>MNCI01011336.1:149784-264618 GCA_015680685.1 Gnetum montanum | reverse complement strand
TTACAGTGATCTTGTATGATATAACTAATCTAAATAACTAACACTGTCCTTGGCAACGGTGCCAATGATGAATGGCGAGGTACCCCTACACTGAACCATACGAATATGAGTGTTTCATGCACGATCTGGTTAAACTCTGTAGATGGGCTACTTGTGGTATCTAGATACTTACTTGTTGATCATAGTTCATTGTCTTCCCACCTGGACTAGTATTTGCTTTGTCACATATGGTTTAGTCTAGAGTGAGGTGTATAAATGGTCCTAAGCTAGTGCTACTCCTAGAGGCAATGAAAAGTAACTTGTTAAGCTAAGAGGGAAAGGGTGAAGAGAGTCTAAGCTAGCCTAAGTGCGATGAGCATATGTTCCTTAATCATTCATACACATCTTGGACCTCATGCACGAGTACCACTAGGATTACCAAGCACATGGCCTAGGTACGCTACTAGGATACTAAGTAGTCACACTTGAATGCTCATTATTAAGTCATACTCATTCCGCGTTTAAGTAGTTTAGGATGAAGAGATATTAACCATGAAAGAAATAAATAACAATAACAATTAAATAATTAAACTAAGTGAATGCTGCAATGATGAAGTAATCTCAATCTTTATTTCCAGTCATGTGTGTGTCCAAGTACATCACACTTGAATAAAGGTGACGTACAATTATAATCATCACACTATGGGCATGCACTGGGGAAAAAGAGTTGAGAGGAAAAATGAGAAAAAGATCCTACTCTAATACTAAACTGACTATTGAAAGCTGACTCTTTTCCTGTGCACCCCATTATGTATTTATAGGTTCACACGGGAACCATGATATCGCATATACAATATCATGAGCCAGACCGCGATATTGTGTACGCGATATCATGACCTAATAAATCATGTTTCATCAACCTTAATTTTCCATGCTACTATTCCTTATCAATTACTATGCACAATTAGCAAGCATGAATGTGATCATATTAGTTGAAATGTTTAGATGGCTCAAATTTTCTTATTATCTAAGAGTTAAATTTTGTCATGAAGAAGAAATATTGAAGAAGAATACCACATTTAAGAACATTAAATATAATCAATATATTATAGTTGCAAACTTAATTGATTTGTTGCAAGTATTTCTCAAAAACACTTATAATATTTTCAAAAAGAAATTTAAAGCTCACAGCAAGTATATTTTTTCAGTTAAAAAATAAAAACTTTTAAAAGTATTTCCAAGTAACAAAATTTCTATTTCATATCATATCGCTATGCTAAGCAAGTAAAGTAGTTGGTAGTTTTTAATGACTTCATTTAATGACAACTGCCAACCAACCATAAGTGCTCAAACTTGGAAGCAACATGGTTGTTAAAGTCAAACATGATTGCAAAATCAGAACATTCTTAGTCTAAGATTTAGAAAATTGGAAAAGTGAGTCAAGAAAATTAGGCTTCAAACATATTCCAGAAGAACATAAAGTAATCGTAGAAGCTATGTACCTTACCTTTTGATTAATTACCCAAATCAAAATAAAATTCAAAAAACAAGAACATAAACTGATGTAATTCCAAATCAGATCAAGTGTATTGAACAATGCAAAAGATGTACTATATTTCAAATCCAAGCACATCAGCAAACCATAAACTGATCCACATCTATTATGTGGCAGATGCATAGCACATGAAGGTATGCATGGCATACATACATACCCATACAAAGTTTTCCAGGCTAAAAAATTCTATGTATATGTCATAATAGATATTAAATTTGTACAAAAATCAAATACTTAACCTTGCACTTATTATTGCAATTGCATATCACTGTTCTGTACAAGTTGGTTTACACATAAAATATCTTTTTACTATTTAAACATATGTCCTTGGATCCCACCCTTGCTTGCCAACGAGAGAGTGTTCAATTCTTATACAAATTTTATATCTATTATCACATATACTTAGAATTTTTTTAAGGTAGAGAACTTTGTATAAGTATGTATGTATGAAATGCATACCTTCATGTACTATGCATCCATCACATAACACATAATAAATGTCGATTGATTTATGGTTTGCCTAAAAAATGCATCGAGAAACAGTATCGAGGTCGAGGGTCAAGCTATGGCCCGTGGGGAGGGGTAGGTGGTAGTAGAAATAAATGTTCCGGAAAAATCAAAGTCACCCTCAGCTTCAACAAAAATTCCCAAATACATTAACAGAAAAAGTGTAGTTACAAAGATTTTTAGGTTGCTTAAATTACATCTAAGGTTTTTATCAAAATCTGGCAAAAGATCGACAACTCCCGAACCAGCAACTGCAGAAAAATGCACAACCATGGACAGATCAGCATACAGAAACAGTCAAAAGATTAAAGGAACAATGTACCAAATTACCTCCATTAAGACTACCAACAATAGGTACATTGATTTTGGAAACAGATGCATCTGATCTATATTGGGGAGCAGTATTAAAAGAAAACCTGAATGGTCTAATCCATATATGCAGATATGCTAGTAGTACTTTTAATAATGCTAAGAAAAATTACCATAGCACCCATAAAGAATTATTAGCTATAATTAAAGGAATTATTAGATTCAGAATCCTTTTACAAGAAAATAAATTCATCAGACGCAGTGATCTCAAACACTTTGATAAATACTTACAAGTTAAAAACCTAAACAAAGTGGCACATACGTGTTTAATTAAATGGTCTCTTTTCTTAGCTAATTTCTCATTTGATTCTAAATATATAGATGGAAGTAAAAATTCTCTGGTGGATTTCCTTACCAAAGAATATCATAACTAATCATTTGTGTTATTGTACAGATTTCCTTTTGCAATAAGGATGGATGCTTCGATCAAGTAGAAGAATTAGGCAATGTAGATATTCAAATCAGTATATAAGCCAGTTAGAGATTATAAATATCCAATTAAGATATCAACCAAAATGGGATCAACTGGTCCAAAATTTCCGTCAAATGCATTGTCAGACCAATATCACCCGATCTTATTTCAAAACCACTTCTAAAATACCAACTCAATTAGCATTAAAAACCTGTTTACATTTAAATGAAACCAACCTAGAGGTCATGTGTTTAGACTAGCCATATTTTCAGCCCCAAGACTTTCATGTCTATCAAATCCAGTTTGATTTTCCTTACCACCAACTTTTTGATCAAGATAATTTCTAGGTATGGTGGAATAAATTTGGTTGTATGCCTAACAAGTTTCCTACAGGTTTTCCATTATGGTTACAAACAAGGACTAGAACAATGGAACATGGTGATTTTTTATACTTTAACAGTCTTCAAACCACTGCATGGTTTGCTTTCCACCATGATGTTCAATCTAACTACTATCTAACCACAAGTTTAAGCAAGAGGTTAGATTATGAGAATCCTTGGTCCTTCGCCTGGTATCAAGATGTGTTTACCACCACTACAAAAGATATTCATCAGCATTGTGAGATGACACGTCAGAATCCATCATCTCATGAACTCTAGACACACAATCCACTCTTCCATCAATATCAACTCAGTGGAGGGTATTATTACGTGCAATATCTTGCTGAACCAGTGTATTTCCCAAGTGAAGTGGAAGATGAGTCAAATTCTCTAAATGATAACTCTGACTAAAAGCATTCACCAAATATGTGACAAGTGTCCCACTAGTGCTTGCAATAATGGTTATGCAATTATGTGTGTCGGGTGTAATCAATTCATATCTGATAAGATCGAATCTTTAAAAGTAAAAGAGATAGTGCGAGATGAGTCATCTCACACTTAGTAGATGAGAGGCAATTCACTTCTCCTATAAATAGAGTCCTTTGGTATGCATAAGAGGCATCATACAGAGAGAACTCAAGTTTGTAGCGTTGAGCTCACTTGAAAGCATTCCTGGCTAAGCATCCCTTATGCTTTGTATTCACGCTTGTGCAATAAAGAGTGTTTTTGTTTGAGCATTTTGTGATTCCGCTATGGCGCTCAGAAAATGGTATCGGAGCTGTGTGTTTAAGTCCCATTTTTTGAAAAAGCTGTGTTTATGCATTCATTTCTTGGAAGTTCTGAGATCTAAATATAGCGTTATTGTGAGGTGTTTTGAGTCATTCGAACAAGAGGTTCTTGTAGATCGCCGACCAATGTAAGTCACGTAGAAGAGGCCGACGGATAGGCTGGTGTAAGACGCGCAATAGAGGCAACATCACCATCTTCTTTGAATTCATCATGACTCCTCCCAACAACGCATGTATCTTAGGTTCTAATTACTTTCGTAGGATTTCTGAATTCTGTAACACTACCAATGGTACTGTTCCTTTACCAATTCCGAAACGTTTTGAAATTTATGATAAATCATCGTTGACATTTGTAGAATCGTTCAAAGAACTATATCTGTCTAAATGTGATCTAGAAATCGCAAGATCATGGTTACGACCTATAAATTTAACTTTCTTTTCTCCCTTAGAAGTCATGAATTGGATCAAGAAAGGGTATAATTACATTCATTTGGCTGAACTTTCAATTCATATCCATCCTCACTTCAATTATCATTTGAAATCACCATACTGGATTGCGTTATTAGATAAACGATTTAAGAAGTTTGAAGATGCTATTATCACTCAGGCCAAAGGAACCCTAGAGACTGATGCTCTCATAGTTATAGTCCCAAACTTTACACTGTCTCTTCACGATCCACATATCTACAAATCTTTAATGTTAGTAGTTTACTTACCTGTCGATATGATAGAAAAATCTATCTATGCTACCATAGGAACTAGATTATGTTTCAAATTATTTCGTAATACTAGTATAAAAACTCTCTTACCTTTTGGAGAATCTAGAACACAAGTTGGTACCATCAACATAGAATATGGCGTAGAAATTGATACTGAAGATTTACCAATCCATACACAATATCCAGATTTAACACACGCATATGATGTTTATTATCATTATGGTAAACCAGAAGCAAGTAAGGTAAAATGCAAATATAAGGTAAATCTCCTCAACCCAAAATTTCTACCATATGATCCCTTAGATCCCAAAAGAAGAGAAAAATGAAAACTCTTTTCATCCGATCACGAACAAAGACAAAAAAAAAAATTGGATGAACCATCTACTTTTAATTCCTCATCTGAGATGTCTAAAATCTCAAATTTGCAGCAACAATTGATAGCTATGCAACATCAATTACAAAATCTACAAATACAAAATCAGAAGTTAAAACAAGTATTAGAGGATGATCAAAAATCAATTCAATCTTCCACCACTATTGAACAAATAGATCCTACATGCAAACATAGAGTTTTAGAACAAGTTGACAATCATTATCATTGCACAGAATGTGATGCTTTGATAAAAAATGTTCATCTACATATGAATGTCAAACATGAAGAAGAAGAAAGAGATCATGAAAAGAATACAAAGAAAGATTGAAGAAAATAGAGGAAGAACATCTGAAAAAATATGAGTTATTACAACATAAACTAACCAATGAAGAAGCATCTGAATCAATCTGGCGTTTACAAGTAAAAAAGTCTTTAACTTGTCTAGAAGATTCAATATGTTTATTAAATTGGACTAATACTACTATAGGAGATGTAGTTTATTTAAATAGGGTGCAATTAGAAATATTAGAGGAAATGAACAAAGCCGCTTTTTCCCAAAACATGGCAGTAAGAAGTCTAGATCAAGGATTACAAGAAATGAAACAAATATGGGTACCTAAAACACCAAGAAGCCCTAGAATTACTCCTAGTGCACCACCTGAACCAAATTCCCTTGAACAAATCTTATTTCCACAATCACCACCTGATATGAAACAATTAAAGAAACAATGGAAAAAGGAACAAAATGTGAAATATAAGAAAAAGGGAAAAGGTTTATTTATCTTTGCCAACACTGCACAGTTTGCTAGTTCATCTACTACTTCTGAATTAGATTTAGAAGTTGAACGAGAAGTCATTAGGAATACTACTGGCAAAATAGTTCAACAAGGAGAAACTGCAGCTTTAATGCAAATAAGAAAAGCAGGAGATAAACAACCAATATTCACAATGGATAACAAAACCTTAAAAGAAAGACAAGATGTCATAGATCGTATTCAGTCGTATCTAGAAGTTCAAATACAATTAGAACAAAAACCAACAGCTAGAGCTATCTTAAATACGACCTATAATTTTCAAGGTATTATGCAAAAATGATGGACACATATTCCTACCCATATAAAACAAAGAATTGTGAGACAACCTACTGCAGTATTCTTAAGCGCAATATTAAAAGAATTTATTGGACAAAAGGGAAATGTAGAAGAAATTTATCGTGATAGTTACTTCAAAGCTCATGTGACAAAAATACAAGATTTACCAGTATTTTTGGATGAAATGGAGCAATGGTACTATTATGGTAAATTAACGCATGAAGTTGCAGCAAAGGAACACTTATTAGGTTGTTTACCACAACCATTCTGCAATAAGTATATTCAAGAATTAGAAAAGCAAGGTTTGAATTTAGCATAAATGAGTTTTGGCCAAATCAAACAATTCCTTACAGCAACAAATAGAGAATTGTGCTACACACATCAAGCACAAAATCTTGTCCATGATCTTAGTCATAAATTAGGTAAAAATTTATGTTTAGAATTATGTCCAAAAGAAAAATATTTACAAAAATCCAAAAATAGGAATAGTTGTACACATTGTTCTAGATCTCGTAGGTAGATCGAACCCATCTAAGTCTTTTCCTAAATCTAAGAATTACAAATCACGTCCACATCAACAATGAAGACGCAAGTTCCCTCAGAAAATTAAACATTTTCCTGGATACTTTCAGCACTGTGAATCTAAAATCCTGTGCAAAGATGTGAAATGCTTCATCTGCAATGGTCCGCACTTTGCCAACACCTGTCCACACAAAGATACTAATCGTAAGAAAATCCATTTTATTCAGGCTCATAATATTAATGAACAATTCTATAAATTCCTCGATCAATCAGATCAGGAATCTTCTTTTAACCATTCTCGGGATATTTATTACGAGTCTTCTGCTCATTATGATGTTAACGATCAACTTGATTTTTCTAATGGGGGGAATGTCGCTGACGTTGACGATTATTTTCTGAGCGCCATAGCGGAATCATAGAATGCTTAAACAAAAACACTCTCTATTGTACAAGCATGAATACAAAGCATAAGGGATGCTTAGCTAGGAATGCTTTCAAGTGAGCTCAGCGCTAGAAACTTGAGTTCTCTCTGTCTGATGCCTCTTATGCATACCAAAGGACTCTATTTATAGGAGAAGTGAACCGCCACTCATCTACTAAGTGCGAGATGACTCATCCCGCATTGACTCTTTTACTTTAAAATATTTGATCTTATCAGATACGAATCGATTACACCCGACACACATAATTGCATAACCATTATTACAAGCACTAGTGGGACACTCGTTATATATCTGGTGAATGCTTTTAGTCATAGTTATCATTTAGAGAATGTAACTCATCTTCCACTTCACTTGGGAAATACTCCAGTTCAGCAAGATATTGCACGTAATAATATCCTCCACTGAGTTGATATTGATGGAAGAGTGGATTGTGGGTCCAGAGTTCATGAGATGATGGATTCTGACGTGTCATCTCACAATGCTGATGAATATCTTCTGTAGTGGCGGTAAACACATCTTGATACCAGGCGAAGGACCAAGGATTCTCATAATCTAACCTCTTGCTTAAACTTGTGGTTAGATAGTAGTTGGATTGAACATCATGGTGGAAAGCAAACCATGCAGTAGTTTGAAGACTGTTAAAGTACAAAAAATCGCCATGTTCCATTGTTCTAGTCCTTGTTTGTAACCATGATGGAAAACTTGCAGGAAACTTGTTAGGCATACAACCAAATTTATTCCACCATACCCAGAAATTATCTCGATCAAAAAGTTGGTGGTAAGGAAAATCAAACTGGATCTGATAGACATGACAGTCTTGGGGCTGAAAATATGGCCAGTCTGAACACATGACATCTAGGTTGGTTTTATTTAAATGTAAACAGGTTTTTAATGCTAATTGAGCTGGTATTTCGGAAGTGGTTTTGAAATAAGACTGAGTGATATTGGTCTGACAATGCATTTGATGGAAATTTTGGACCAGTTGATCCCATTTTGGTTGATATCTTAATTGGATATTCATAATCTCTAACTGGCTTATATACTAATTTGAATATCTACATTGCCTAATTCTTCTACTTGATCGAAGCGTCCATCCTTGCTGCAAAAGGAAATATGTACAATAACACAAATGATTAGTTATGATATTCTCTGGTAAGGAAATCCGCTAGAGAATTCTTATTTCCATCTATATATTTAGAATCAAATGAAAAATTAGCTAAGAAAAGAGACCATCTAATTAAATGCGTATGTGCCACTTTGTTTAGGTTTTTAACTTGTAAGTATTTATCAAAGTGTTTGAGATCACTGCGTATGATAAATTTCTTTTCTTGTAAAAAGATTCTAAATCTAATAATTCCTTTAATTATAGCTAATAATTCTTTATGGGTGTTGTGGTAATTTTTCTCAGCATTATTGAAAGTACCACTAGTATATCTGCATATATGGATTAGACCATTCAGGTTTTCTTTTAATACTTCTCCCCAATATAGATCAGATGTATCCGTTTCCAAAATCAATGTACCTGTTGTTGGTAGTCTTAATGAAGGTAATTTGGTACATTGTTCCTTTAATCTTTTGACTATTTCTGTATGTTGATCTGTCCATGGTTGTGCATTTTTCTGTAGTTGCTGGTTCAGGAGTTGTCGATCTTTTGCCAGATTTTGATAAAACCCTGAGATGTAATTTAAGCAACCTAAAAATCTTTGTAACTACACTTTTTCTGTTAATGTATTTGGGAATGTTTGTATTTCTACCAAAATATGGTCTTGCAGTCTAATCCTTCCATTCTATATTTGTAATCCTAAAAAATTTACCATTTTTACTCCTATAAACATCTTTTTCTCCGAAGGAGACAAAACTAAGCCATTAAAATCTATTAATTTATAAAATACTTTTAAATGTTGTAGATGTTGTTCTACATTTTTAAACATTACTAATATATCGTTGATATAAACCATGATAAATGGAAATTGATGAAAGATTTTATCCATGGTCATTTGAAAAAATAGACGGAGCCATTTTGATACCAAAAGGAAGCACATTCCATTCGTATAATCCTCCAAGTACTGTAAATGCAGTTAACCATCTATCTTATGGATAAATCTGTATTTGCCAGAATCTCGATGTTAAATCAAATTTGGAATATAAATGGGTATTCTGTAATCTTTGGAATAAATCATCCTTTCCAGGGATTGGATGTTGTACTGGTTTGATGATTTCATTTAGTGGTTTATAATTGACGACTAATCTTTTCTTACCTCTAGTTAGTTCAACACGTTTGTTGACATAGAATGCTGCACAACTAAACATACTTACACTTGGTTGTATAAGTTTCTTTTCCAGAAGTTGCTTAATTTCTTGTTCACATTCTTGTCTTAGTTCTCGCGACATGCCAATGTGGTATGCTTTTGATTGAACTTTAATTTTATCTAATAAAGTGATATGACACCAATGACTTTTCTTTTGACGGAAAGCCGTAGGGTTATCAGAGGCTAATGTTAATAATTTTTGTTTCATATTTCCTAATTCATCCTGTTTTGCTTGGATTTGATGGATTTGCCACTTTGTTCTTTCTTGTTTTGGTGGCTTGTAATCAAATCTAATAGTTGGATATTCTAATTTCTCATATTTATGTTTATCTAAATATATATGAGTTTTTGTAACAACTAATTGACTAAACTGATTTAGATTATCCATACCTACAACCCTATCGTACGTTAACCAGCCTATACAAAAAATTGTTAAATAAAATATCTCACCAGATGAAGTTTGTTCTGGTACCTGGGCTTCCTCAGTTACATGTTTATCTACTTTTGTTTATTTACTTTGTCAAATGTGACAATTAACTTTGCTCTTGGTTTCCATAGATAATGAGGAATGATACCTTTTCTTGCTAGTGTAGCTTTTGCTCCTGTATCTATTAATACATCAATAGGATATATTTTAAACTTTGGTAACTTGATCCAAAAAGTACACATAGGGACTTGGAGAATATTTTTCTTATTACAATTTATTGGTATGGGCTTCAGCTTCTTCTTTTTCTAATTTATTAATTTCTTCAGTGGCCCATTCGATATATTGTTGAAGTTGTTCTATTCTTCTTTTTCTCCATATGGATCTATTTACGGTTTGAATCATATCATTTTTTAATTTTTCTTTTTCTTGAGCAGTTTCCGATTGGTGTGTTTCTTCTTCTAGTAAATTAACGCATGAAATTGCAGCAAAGGAACACTTATTAGGCTGTTTACCACAACCATTCTGCAATAAGTATATTCAAGAATTAAAAAAGCAAGGTTTGAATTTAGCATAAATGAGTTTTGGCCAAATCAAACAATTCCTTACAGCAACAAATAGAGAATTGTGCTATACACATCAAGCACAAAATCTTGTCCATGATCATACTCGTAAATTAGGTAAAAATTTATGTTTATAATTATGTCAAGAAGAAAAATATTTACAAAAATCCAAAAATAGGAATAGCTGTACACATTGTTCTAGATCTCGTAGATCGAACCCATCTAAGTCTTTTCCTAAATCTAAGAATTACAAATCACGTCCACATCAACAATGGAGACGCAAGTTCCCTCGGAAAATTAAACGTTTTCCTGAATACTTTCAGCACCGTCAATCTAAGATCCCGCCCAAAGATGTGAAATGCTTCATCTGCAATGGTCCGCACTTTGCCAACGCCTGTCCACACAAAGATCCTGAGTGTAAGAAAATCCATTTTATTCAGGCTCATAATATTAATGAACAATTCTATGAATTCCTCGATCAATCTGATCAGCAATCTGCTTTTAACCCTTCTCGGAATATTTATTACGAGTCTTCTGCTCATTATGATGTTAACGATCAACCTGATTTTTCTGACGGAGGGATGTCGCTGACGCTGACGAGTATTCTGCTTCGGATGACTTGCGAAATAGTGATGACGAAGAAGATGTCATTTATTACTGCAATATGAATAGGTTCAAAGCTTCATCATCCGGAATGTCACAAAGATCCCGAACTCCAACTGAATCATCTATACAAGAAGATCAATACCAATTACAACAATTAAAAAATGATGTGAAAAAACTCAAAAAATAATTAGGACGTATTCCAATCGAAAATATAGATAAATATCTAGTAGTAGAAAATCAGCTAAATATCAAAAAGGAAGAAATAAAAAGATATAAGGATTATCTTAGAAATAGAGACAACACATTAGATTCTCAACCAGAACCATCAGAACGAAGAGTTTGAACAATTACTAAAAGAAGAAACACACCAATCGGAAACTGGTCAAGAAAAAGAAAAAGTAAAAAATGATATGATTCAAACCGTAAATAGATCCATATGGAGAAAAAGAAGAATATAACAAATTCTCTAAATGATAACTTTGACTAAAAGCATTCACCAGATATGTGACAAGTGTCCCACTAGTGCTTGTAATAATGGTTATGCAATGATGTGTGTCGGGTGTAATCGATTCGTATCTGCAACGCCATTAACGAAAAAAGTGAGGCTGCCTGGTCCCTTCTCACATTGGAAACCCAGACCCGGTATCGGATCCGATCAAGACTCGCTAGCTTGACTGGCAGGGAAGTCTGCTATAAATAGAAGCCCGGGCTATGCAATGTTTCACCAGTATTCATGGAAATTTAAGAGAAGCCGGTAATTATCTGAATGCTACTAACAGCGTTATCTTCGTCTTCTTCTTCAAAAATACAGCCCGAAGACAAGAGGAACATGGCTCTGTTGCTTGTGTTTCCGTTGCTGCTGTGCGCGACTTTGCAAGGTTCGTTTTCACGTATGCATTTATACGATTTTTTTGTCTGGGAATACTAAAATAACACAATAANATTAAATATTAAGAATGCTTTAATTTGTTAGATAGCGTTTTGTGATACCCAGTGTTATTTCATTATTTATCACCTAATAATGATGAATATTTTGAAGTTATTGAACTTTTTGGAGGGATTTATAGAACTTAAACTAGAGCCTCACCATCTTAACGGCTTAACCATATAACCAAGGTTTCTCCACAGCTGTAAGCTAAAATGATTATTGTTATAACCGGCACAGATATTATAAAGGATTAACTATTTAAGATCTTAATTATTTCATATTTCGCATGGGCGGTGTAGGGGATGTGTTGGACTAAGTTTCTTTCTTTGTAGCTGTTGCCATTGTCGTCAGCTACCTGAATTCTTTGTTTATTTACAAATTCTTTGAATCATTTTTTGTCGATTCTTTCCCATGTACTTTTTAGTGCTTTCAGTGATTCCTTGGAGTAGTGATGCAGTAACCTTTTCTATATAGATCGGTTATGTATTCTTCTTGTGAAAAAAAATATTCAATTATTTAAATCAATCACTACAGTTTTAATTTTTCTTAGATTTTTTAATACAATTTGGTTGCTATGTTTCAAATTTCACCCAGGTCCTTAGCGTTGCCGAAGCCAGCACTCTCCTTTGTAATTTTCTTTAAGGTTACTTATGCAATAAAATTTCAGTTTCAGTTTAAACATTCAATATAACTTTTTCCTGCTAGCAGACACAACATCTCTTTATCTTCATTATTATTTTAACTTTTTCCCAACAAAACAAAATAAACTGAGCTACCCAGGTTCTTTTCACGTCTATCTGAATGTTCGATTATTTACATCCAGAACATCTCTTACGTCTGCAATATAATTTCAATTTCAATCTCAAAAGTACTTAAATTTCAATTTCAGTTTCAAACTTTCAATATAACTTTTTCACTTTTAACACAGGCACAAGAGCAGCTACGATAACGGTGGAGAACAAATGCGGGTACCCGGTGTGGGCAGCCGCGTTGCCCGGCGGAGGTCAGCAGTTGATGCCGCAGGCACAGCCATGGACCTTCGACTTAGTGGTGGGCACCAAGGCAGCCCGCATATGGGGCCGCACCGGCTGCACCTTCGATGCCGAAGGCCGTGGCTCCTGCCAGACCGGCGACTGCGCCGGGCAGCTCAGCTGCACCGTCTCCGGTGCCGTGCCGAGCTCTCTGGCAGAGATCACACTGAACGGCAACGATGCCAAGAATACCGACTTCTATGACATCTCCCTCGTGGATGGCTTCAACGTTCCCTTGTCAATCTACCCATCAAGCCCAGGCTGCCCCACTGTCAACTGCAACAAAGACATCAACAGCCTTTGCCCAGAGCAACTCAAAGTCCCCGGCGGATGCACCAGCGCCTGCAACAAATTCCAGCAGCCTCAGTACTGCTGCACCGGCTCCTTCACCGACAATTGTGCTCCCACCGGTTACAGCCGATTCTTCAAGGACCAGTGCCCCCAGGCTTACAGCTACGCCAAGGATGATACTTCCTCCACCTTCACCTGCCCCTCCGGTGGCAACTACCGCATCTCCTTCTGCGGTTAATTAATTTCACTTGAATTTTGCAATTAATTACTTAGCACTTATTTAGCTCTTGCTCTTGCGTTTTACTTGCCCTTTCATTTTCAATTTCCCACCCCACCACCACCGCATGCATCGTTCCTGTGTGTCTGAATAAATAATAAATGAATGCCAGGGCTGTCGCTGGCTTGCACTTCCTCCACAGGCTACCTCCATGCTACCTCCATGCTACCTCAGCCTCTGCCTAGCATTGGCATTTATTCTAAATACAGTATCATGCATTACTCCTTCCATCTACTTACACTGTTTTTCGCTTGTTCTTCAATGTTTCTTTATGATTTACACGTATCACCGTAGAACATATTAACGATAATGGGAGATTATACAAATCGTGGGAATCAAACGATCTTATCGTGCTGCTTTAACACAACAAAAATATCATAGCTAAAAAGAACTCAAAAGCGCCATTATAAGTATATAAGAAATACAATCTGACTATAACATACTAATGAACTAAACATAAGAATTAGAGTTTAATGACATTTCCAACATTTAACCTATAGCTTTTTTCCCTAAATCTTTAGATAGATAGACAAGGACAAGAGCATATTTCAAGAACACAAAGCATTTTACAGGCATACCAAATGACCTATGGCTTGCCCTCTTTATTCTTGTTGCAAAATTGCAAATTAAACATTTGTAATTAAATCATACATAAAATAATTTTACATTTTCTACTTCCTTGGCTAATGATTATATTTTCTATACTAGTACAATAATATGATTTTAATTAATGGCCATTGTTTCACATTTTTTCTTGGTTCTATTGTATAAAAAACATATTCTAAATAAAACCCTTAATGATTTTGAAATTGAAACTTTATGTTTACATTTACCAAGAACCTTTGGATTTTATAAAAAAAACTCAAGTNCATTTACCAAGAACCTTTGGATTTTATAAAAAAAACTCAAGTAAATCCATAGATGAATACATGTTGCTACTTACATATGAAATATCTTATAGATAAAGCTTTGTGATAAACTTCACCAACTCTGGTCCCAAACTTGGACATGAAAGGAAGAGTTACCAAATCTCATGGATGAATTCTTTTCCATATTTTACAAATGTTAGGGCATTCCCCCATTGCAATGCACAACAATTACAAGAGATAAGGACTTGCTAGGGTATCTTCCAAAAACAACACATAACATCGTTGCTTGAATGTTGTGAAAATTAGACAAGGGTTTTTACATCAAGGACAAGTATAGGTAAAGAAGCAAGTCTAGCAACATAAATTTCAATTAGCAGCATGGAACATTAGTACTCTCAATAAAAAGACATCTAAAATTATCAACTCCATGAAAAGATGAAGAATTGACATTACTTGCCTCTAAAAAACCATATGAAAAGGGGAAAAAGCTAATGATTTAGGTTAGGGTTACAAACTCTTCTAATCAGGAAAAGAAAATAACCAAAATGGAGTGGGCATCGTCATTGATTAATATGTCAAAGATAAAGTAGTACAAGTATATTACCATGGCAATTGAATTAAGTGTCTTGTAACTTAGCATCAACTAATAATCATGGATTTAGCTATATAGAGCTTTAAAAGTAACATGAGAAAAGGACTAAATGCATAAAGTGGTAAAATTTGAAAGAAAATAATATCACCTTATTTAGAGAACAATTACTTCACAAAAGCACTTAGAATTGAGATTACCCTACAAATTTAATTCGGGGCAGTTAGAAACTTGCATTCAAAAAATTGTAAAGAACATTTTAGGTGAAATAAAAGATAAAAAATATGTCCTGAAGGAGACATGGTGGTATAGTGATGAAGTGCAACATGCTATCCAAAATAAGGAAAGGCAACAAAGCAGTAGCTAAGAAAATAGGCTAATTTACAAAAATGCAAAAAGGAGGCAATTGTAGTAATAGCCAAAGCCAAACATAAGGTCTTGGATAACTTTTATGAAAAATTAGGAAGAAAAGAAGGTGATGAATTATATGACTAGCTACACCAACAGGCATGCATTGACGTATCCCCATCAACATAGTCTCATCGATGCAGCCCTGTTAATGCATAGTTTGATGCATTGACATAGTCTCATGTCATGCCTATATAAATACACATACCCACTACATTTATTGCACATTAAATCAATAGCATAGCTAAGGTCTTGTAGTTTTCTTAACCTAGAGTTAAAATATTTTTTGAGTGCCCACACTTGGACTTCAAGTATTGTACAAATCCTTATTTGATCATCATTGTGCCTAGATACTTTGATGTGATGGTAATAAAGATGCGACTCTTGGAACTTCTTGTAGCACTTAAAATAGATTAATGTTTATTTTCATGTGTTTTACATTCATTTCCTTTGTTAATTAATGAAATTAATAACAAACACATAAGTACAACCACTTTGAACATATCGATTAATGCTTGATAATCCTAGTAGTGGCTATTTGGTATGGCCAACGATAGACACTTAGTAACCTAGTAGTGTTAAGAAAAGTTCATGGTGCAAACGAAAAGTGGGCTCAGATGCTTATGTTAGGCTAGTTAGATTAAGGATAATTAGATAGTTAAATAGTTAATTTTTAATTAATTATCTTTATTTCATACTTAGATTAAATAAATAAAATATAAAATATGAACAACTATCATGTGCCTTGGCTTAGACTTAACCAGACAAATGATCTTACACAAGTGAAGCAAAGAAGACAACAATCATAAATCTCATGACACTATCATGGTCTATTGATACACTTAATGGCTAAGTCTACGAGATTCAACCAAATCACTGTTGAATGCTTGTGATTTATATGGTTGAGTGGAGGGACTACTTGCTACTCATCATTGGCACCATTGTTGGGAACTTAGTCTAGTTGAGTGCGCTAACTAGAAAAGATAGTGTATCCTACAAAGATGATAGAACCAACTAGAAATAGGATATTCCTAAAAATAAAATGCCACAACAATTCTATGTTGTCTACATTCATCTTGATCCCTACATGCCAAACTTCACCTTTGTCCTACATCAAGATGAAAAGCTTCATTGGAGTGATATGGAGGGTAACATTATGTTGCCTCACAACTGATTAGTGCTTGCAATACTAATGAACAATCTAATCCATTATGGCATCACTAGACTTAATTCAAAATATGAAGTCCAAGATCCACTTTATAGGTCCTATCACCCCACAAATGGTCAACAAAGGAAAGACTGACAAATGGAAGCATGTTATGAGGCTTCAAAAGGCAAGAGGTTCTCTACTGACTTATTCTTGGAAGAACACAAAGACAACAAGGACTTCTTTTTGAAATATTCCCAATACAAAGATTCTCCCCCTTTCTTTGATGGGGAGACCCTTAACAAAAAGTTGTAATCAACTATGGACAACCTTGGTGATGCAAAGAATAGGTCTCAAGACTAGGGGACCTCAAAAGATGGAATATATAGTCAATCACCCAAAGACAAGAATAATGATAAGCACCAAGATAGATACAAACACTTGGATCATGGTAGGAATTGAAGAATGGATCCTACATGCACCACTCTAATGTTGATTCTCCTTCTTCTTCACCCTCTTGATCATCTTCATCATCTTTCTCTTCGAACTCCAACAACAAAAGTAGATGTCAAGGAAAAAAATAGAAAAATAGGGATTAGGATGGTGATGGACTGTAGGATAGGAATGATCATAGATCCCATTATGACAATCAAGAGCAAATATAGGAATAGTAACAAGGGGAGGAGCACCATAAAGAGAGAAGGCATAGTAGGACTCATCATAAGTACCATAGCCATGATAGGGACCATAAAGACCATTATGACTACAATGAGCCTCTACTAGCTACAAGAAACATGTTGAATATTTCAAAGGCTATCAAAATCCTTGCCAAGAACTTGAAGGATAGCCATATCAAATGGCTAAATATGAACAATATCCCCAAATTTAAGGGGGGATATAACTTAGATCCACAAAACCATTTGCAAGCCTTCCATGAAGCCTTTGCCTTACAAAATGTTGAAAATGAATGATAAAAGCTAAAATTATTCTTGAGGAAACTTATTAAAGAAGCTAAAAATTGGTACTAATCCTTAGAACTAGAATCCATTTGTCAATCGAGTAAGATGTTGGAGTTGTTCAATGACAAGTATTAAACATACTCTAGAGTATTGAACTTGCAAAGGCAAATCCAAGGTTGGAAACAAGAAAATCATGAGTCCTTGGATGCAGCCATCGATAAGTACTACTCTTTATTACACTGATGCCCAGGCTATGGTTATTTCAAATAGGATCAACTATGCCATATCATAGATGGGCTTAGAACTAAGACAAGAAGAACCCTTCGGTCTATGCCTAAAGAAGACTTTCTGAGCTAAGAACCCATTAGATTCAAAGGTTCATAAATCAGATGGTGAAAGAGGAAGGAGAGATGAAGAAATGGAAAAAAGTATGGAGGAGTACAATAGAGACCCCTCCATTTGTAAGAGGAAAGTTCATTTCTATGAAAGTGAGAAGGAGGCACCACTTGATGAAGCGGTGCAAAGGAAAATCTTGCTAATAAGAAAATCTATTATTGAAATATTAGCTATGGTGGACAAGATGTAAGACTTGTTGGATGAGAAGTTCCAAAACACTTGGAAGATTGTAGAGGAATGCAGAGTCTAAGGAGGTAGTGGTCGTGAACAAAGGAAGAAGAAGGATGTTGAATAGGGATATCACAAGTATAAGGGTAAAGTTGCAATAGCAGAGGAGATTATAGATTTAGAGACTTATGATGATGGATGTGACATTTTCCAACACAAACATCCTAAGGGATGTTGTTTAATATTGTCACACCTATAAGAATTTGGGGTGTACACTTTAAATTCTAAATTGACAAAATAGAAATCACCCAGAAGGTTGACTTATTCAGAAGGAAACTATTGACAATAGTCTCACCAACAAGCTTACTATTCAAGTGGAGCACCACCTCAACATCAGTAATAGTACCAACAGTGGCAACACCCATAGTGAAGGGAGATGCCACCTCCAAGCTAGCAATATCCTTATCGCCAACTAGATTCCTATGGTTACTACATTTAGTAGCTGGTATCTTCATGTGACTCCTCTAGTCATGCTTCCTTCCAACACCATTATTACCCTCCAAAGTACTACAAAGCATCTTCTCCAAGATGGGAGTCTCTAATTTTTTTATTATCCTCCACAATCATCCACTCCTTCGCCATCACCAATCATAACTTTGTCACTTGCTCCATCTATGCAGGGTAAAATACTTGCCTTGCCATAGTAAAGAAACATCATGAGGGTGGTAAATTTATAGTCATCTCCTTATCCTAGTGGTCCTAAACCCAAGCCTTGTAAGAGGCCATTTTTCAAAAGTAGTAGTTCCATGAAGCCCTCTCAAACACTTGTGGCTATGGACCTTGCCAATTTAACCTCAAAAATCCATATTAAACATCCTTCAAACCAAAATGCTTCCTAGCTGCATACTATCATGTTGACCCATGTGGTCATAGATTGGATCAAGTCTAACCATCTTCTCAATAAAAAATCTAATCCTAAAAGTCCTCTCATTTACTTGCAGATTGTTGAAAATGAACCATGCAAAGGTATTATGAATTTAGGTTTTAGATTTAACTTAATTTCTCATGAGATGTAAAAATCCTATAGCCCACCTTCTCTAAAAAAGAGTAACATCAAACTGGAGTTGTTAGACCAATCCATCACTATTCCATTAAGATTAGTAGAGGACATCATGACCATTGTTTATGGGTGGTCCTATCCTATTGATTTTCTAGTGATCTATGTGGAGAACTATAAGGGGAACTTCCTTATCATCATGGGGAGGACATGGTTAAGCACCATTAATGTAAGAATGGGGATTCAAGACCTTTCCTTGGAGATTTCCAAGGAAAATTAATTTGGTGACATAGAGAAGAAGAGAGTTCCATGCATCATGTACTATGACATAAGGTTCCATTGCAAGCAAAGACAATGGATCATCAAAGGCACATCAGTTCAAACATGCAATCAATGTGTAGAAACTACAAAAATTCAAAGGTGCTTGTACACAAAAAACACCAAATAAGAGGGTATCTAATGGCTAATAATAGATAATGAGGCTAGATCAACACTATGCATGGAACTAGCTGAGAACCTCACTAGCTCCTATGTTGAAAGCATGAACAAATTGAAGTAGCTTCATTACCAACTATCTGATGTAAAAACTGAAATAGATTGGGGAGATTTGGAGATTCCTAAGAATTTCAAGCAAGAGCCCCTTAAGTTAAAGGATCTATTGGCAACAATGGAACATGCATTTCTCAACATCGGAAAGTTAGTAATTATCAATGCCACACTTGCTTTGAAAAAGAAAAAAAAGTTGTTGAAAGTTGTGAATAAATGGCCAACAATCTTTTCCTTGTCATATCATGAGCTAACAAGGATTGATCCTTGGATATTTCAGCAAAAAATATACACAAGCTCCTCCATTAAACCAAAAAAGTAGCCATAAAGATTATTGAACCTAAAACTCAAGCAAATTGTTAAAGAGGAGATTGAACAACTCCTTAAAGGAGGGTTCATCTACCTAATTATAGATAGTGAGTGAGTTAGCCCACTCATTATTGTACCAAAGAAAGGAGAAAATTGAAGAGTCTATACAGACTTTTAGCTATTGAATATGATGACTTACAAAGACCATTTTCCAATGTCATTTGTGGACAAAGTGTTGGAATCCATTGCATGGCATTATTACTATAGCTTTCTGGATGGTTATAGTGGTTATAACTGTAATGATTGAAAATGTCAATGGTTGGAATCACGAAGGGATAAACGGATGCATAGCCTTAACCTCGCCTCCGCACAAGGGCCTTATTAGAAATGAAGGTGAAGTGCCCTAAATGGTCTTGTTGATCAAATAGGGACTTTGCTAGTTGCAATAGAGGAGATAGGTGCAACTAGGGGGTGGCATGATTAGCCAAAATGCAAATGCAAGTGATGTGAAATGGTACTAAGTGTCAAAGTGATGCTTCATGGTGCTAAGTGTAAAGCATAGCCATGGAATGGGGGTGAGGGTAGCCAAGGGTTTCAATCGAAATGAGAGTATTAACCCATAGAGACTACCATCCAAGCATAATGTAGCATGATGATGCATGAAAAACAATGTGAAAAGATGCAAGAAAAATGCTAGAAAATGCTATAAATGGAAGAGAGAAATGGAACACCACCCTAATTGGGAGCGTAGTTAACTCCAAAAGGGTTTTAGAAGGTACATAGTGTATAACAGGTATAGTGGGAGCATGGTCATAGTCTTAGTGATGTTAGGCTATGAAGTTTGGCACATGCCACGATGAACCATGCCTACTGGGTTGGCCACCACAATCTATTATGTAGTGTTTTGTAGGTCTACAATAGGGCTATAGTGTACTATACAGTGCAAGGCTACAAGGAGGCTATGGTATATTGTGTAGTGCAGGGCTACAATGGGGCCACCATGTACCGTGTGTGGTGACTGAAAACATTGGTGGCTGGAAACACCAAGAGGTTGTCGGTCAGACAGTCTTAACCCTGAATTTGTGTGAGGGCCGTGCTAGATAAAATAGAAGCAAGGTGCCCTAAATGGTCTAGTCAATTAGACAGGAACTTAGTCAGTGTTACTAAACCTTATGTAAACATTGAATATGGAAATAATGCTTATAGTGTAAAATAATAATTATTAAATGCGAGGAAGCAAAAACAATATAGAATGCAATGAGAAGTAGGAAAATAAAGTGAACTAGAGTTAAGAAATGCATTGCTTCAAGATTACGGCTTTACTTTGTCAAGATGAATACAATCGGTTGCACAACACTAGGAAGCACAAAGATCCCAAAAGTAACTAGGACATTCAAAGTAAGCCAACTATGCACTTGAACATGGACTTAAGAGCCAATGTTATAGAGCCAACTTGTCGATTTTGTTAACAAATTGCCAATTGTATTTGCCAATCGGGGCGTTTTTTTTTGCCCACCCTTTGCACAAATTTTCTAACCAACAATTGCTAAAGTTTGTGAACCTAATTTTTCCAACGCTTGCCAACCAAATTTCCAAAAGCTAAAATTTTTGCCAAACACCAGAATTGCATATTTGCCAACCCTTCGAGCATTGCTTGTCAGGGTATTTATAGGAATAGAAGGATGCGTGAAATGAGGCTTGGATGACATGTGTCCTAGACCCACAAGATGTTGATGTGTCCATACTACATGAACATGCAAAGTCGGTTATGAACCTGTCACACTAAAATTATGTTGTCGGAATTGGAGATGTTGGGATCAGGTGTGCCAATAATGTAGACAAGGAGTGAAGCACACTAATGTAGCGTAGCTACCTACTACATTGTGCTACGCTGTGGAGCATAGCATGTTGGTGTAGCATAGTTTCTTGCTACACTATGCTACGCTATGTAGCGTAGCATAATGTAGCACCAATTCGAAGAAGAAATTTTCATTGGAGTTAATTGCATGTGCGAGAAGCCTTTGAAGTGTTTTGGCTGGTTCTACATGTTTGCTATGCTATGCTACACTACGTAGTGTAGCATAGCGTATCAGCTAGCTTTAACTACGATTTTCATTTGAGTTGTAAACGTTTGTTTAAAGATCATGCTGACAATCTTCAACCTTTTCTCTTTGCAACATGAAGCTTTTGAACTTACTAATCCTGCATTTTGAGATACCTTTTGTCATTCTTGCATCATCACTATGCCATGCTACGCTATGCAGCGTAGCATAGCATAGCAACCAGCATGGCTTGCTTTTTGCTTAATTTGCCACTTTTCTAGTAAGAGGAGCTTTGCTAAAGGACTTGAAGTTAAGCAAGACAACTAGTTTTGAAGGTCGTAGTGCTTGCCGAGTGCAATTGGAATCACTAGGTAAGCTCGACCTTTCTATTTTGCCTTTGTTACGTCGTGCTACGTTGCATAGCGTAGCACTTTGTCTTGCAACAGTTTGGTTGCCTGAGCAACTATCTTTTAGGGCCTGCTACACTACATAACGTAGAGTAGTGTAGCAAACTTCTTGACTAGAAAACTTGCCGAACTATTTTTTTGATCTTGAGCACCGTCAACAACCCTTAGCATGCTTTTTGAGTGAACTATCAGCCAGTTAAATTGTTCAAACTGGATAGTCTAAACTTAGAGCATCCATTTCCTGCCAAATGGTCATGAGGCTACATTTGTGGAAATGTTTGCCTTAGTTCCAGGACCCTAGTGAAGAAAGAATGCCTTGAAAATTTAGGGTGTTTCATTGGCCCCTCTTTGTTGACGTCTGGAGGATGGACCCGAGAGATGCCGAAAAAGAATACGAAACACCACGAAAGAAAAAACGCTAACATCGCTCTTCGGTGATCACCAAGATGTTGCTTAACTATGCTTGAGAGTGTTGGATTGGTTATGCAGGGAAAAGGGAAGGGTTAAGCAGGGGGAAGCAGGTTTAGGAAAAAGGTAAAGATGAAACTTAGTAGAATCCCTCGTTAGAATGCTTGTGAGGGAGTTGTTTACGTGGTCATCTTTACTTTTTCTAACCTTCGACCCCTCGTCGGAATGCTTAGAGAGGGTGATTGCAAAACAACCTATGTGCCATTTGTTTTAGGCACGTTTTTTTGCAAGCTTTGCTCTTTTACGCTTTTGCTTTTACTATTTTGCCATTTACATTTGCAAATAACCTTGTTGTTTCAGGATAGGTGTTTCTTTCCTAGGATGAGTTGTGTTACTTCCACATGGGGCTCTAACCCACCTATAGATGTTTTCCATGCAGTGAGCTATGTTAGGCGCATCATGGACTTTGTGGTTAAGCATATGGGAGGACTTTATAGGTATCAAGAAAATCTTGTAAAAGAGGTGAGAGAGTGGATTGCATGTGTAAGGAATAAGGTAAAGGGGTTTAAGGGGAAGGACAGGATGTGCACTCTAAAGTAGCCAAGCTAATCAAGACGACCACCTTGTAACGATGTAGTGTCCTGCTACTATGGCACAGTGCACCTCTGACCAACACCCCTCTGGTATGCACCCTGAAAAAACAACAGAAAGAAAACTAGAAGAAACAACCATGATGCAAAACGAAGGCAAAGGTCTTGCTTGTTGTGGACATTGCTGGAGCTCTGGACATTGTTTCTGAGGTATGTGACGTGCAAACTAGGAAGGCTAGCAATGGCCTTGGTAGCATAAGTGTGGAGGAGCTGGCACTGAGGAGGCTAAGAGTTATTGTGAATGCAGATGCTCATGAATCCCGGCCCAAGGAAAACATTATGTAGTTTAGTTGTCAGATGGGTTACCCAGTAGCTAAACATCTTTTAGGCTTGGGTGATGGTGGGGGCTAGAGGATAGCAACACTGTGGCTAGGCCACAATACTGCTAAGACTCAAGCAGCATGCGTTGACTAGGGAAGCTACTACCAGGGTGATGAGCCATGGTGGTGGTAGCTCCAGAGGGTCAACAAGATGTTAGAAGACATCTCCAAAGGATCAGCAAGATACCAAGAGTAGTGGCATTGCATATATTCTAGAGGGTGTTTTCTTAGCATCGTGAACTACATTCTGGAACTCCAACATCCCACCCCATGTTGGAACTGTGCACACTCGCTTGCTTGATGAGTCATGATGCATGCTGGGGACGTGTCGCAAACCCAGTTTAAGGTCCTGGTAGACCATGATGTGCTAGTTTAAGGTCTCAGTAGATTGTGGTGCACTATTTTAAGGTCCTAGTAGACCACTGTTCTTGTTTAGAGTCCCAACATACTCTTGTGCTAGTTTATCATCATAGCGGATGGTGGATAAGCTAGTTTAAGGTCCCAGTAGACTACTTGTGCTAGTTTAGCATCTTAGCAGATGGTCTATGCTAGTTTATAGTCATAGCAGATTATCTATGCTAGTTTATAGTCATAGTAGAATTTTTGTGCTAGTTTATAATCATAGCAGATTGTCTATGCCAATTTATAGTCGTAGTGAATTGTCTGTGCCAGTTTATAGTTGTAACGGATTGTCTATGCCAATTTATAGTTGTAGCGGACTGTCTGTGCCTGTTTATAGTAGTAGCAGACTATTTGTGTTAGTCTATAGTCATGGTGGACAAGCTTTACCAGTTTTACGTCGTAGCGGATGTGTGCTCAACTTTGCCAGTTTTACGTCCTAGTGGATGTTACTGAAGCTTTTCTAGTTTTACGTCATAGTAGGCATATGCTTATCTACTTCATGCATCAGATGTTTAACATTTAATGCTAGGGTGGCTAAGGAATCTGCTATGGTGTTTTCATTGCATGGCATGTGTTGCATGTCCATTGTTACAAATTGTTTGAGTCAAATTTTCGCTAAGTCGTAGTAGGGTTGCAGGTGTATAGCCTTGCAGGTGTAGACCTCGGTGATTTGATTCACAACTAGTTATGAATCTTCACGAATCACTAGGTGTTGTATGCTTAATGCTCAGGTTGCTAATAGGCCCTTGAGTAACCCTTTGTACTCTTCCATGTTGTTTGTACAAGGGAACACAAAATGATAAGAAAAAGGTTGCATTTACCCAAAGGGGAATGTAATGATAGCAGCTACACTATCCTCTCGTGCAGTCGAGGTGTTGTCGAAATGCAAAGTAGCTTCAAGATGCGATAGGACGACNAGTCGAGGTGTTGTCGAAATGCAAAGTAGCTTCAAGATGCGATAGGACGATGTTGATAGTGCTAACATGCTCGTTCGGGAATTTGGGATCTATGATTGCTTAGTCATCGATGGGTGAGGTTGTAAGTTACGTTGCTATAGCTTGACCTTTCGTCGATGATTGGCTCACATAATGCAAATCAAATTCCATTGTTATTGCTTTCCACCAAGCTATCCTACTACTTTCATACAGGTTGTTTGTGATAGCCCAGAGTGTATTGCTCTTGCAAATAATGTTAATCTTGCTACGAAACAGGTAGTATCTCCACTTCTTCAATGTAAACACTAAGGCAAGACAGTTTCTCTCCACCTCATTGTATTTCACCTCATACACTATCAGTGCATGAATTAGGTAGTACACTGGTATCTTAGAACCGTCATACTATTTTTGACATAACAGTGCTGTGATAGATGTGTTCAAGGTGGAAAGGTAGATGAAGACAGTTTTATTCCTTTGTGGTGGGTAAACAGTTGGGAGGTGCAAAAGGTCTTTCTTCAGATCATTAAAGGCTTTTTGGCATTGTGTTATCCATTCGAAGTTAACCCATTTCTTCAATAGATGTTGCATGGGGTATAACTTGTCAGTCAACTTTCCTATAAACCTTCTGATGAACTGTACTCTACCTTGTAACCCATGCAATTCCTTAAGATTTGTAGGTGGTTCCAGGTTAATGATGGCCTTGACTATGTCAGGGTCCACTCATATTCTAGCCTCCGATACTACAAACCCTAACATGCATTCGATTCTCACCCCAAAGACACACGTTTTTGGATTAAGGCATAAATCGTGCATTTGGAAATACTTGAGGACTACACCTAGATTGTTGGGATGATTAGAGGCTTCTTTAGATTTCACCACAATGTCATCCACGTAATCGTTTAGCGTTTCTAAGATGTAGTCACTAAAGATGTATGTCATGGCTTACTAGTAGGTTGCTTTGGCATTTTTGAGCCCAAAGGGCATCATAGTATAACAGAAATTTCTTCTTGGGATCATGAAGGTTATTGTTAACTGATGCTCTAGGTTGATGCGAATTTGTTTGTAGCCAGAGAAACCATCCATAAAGGATAATAGAGCATGACCATCCATAGTGTCAATGAGTTGATTGATACTATGAAGTGGGAAATCATCTTTGATTGTTTCCTTGTTCAGATCCCAGAAGTCTATATAGATTTTTATTCCTCCCATTTTCTTAGAAACTACAACTATGTTAAACACCCATTCCGAGTAATCAACTACCCAGATGAAATTAGCCTGATAAGGATAGGGGGTAGCATCCCTTCTTTCATGTAGAGATGGAGTTTGATAATAGTTAGAAGGATGGTAGTAAGGCTATAATTGAGAAACATGACTAGAAGAGTCATGTGGAGACATGGATTGCTGAACATGGTAACCATATGGATTAAGCTACTAGTAAGGGTATTATTGCCTTGGCGATGCAAGTGTCCATGATTGTGGTTGCTACCATTGTTGGTACTATTCATACACTTGGAGTGGAGATTTTCTTGGATAATATGATTGTTGTTTGTGAAACTACCTAAGATTACCTTGAGGATATGGTAACCTCCTACATGTTTGCCTTTATGTAAGTTGTGGATGTAAGGCATACATTCTAGACTCCTGAAGATGTGACACAATAGGGCAACATCCCTTCGAATGTTCATACTAGTAAAAATCACATCCATGTTCATCATCTAATTCACTATCTGCAACCTCTTTTATTACAACAAATTTACCCTTACCTTTGTAATATGCACAGCTTCTTTGTGCCTCCTGTGCTCATGATCACTACCTTGTTTTTGGGACTCTTCAGCAATTTTGAGGACAACTTAAAATTTACTTTACATGGAGTCTCTTAATTGATAAACCTTGATTAGAAGTTTAGATTGGAATTGTTAAAGTGGCAAGGATTTTTTATGCATCCCTTTATTAAATACCTATTCATTCTCACTATCACAGAATCAAATCTCCTGCTTACGAATGGAAGGATCGTGGTTGTACTCCTCTACACTTTTTCTCTTTCTTAGTTCATTCTTCTCTTTGGTAACCTACTCTATTAATATTTGTACATGATAGATAGTTAGTTCTGACAATCACCCTTGGGCATATACACCAAGGGTTTTCTCATTTCATTACGAAGCCCATCTACAATGTGGTGGAGTTGAGCCAATTGAGAATAATCATGACTAGGGCATTTGTGCATCAAGGCATAGTATCAGCTAATGGCAGCATCCAAGTTCGTGTGCTTCATGTTTTCACCCTTGAATTTTCTTCCTTAAGTTGGAAACTTAGGAGTATGTTTGATACTCATCATTGAACATTTCAAGCATAGTACTCCATCATCTGATAGATTCTGGTTCTAAGGACCGATACTAGTTCTCTTCTTCTTTGATGAGTGTCCAGGAAAACAACTATAGTTTCTATCATTTTTTCTCTATGTTTTGCAAGGCACATGCATCTTGGAAAGCTTGAAGATAATTCTATGGATCAGAGTTATATCCTTCTTCAAATCGATGGATATTGTTCATGTCTAATTGTTTGATCCGACTATCTTTCACATGCCTTGTTCAAATTCTAACAGCCTCTACAATGTTAAGCATACTTCAAGTAGAAAATAGAGGCTCATCGAGGCCTTGATAATGGTGTATACAATTCCCTCTACTACCCCTTTTTTTATAGCAATGTGCTTCTCTTGAACATCTACATCTTTGAACTTGCCTATCTCAACAATCCCATTGGTCATTTCGTTCATTTTAATCACCACCATCACGATCTCACCTTCTATGATCATGGTCAGAGCCAGAAGATGATGATGATGATGAAGGGAAAGATGAAGGAGAACCAACACCATCATAGTGCTTTCTACTGCCTCTTCTATGATCATGACCATGGTCATAATCTTGCTTCTTACTTGCATCCCTATCTTGACTTGCCCCTCTAAATCCTACTTTATCATTGGATCCCTTGTTACCAAAATCAAGATTCTGAACTATGGAGTGCAAATTCTAGTTTTGACATTCATCATCAATGTTAAAGAGAGGAGCTTCATTAAGTGGAAGATCCTCACTAGCTTGTTGGTATAATAGGAATGGAGAATCGTTAAGTCCTTTTCCGTTCAAAAGTTCATAGCGTTACTCTAACTGTTGATCTCGTAGGCATTATGCTTTAGTGGGATAATAATCCCTAGCATTGACATCTTTCATGATATATTTTCCATGGTAGTCCTAAAGAACACATCATGCAAGTATTTGATAGAGCATTGCAAGGTTTGCACAATCAGGTGACAACACAATGTTTCCCTCCATGTCATGCCACCACAACTGTTCATCCTGATGTAAGATGAAGGTAAAGTTTAAAACATACTCATTAGGATGAATATATGTAATTTGGTATTGTTAAGAATTTTATGGACAAGCATTATCAAGCTTGGGTGGAGAAGCACTCCTATGAGAAGAAGACATTGTCGATTAGAGAAACAAAAATCACAATGTGCTCTAAGCATTTGATGTAGTAATTGTAATACAAGATATGACTCTTAGGTTTGTTCCAATGATTTAAATACTTTAACTAGATCCTAGATAGCACACAAAACAACAAAAAGGTTCCTAACAATGATGCCAATGATGAGTGGTGAGGTTATCCTACACCCAACCATACAAATCACTAAGGCATTACATGCAATCTGGTTAAATTCTATGGACCTATAATTATCTCATACACTAGTTCCTCTAGGAAGTGAAATAGTGTTGAGAACATTTGTTGTCTTCCCAACTACACTTGTAAGGCTCAAGGGTATAGTTTAAGTGTAACTGAGGTATATGAATTTTTATCATTTTATGTTTTATGGATGTAATCAGGTACAACAAGAATAAAGGATAGAGTAGATTGAAACTAATGTCTATTGCCTAGCTAGCCTAACACAAGTATCCACCCCAATTTCTTGGACACATCTTGAACACATATAGCACTACTGGGCTACCAAAAATTAAGCATTGCTAGGTTACTAAGTACTATATGAATGCTCGAAATGGTCATGCTCGTGTTCATTAATTGTTAGAAATAAATTGCTTAATCAAATGCATTAAAGTAAAGAATAAGAAAGTTAGATTCATTAAAGAAAATATTAAGCTATTCTTAGTGCTATAAGGATTGTCAAAAGTGTTTGTTTTATTCCTATCACATTACTGCACTCATGTACATCAATGTTCGAACAAAGAGCTATACATACTTTAGACTCCTTCTGCGGGCACTCAGAAAATATTCTAACTCTAAGGAAAATAAATTGCAAGAGCTTCACTACTTTGACTAAGAATGATAAAAAAAACTTACTTAAAATGGGATCCTAGGTGTAGTATTTATAAACTTAGGGAATATACCCTGATGTTTGATCTAGGCCCTGACATTACATACGCAATGTTGTAGGCCCGATTTCATGTACCCAATGTCGCAGTTGACACAAATGGTGGTTCATCACCAAGAATCCAAGAAGTTACAGTGTCTATCCTTGGATGGCAAGAGTTCCTAGAATTTATTGGGAACACTGCAAATTTCTTAGTGCACCTAGAGGAAGGCAAGGGGACTACTATCTTGGTGATGCAACATCATGAGTAGGAAACAATAGTAGAAGTGACGCTGGATTAGGTGGTCAAAGCACTGAACACTCCTACAATGACCATGCCTAATATAGCTACACTTAGAGATGTATAAGCTTTTGCAGGAGTAGGAAGTACATAATTGAGTACAACCCAACATGAGGAGGTATTAGAACAACTGGTGTAAATTAGGTAACCACTTTCAAACATCTTTGATCTCACAGAAGAAATTATTGCTACCTAGTCAAAGCTACCTAAGATAAAGGAAAAGCTCATCATTACTAACATCTAACTAGAGGCAACCACCACCAAGAACCATTAGTTGGTTACCAAGGTTGTAGAATTTAGAGCTTGTCTCACTAGCTTTGCCATTCTTAACCAAGCCATCTTAAGATATGAAGCTTTCTTGTAGCTTCAACTCAATCTAAGGTAGGCTAAGAATGCCAAGGAGATGGTGGTCTTTGATGTCTCCTTACCAAAAACTGTTCCCATTAACACTAATAAGGAATTGGTGCAAGTTTGTAAGGAGAACTTAGTCCTCAAAAAGGACATTCACCACCTATGTAATGTTGAGAAGAAAAAAGATTAAATTGTCAAATTTATGAGATAATAACAAGAGTAGCATGCTAAGGTGAACTTGGATTTGAGGAGGTTGATAGCCAAAAATCGCAATCTCTCTATGAAGGAAGTCTAAGTGCTTCACCAAAATACAATCATCAAGGTAGCCACCTAGAAAAATAAAGCCCTGAAGTTCAAAAGAATGAAAAATCATTATAGGGACTAGGTAGGGCTCCCCAAGGAAGTTAATGAAAAAGAAATTTAATTAGCTAAAGTGAAGATGAATAAGGCCTTACAACAACTCCAATAGAGAGATGATGTATGGTAGCCAATATTTAATAGCTTGAATGCCTACAACAATGCAGAAATCTTCCTAAAGGAGTTGTAGATAGAGGAGATGAAGTACATGAAACTTGCCAACCTTCGATATGCAAACTTGATGATGCTGATAGCAAGGAGGCCAAAGATAGAGCTTGAAAAGTAGGATAATAGCTCATACCTCATTTACAAGGTTAAATTCAAGCATCATAAAGAGACCAAGAAAAAGTTGAAGATAGCCAATGCAAAGCTTCAAGTTCTAAGGATTTGTTTCCAAAATCAACAAGTAGTTGCTAAGAACCTATCCAAACAAATGAACAACTAACACAAGCTATAGAACCTAGTAAAGACATTCGATGTTGAATGGAAATAATTCACGGTGTGATTTGTCAATGTTATGGAGTTGTTTTGGACAATTCCTTGTCAATGTAATGTCCTTGTACTAGCCCACATTAGCAAATTTATGTGAACAGTGTATGACCCATAGACTAAGGAGGAGAAGATGAAAGCATTTCTAAATGCTTTCCATCTTTCACCAGAAGTAGCAACCATGGTAGAATATCCTTAGCCTTAGCCACTACCATAACCACAAGTGCCAGAGCCTAGCAAAGGTTCTTTAGCATCCTAGGAGCCTCCACCTCTTAACACTATTTAATTTCACATCATATTTGGCAACCAAAGGATTCCTACTCTCCTTTTTATAAGGGTGTCTAATTTTGTTACCAAAGACATCAATTTTTGTAATTTTATTAATTCTATATAATTTAGCACTCAAGGTTAGTCAATTAGCATCAATCAATCAATAATCCCATACTAATGAGTGATGAAGCATCCAACACTCTACCGTACAAGTCACAAGTACTCACATGCAACTAGATCATAATCTATGGATTAACAATGTAATTATACTACTAATTAATGTTAAGTTTGAGATCATTATCTTCCCACTTTGAGTTAGTGAAGTCTGAGTATATGGTTTAACTCTTAGTGAGGTATATGATTAGTTGATTTTGTTAGGCCTTTAATACTTCTAGTTGTGAACATGATGAAGGTTGAGAATAACAATCTAAAGATAAGTGCTTATTGTAAGGTAAATCTACTCTAGTCTATAGTGATGAGCTTTAAGTCTTGGCTTATCATATATGCCTTAGGCTCATGTAATCATTACTAGGATTACCAAGTGGGTTCACTACTAACTGAATTAAGTGAAACCACTATTGGGTTACTAAATGATTAAACATAAATTCTTGAAACCACTCATACTCATTCTGCCTTACTAATGAACAAGTAAAGTAAATTACTTGGAAATGTAAATGATTAAACTTAGAAAATAGGAAAATTATGCTAAGTAAATACAAAATAACTAGTTGATTCTACAATGATGAAAATAAATCTTGATCTTTATTATTGGACATGAATTATGCCCAAGTACAATTCACGTAAATAGAGACTCCATACAACTGCTCAACACCACACTATGAGCATTCACTATATCACTAAAGCTATGAAAACAAACTACAAGAGTCTAGCGAAGGGGTGGAATCAAAAGTTATTGAATGTGCATCCAACTGCTAGTATTTATAGGGCTACAAAAATCTTGACATATTATATCAATGATGACATAGCATGGGTTATGACATTGTTGCTATGATATTGTAGTTGCAATATCACACTACTTAAAAATTTGACTTTATCTTACCCCCATGATTAATTGGAAACTCATCCTCAAGTTTAAAAATTGAGGATAGAGTCTCTTATAAAACTATGAGGTAGGCTTAACTTGATATGACTAATTATTTAGATGAATGAGAATTCCATAGTGGTGTTTTTTACAAAATGACACAGTGACTTAACAAAACAAGACAACACACAAACAAGACTGAAGTAGCTCAATGTAGTTTATGTTCTAGGTGGTGGAGGCTCTTCCATCAGCTTCTTCTCTTTATCTTCAAGCTTCTAAAATTGATAATAATTTAGGATCACCTGAAGTTTTTCTTCTTCTATCCTCAAATCATGTACCATCCATGCTTGTTGAGCAATTTTGGATAGAGTTGGTACATCATACAGGCATGGTAGTTGTGGAAACATTTGATTAGCCTTCACATACCATGCCATGAACTACCACCTCTGCTCGTCAAAATCTATGTCTATCTTTCTGAGTCCTTTATAGTCAGTCATTCTAGATGCTAAATTCGCTGCTATATTCTTTTTCCCTTAATTGCTAGATTTGAAAATCTTGAGCTCAAAGTTTGCAATAGGTAGTTTCTATAGGGCATCGTTTTGATTAGAAAACTCCTTCTTGTACAATGTGTACATAATTGCTACCTTCTGTTGAAGCTCATTTCTTGGTCTAATTGCTATCAACATGGCTAGATTAGCATACAAAATGTTTGCTAATCCCATGAACTCTATTAAATCCTCTATCTATAGGTCCTTATTCATCACTTCAACTTGGTGGACATGAGTGAGGCTATTTAAGATGGGTTGTTAGTTTGGATTCTGAGAAGAGAGTGAAGTGACTTTGGCCTTTGCCATTTGGATTTCTTTTTCATTGATCGGCTTATACATGCCCACCTAGTCTTTGAAGTGTTCCTTGAGATTTTCATGTATTTTGACTTCATTTTTCCATGCACTTATTTCCATTGTAGACTTTTAAAAAACTATGCAAACTTCTTTCACAGATAGGGTACTATTTTCTCTATCTGATTTACTAATTTCCTAGTTGACTCTAAGGAGTTGTTCTCATAGTTGATGGATTCTTTCCTCAAGAACATTCTTTTGCTTTTATATGTTAGTCAACCTTGTATTATCAATAGTGAGCTTTTTTTTCTCCTCTTCCAATGCTATGAGGGCTTTGGCATGTGCATAGGCTTATGATTCTATAGCTAAAGCATTCCACACCATCTTTTCTTTCACCTTCTACATGTGAATGTTGTGGGTAATCAATTGCCTTACTTGATCAGTTCTAAATTGGTCAAGCTAGTCTAGGACTATCAATTGTGCAGGGTCTCTTCTTTCAACTTTTAGAGCTACTAGTTTTGCTTGTAGCCTCTGAACTTCATTTTATACATGTTTTGTCCTTGTTTTAACCATTATCAACTTTCATTTTATGGCAATGAGGTTAGACTACACTATAGTGATATAACTAGGGATATCAAAAAAAATTTGCATGACCTGCCTTGTCTGCAGCAATGTGTCTAGTATGTCCTCATGCTCAATAGGAGTCATGAAGGTACCAACTAGCATTTCTATGTCTCTTGTTCCAAAAAGATTAGATGGTGCCACAATGATGACATTAAAATATTCTTTAGTATGGTTGGTAATGACTTTAGCTACTCCTGCTGCATCCTGATGCTACATAACCACAATGGTGGCACCTTCTCTAGTTTCAAGCATCAGTTGGAATGATGCAACATTCCCTAAGATTTGTTGTTCCTATTCTATCACTCCTTCTAAATGTAACGATACTTACCCACTTATTGGATTTGTGGAAAATATGGGCCTAACTAAGCCCTCTCTAACTTTGTAGAGATTGGCAGTTTCCTTATTTCCTAGATGATGGTATCTACAATTTATTGCAAATGGGTCATTGATTGTCTGCAATCCTATAGCAGTGATGATGGAACCTGATACTCTTGTTGATCTCCAATAGGTGTCTAGCTTTTGGGTCTTTCTTTTTATTGCTAATTAGTAACTAGAATGTTACCAATAAGAGTTGAACCTACAACTCCCTCAATGCCTACTAGGTTTTGCACTTGCTCCTTCTTAGGTGGCAACAACTTGAACATGTCATCATATGAAGCATTCTGGGCTTTTCATGGAATATCATTAGTGTAACCAAGAATTCTTGCTTGTTTACATAGCTTCCTTATTAGGTAGGGGAATGGCAATGTTGACTTCCCCACCTTCTTCTCCTCAAATTTCCTTTGATATTCCAAGAAGAGCAAATGGGTGATGTTGGCATTGAACTTCCCCATCCAGATTACACTTCCTCAAGCTACATATGTTGAACTTTTGTTGAACCTCTTCGTTGAAAAAAAGTGATATGTCCCAATCTTAAGAAAGATCTTTTCTTTTGCTAGGATCTTATTATAATCTTTATCTTCTTTTTCATAGGCCCTTTGTAATTACAACTTCTTTGCATTTGTATCTAACTTGGTTGAAATCTATGCCACATTGGCTCCTTCATTTGGAATATTAAGGGCCTTAGTAATTACCTCTACTAAATATGGGATTAAGACCCCTTGAATATTTATTATGGAATTAGCTTGTTTATTTCATCAAAATTGAAGAGTTTCTCCTAAGTACCATTTGACATTGTTGAACAATGTAGGCCATAGGGGAGATGCTTGAAATTGAGTTTTCAAAATGTCTAGTGCAAACTCCATGAATAGGCCAAATTTTAGTTTCATGATGACTATCAATATGATAGAGTCTTCCTATATGTTCTAGAGGCATTCTAAAGATAGCATGAGGCATTGTCCTTGTTTAGGTAGAGGTGGTGCCTGCACTTCATGTTGGGCAAACTGGGTAGAGGCAAGAATTTGCTGATGAATGCTAAATGATTGAGCCTCTTGCTTCATATCTTTTGCCTAAGGAGTTATTTCTCCTTCTTGGCCTCTTCCATGGCCTCTTGGTCTCTTACTTTCTGGTTGTGAACATCCTTCTGCTCCAGGTCTCTTTGGGACCATCTACAATCATCAAACATTTACAGTTACCAAAGTGTTTAAATTGGTTCCTAATAGTTCATAATCATTCTCATACTCTTGGTTAGATTAAGCTCTTATTATTTGATATTAGTTATGTTCCTTATTATGACTATAGAGTTTAGAAAAATTTCCAAAAGAAAAAAACCTCTCATTATTATATATTTAGGCATTATGACCTTTTACCATTATTATTTCCTTGTTTATTACTTTCTTAAATAGTTGGTATGATTGTTTATGAGAATCAATTAAGTCTTTTGACTTTAATTTGGTTGATAAAGTGGGATATTCTTATTGTATCCTCATACTTACCTTTATAATGTCCTCTGGGCATTAGAAAATTTTGGCTCAAATTTTTAATTTTATGTGTAATAAATCCCTCCATGACTAAGTTGATTGCTTCGTGATCAACAGGAGCCAAGAATTTCTCAAATCGAAGTTATGGGGAAGAAGTTATGGCTTTGGGAACTTAGTTTGCTAGAGCCCGAAGAAAAAATTACAAAGACTTCTCTTATTCCAAAATGAAGGAATGAAAATTTTTCTAACTCTCATGCATATATATACTATTTTTATCTTTACAACATCATAGATGCAACATCACAGGCGATGCAACATTGTAGATGCAACATTGCAAGTAATGCAACATCGTAGCTATGATGTCACCTTTCAGAAATTTTGAATTTTGGAAAATTTTCCAAAGAAAAAATGACTCAATTTAATGATTTGGAAGACATAGAGACTATCTAAAGGATCATGCATCATAGATGATGCTTTGGATTCAAATATTTAAAGTTCAAAAGTCTTAAGGAAGGAATCATGGGCAATAAAAGTTTATTGAGCAGATATGAGATGGATGGAGAGTTATGGATGTATAGATAGGTTATTAAACCTAAGGGCAATAAACATTAAATTCCAAAGTATTCTGAGAATCTCAAGATGATGTGGATTTGACTAAGAAGTATAAGACACAATAGTTATACAAGTGCATCCTTCCCAAAGTAGGCTCTAGCCCTTAGTGCCCTTGTATAACCATGCCTAGAAGTGTTTGTAGGCATCCAAGGAGTTACATGTAAAACATACCTATTATTCAAAACATACATGTTTGTACTACTAAAATGGGAAAACAACATTATATTATACAAAACTATAGAATTATGAATAAATATAACAATGATATGAGATGGATTTAGAGGGGATTCCAGAGATTAGGATGTGAAGTGTCTTATTATAGGCATAATGAATATTTATGTACAAGATGTGTTTAAAGAAATCATTAGCCTTTTTGTCCAAGATCCAAACCACTATCTAGTGACATTGCATTCTTTCATTCCAAAGCTCCCAACCATAAGACTACCACTATTGCAAGGAGTATTACCAGTTGGCCATGCTATTCAAGGAAGGAGTTTATTAGTAGCGTACTTTTATTTTAATTTTTTTTAGATTTCTGAGATGCCTCCTACCTTTAGGCATGGTTAACATGTCTTTCTAATGGAAGCCCTAGAAATTTTATTTTGTGCTTTTATTTTATTTTCACTATGTCGACATTACCAGAGGACTACCTTTAGGCATGGGTAACATGTCTTTCCAATGACATGGTAAGGAAGCACTTATTGTACTCTTATTTCCATCTTTCATTAAAACTCAAGAAAATAATAAATCCTTGACAATAGGATAGAACTCATCACAATAGACCTAGATAATCCACAAGTCCCCTTGATGTCACACCCTTTTCATTTCCACTTGGTTCTTCACTCTTTTATCTAGGCATAATGATCACAAGTTTATTTCTAGTTTTATTATGAGAAGAATATCATTATGGCCATGGTAAGAACCTCTTATTATTGTAAATGAGTGGATGGATGATGTGGTCTCACTATATATGTAGTTAGTCCTTCATAATCTAATAATGTAAAGCAATCTTCACCTTATTGGAACCACATCTTTCTTTATTACATGCATTTAGTGGGAAATTAACACAAATAAGTACAAAATTGGTAATAAAAATCATAGAAAAATGGTAAAATAGGAGGATTATTTGAAAAATATTAAAGAATATCAAAGGATTGAGAAATGAAAAAGTATAAAAGAATGGAAAAATATCAAAGAATGTGAAAATTTGTTAAGAAAAATAAAAAGTATAACAAAACTTATAAACCAAAGAATTAGAAAAAAAAAAGTTAACAAATACTTATCAATTCCTATGTCAAGATAAGAAATCTCCCCTACAACTGAACTCATGGGTGAGTGTTTGGAAAATGGACCCTAGATCCCCTAGATCATACACTTTAGATTTCTCATTTATCATACTTAGTGATTTAGTTTTTCGGTTATTATCCCATGTAATCTTGATGAAAATATAATTCCAATCTTTTGAGGACATATATCCCATTGGACTAGATGATCTTTTCATTTCAGAAGGTCCATCTATATTTTCTTATTTATTCTTAAATTCAAATTTTAAGTCTTCATTTCCATTATTTGTTGGTGTATGATTACAATTCATGCTATCCTTTTGTGAGTTCTTAGTTTGGGTCATTTTCTTAGGGTAGGAGTTAATACTTGGCTCATATGTTTCCATGCATGTTTTAAATAATTTCATGTTCTTGGTTTTTATCCACTATCTATCTTTTGGTTTAGTGACCTTTGTTCCTTCTTGTTCATACACTTGTCTCTCCCATCTGTTGTGGGCTAGTGTTGACATTCTACAATTTTAGCCCATAGCTACACCCTTCTTTATCATTAGTAATGCATGGAATTATTTTCATATGTATGGCTTTGTGCTCATTTTCCTTAGAAATTTCCACAAATAATTCTCTCATTCCTAACTTAGCATTTATTGTGCTAAACCATGCTCTTCCCATAATGATAGAAGATTCCTTATTATCATTCTTTACATCAATCGCTAAGAAGTATACTAGATAAGATCACCCATTAATAGTGTTCATCACATCTTCTATCTATCCCAAAGAAATGGTGACAGATTGATTTTCTAGCTTTAACCTTATGTTGCACTTCTTTAAGGATAGTAGGTTTCATGCCTTATATGTTTTTTGAGAGATCAAATTTACTCTAGAACCTAAGTTGACTAGAGCCTTGCATGGTGAATTTTTAGCAATTTGTAGATAAATCAAAGGAATTCCTGGGTTAATTCTTTTCTTAGGAAGAACTCTTGTCTTTATCTAATCTAATACTATTTTAGTTAGCATGATAGTCACAAGCTTCTGACTTAGTTGTTATGGAAGCATAGTGTTCATAGGAGAATATGTCATATAAGGACCTATTGATGCATAAATTTTGGATGCACCAATACTTGGAAAAAATTCATTTAGTAAGACTATTGCATAGGGTGCCCCCCATATGGGTATGGAAACCTAGGAATAGTCTCAACTAGAGAGGGCTATCTGACATTCAAAAATAGTAAATCAAACAAGAAATTTGGGAGAATTTAAATTGAATAACTATCTTGAATTTCAAGACAATGAAAATATAGTAACTAATAAATTTAAATTTTTCCTTGGTCTGTTGTTCTTAGTAGTCTGTTGTTGCCAATGGTGCTCACTATTGGATAGAAAAGCCCTGACCTTCATCGAAACATGCTATCTCATTGTCACAAATGCTACTACAACTAACACTACTCATAGCCATTGGGAGAGGGAGAGAGACATCTATCCCATCATCAACCACCACCATTCGTAATTGTCGCATGTTGTTCATGTGCCTACCACATGCTGCCTAGCAGAGGGAGAGAGAGGTCAAGCCTACTATGGAAATGTGTTGCCTCTCTATCACAGCTACTGCCACTACTAGCTAAACAGTTGATGTGCTATCACCTACCATCATCATCTACTACCATGCATCATTGATCATCTACTTCACCTTTCACCATCGCTAATTGTTCACTGCCACATATCTATCATTGCTGATGCATTGGCCTCCCATATGCACACTATCTACCACTGCAGGCATTGCTATCACATGCAGTGCATAGTTTAGAGCTACCACTATTGTTCTGCTGCACTCCACCATCCCTACTAATTGCTATGTGTACTACCTCACCCCACCTACCACTATCGTCACACTTGCCTAAAGCTCTAATGTCCCTATGAATGGAGGAGAGAGAGAGGCCATCTACTATTCTACCTACCACATGCTCTACTACGTCTATCGAGAGAGAGGGAAGCCTAGTGATCCAAAGAGGGATGGATCATAAGAGGGAGGGATCATGCACTATCGTGCTACCTATAACTATCCAGAGTCATCTTGCGCCATCATTGTTGCATGCATGCCATGCTTCCTTGCTAACCTTGTTGCTTTAATGTTTTCCCATCATAGGGACCTCTATTCTCGTTGCTACTAGTTGAGAGGCCTTCTCCATATTGTCAAGGGGAGAGAGAGAGAGAGAGATTTCCCACCACCTCCCAATGCCTATTGGAGGCCCCACTGGTCTGAGTGTTCAACCTCCACCACTTGCCATGAAGTGTCCATAACCAATTTCCACATTGGTTATGGCCATCATTGTCAATGGTTAGACCCACCAACATGTCCTCCACCAATGTGTAATTGTTGCATGAGCACCACCACCCTAACACCATCGGTTACATGCATTGCCCACGTAATGTTTGGTGAAACACTTGCTGCCAACCCATGTTATCCTCATAACATCTGATGCCTTCAAGGCATTATGAGCTTAATTCTTATTCACTTATTTTAAATATTTTTTTTATTTTTTTATTTATTAAATAATTCATTCAATATTCCATTTTTCTCTTAATATAAGTGATGCTTTTGTAATGTCACAACATGTTACTATATATTATATAGTTAGTTACTCATGGAGTTCTTCACAGTTGACACATTATGTAATTTGATTGTATGCATCTTAATTCATAGTAAATCATACATTTTGCATAATCAATATTCAGAGAATGCACTACCGAAACTACTTTTTGAAAGAAGATAAAATCGAGGTAGCCCATGCTACATACTCATGGTTATCTAGATATCCTTTCCCTATTCCTAAATATCTTAATTGTTTTAGGATTAGAAAATGTTAAATTTTTTTAGGAGAATTCCTTAGACTAATATGGATTTTTTTTGCATGAAAATGACAAACTCTAATGGTGTAACTAATAAGTCATGGCCTTGTGTAATAGCATGGGAGATGTTGGTAACAAGACCATGATTTAGTGAAGTCCTAACTCTACCAGCTCTTTTTGGACTTGTCCTAAAGAAAGGATGTTTGCTTAATTTTTGTTTAGCATCATTGATATGATCCTCTTTCTGTATATTTAGTGCCCTTGTATCACTTCTCTCTTGTGGCTATGATAGCAACTACCTTGGCACTGTTGGTTGTGGCACTAGACTTAACATTTTTTATTGAAGAAAAATTTAGAAACCATTTGAATCAAGAATATGTTTTTGTGAGATATTAAAAGAATATTTTTTTCTCATTAATCATTAAATATTTCTTTGAAATTGATTTGATTGAGACCTTTCTTAAAGATACATTTTTTTTAACAATAGTAAAATAAAAGGGTGGGCTAACTATTAAAACATTCACAAAAGAAATTTTTGTAGGATCTGTAACATTTGTAAACAAAAAATCTTACCAGGATCTACATCATTTGTAGAAAAAACCTTAGTAGTATTTCTAATAGCTTGGTGTTGGCATGCATGCATAACCTTTACTTGTAGCATAAAAAGACATAAATCAAACATATGACCCTCTCAATACTAATAGTAACATGACTTTGAAAGATTGTAATAAACAACCTTCTATACATAATTAATTTCCATCAAGTAGGACTAACATCTAATTGAAAGTATGTATCTTTTTTAGCAACATCCTTTCCTTGGTTATGTAAAAAAGATATATAGAATTTGATTTTATTGTATTTGGGTGCAATGGTATTAAATTCTTACATAATATCTTAACATTATTATGATTTGTTAGATTATATATGTATGTATGTATGTCTGTATATGTTAACATTTCATTGTTTTTATAATACAATGTTGGTGCCTCAAGATCTTTTATAGGGAGATGCACTTTTCTTAACTAATAATAATTCAATTCATAATCCATAACATTCATTCGTAACTTACAATGTGTTACAAATATCTTCCTTCTTGTTGTTTTTTGGAACTTATATTGTATCACAAACTCTCTTAAATGGACTTATCATAGTCTCACACTTCACTTTGTTAAGTCTTCTTCAACTTAACTTCTTCCTTACATTATTTTGTATTCTACAATCATTCTTAGATTTGACTAACTCATTAGAAATCTCTTCTATTATAGTATATTCTTCTTATCTATATTCTTATGATGCCTACCTTTGCCTATTACTTATGTTAGTTCTTTTAAGAAATTTCCAAGTTAGTCAGTTTAAAATGGAATAGGCTCTTATGCACTCCTTCAATGATGCACAACTTGATCTATTATAAAATATTATCTCATTCATAGTATGTCCTCCTTCTTAGTCATTTCCTTTATTTCATTGTAACCTTCTAGATGGTCTTCTCTTTATTCTTAAGAAACTAGACTAGATTACAAATGGCTTACCTTAGGTCTTCTCTTTCTATTTAGGAAATTAAATTCTTCTTCACTTCTTTTGTTTATGAGTAACATATTAACCTTTTAGTTTCTGATTCTTATTACAACTCTTGTGCTTTACAACATCTTCTAGCATTGATGCAAGCTCCTACTCATTCCTTTAGTGTAATACATTTTACTTTTGTAATATTATGAATCATTATAGTTTGTAAACTCTTCTAACTTATAAACATTATTGTGGTTGTTGTTCCATGCTACTTCTTTATTTTACTTAGTATCTTTCACACCTTTCTTCATTCTTCATCATTTTCCATATTCATATCTTCTTTATTATTGTTTCTATTATTGTTCCATATGTTAGGAGTTGAGAACTTATGTTCTTTTATCCTTCATCAGGAGCTATGACTCTTTACTAAACCATTATGATTGTTCATAACTATAGATAAATTAAGTTAAGAAATTAATTCTTGTACCTTGAGAGTATATTCTAACATGATTATGTTTATTTTTTCATATTTTTAGTTACTTCTTTTAGTTACCAACTACACATAGAGTATTCCTAGTATGTGCAATGCTAATCATTTTCATATGTACGAATAGAAAACACCAAACTTAATTGTCTTGGGTAGGGAAAGAGGGTTACATATTTAGTTTTAGAGAATAACAAAAATTCTAGGAAGGAAGAAAGATATATAAAATATTTAAGTTTCCAATCAAGGACTAACATCTAGTTAAAAGTATGTATCTTTCTTAGTAAGGTCCTTTCCTTGATTGGGTAAAGAAGATATATAGAATTTGATTTTGTTGTATCAGGGCATAGTGGTGTTGAAATCTTACATAAGATCTTAACATTTTTGTGATCACCTTTATTTTGTATATTTTCAGTCCTTTTCTTTAGTTACTAACTATGCATAGAATTGATAAGAATTAACACAGAAAAAAATAACAAGTGCAAGAACAAAGTAGATATGAGGAGAAACAAAAATATTTTATTTCGATGTGGTACATCAAAGCTACTATCAAATGGCCTATTTATAATAGGCTAAATCCACCAAACTTCCATTCTTTTTCTAACTGAACCTAGAGTTTAGAATTACATCATGATAACCCATTAAACTTAAACTGATTCTTGTAATAAAAATAGGATTAACTCCCATTCTTTTCTAACTAAACTTAGAGGTTATAATTACTAATAAACTCAACCATAACTTAAATTGATTCTTGTAACAGAAGAAATATTAATAACTAACATCCCCCCTTAATCCTAATTTGGAGAAATCATCATTCCAAGTATACACTTTAATTTGGCAAAAGGTATCATACTACAACAATTTGGTGATAATGTCTGCCACTTTGTCTTCAGACTTATAATACACCAACTTAGTTACATTATTTCCAACTTGATCTCTTAGAAAATGATAGCGTATGTCAATGTGTTTACTTCTTCCATGTATGACAGGATTCTTTGACCAGTCAATTGTAGAAATATCATCAACAAAGATCTTCATTGGCCTCTTGACTAGATCATGAATATGGCTGATCACATTGCCCAACCATATTGCTTGACATGCACTTGAAACTACAACAACATATTCTACCTCACAAGTTGAAAGTGCAAATATGGGTTGCTTTTCTGATGATCATGAACAAGCTGTAGCACCAAAATTAAAACAATAACTAGAAATTATTTTCTGGTTATCTAAATCTCCATCCCAATCACTATTGAAATATCCTATAAGAGCATAATTATTAAATGAGGAATAGAATAAACCATGATCATAGGTGTCCTTTAGGTACCGCAAGATTCTTTTGGCCACCTGCATATGAGGTTGACAAGGAGATTACAAAAATCTACTAATCAAAACAACACCATAAGAGATGTCTAATCTTGTGCATGTAAGGTATCTCAAACTCCCAACAATTTTCTTGAAATAAGTTGAATCAACAAGCGTCCCTTTTCCATTCTTTGATAAATTTGTGCCAACCTCCATGGGAGTTCTCATAGTATTACAATCTTACATATGAAACTTATTCAAGAGTTCAATAGCATACCACTTTTGATAGATAAAAATCCCATCTTCTCTTTGAACTACTTCAATGCCAAGGAAATATGACATGAGGGCAAGATCTATCATTTTGAACTCATGCATCATGGACTTCTTGAAATATTTAATCATTTTGAGATTATTTTCTATGAATATTATATCATCAACATAAAGACATAACAATAATTTATCATCAAAATCATTAGTCTTCACATATAAAGCATGTTCATATGGGCACTTTTGGAAACTAACCTTATGGAAGAAAGAGTCAATGCACCTGATCCATGCTTGTGGCACTTGTTTGAGATCATACAATGCTTTCTTCAATCTATACACCTTATCTTCACTTCCTTGCATCATGAATCCAAATGGTTGCTTGACAAAAACCTCCTCTTCAACTGGGCCATTTAGAAAGGCTGATTTCACATCCATTTGATGGATTTTCCACTTCTTCTGGGTAGCTAATGCAATAAGAAGTCTAATTATTTCAATTTAAGAAATCAGAGAGAAAACCTCTTGGTAGTAATAGCGAAGAATTTTCTCAAATCCCTTTGTCATCAATCTTGCTTTATGTATCTCCACTTCACCATTCGACTTCACCTTTTTCTTGAAAACCCACTTTACATCAATTTCTTTGTGATCGCACGAGATGACAATGAGTTCCCACGTATCATTTCTTTCAATGGCCTTGATCTCCTCATTCATGGCATTCATCCATTTAGAATCTTGAATTGCCTCCTAGAATGTCACAAGTTCACTATCTACAAATAAAGCAAATTTTATCAATTCTCCATCATCATCAACTTCATCATCAAGAGTTACCTCATAGTTTTGTATGCATACTCATTGTTAGTGTTGCTACCTAGGCCTTCCAGATTCTACTAGAGCTTGTGAAGTGAAACTTTCTTGCATAGAGCTTGATGTAGCTTCATTTGTGGTAGGAACTACAACTTCCTCTTTAAGGATATAGATTTGTTACTTCTGGGAGTCTTTGCATGAATCAACATTCCATTTCCAAGCATCTTTTTTAGCAAAGGTCACATCTCAGCTGATAATTACCTCCTTTATTATAGGATTGAATAGCTTGTATTCCCCATGCTTGTAGCCAACAAAGATAGTCTTCTCTTCTTGATCATATAGCTTTGTTCTCATCTCTACTAGAGCATGAGCATAATAAATAGCACCAAATACTCTAAGATGTTTCATGCTTGACTTGAAACCACTCCATGCTTCTATAGGGGTGATATTTTGCACACTCCTGATTAGAGACCTATTTAACAAGTAAATAGAACATGAGATAGCTTCACCCCAAAATGAATTGGGCATTATTTTCACCTTTAGCATGCTCCTCACCATGTCCATTATAGTTTTGTTCTTCTTTTCAGCTACTCTATTATGTTGTGGGATGTAGGAAAAAGTGACTTGATGCTTTATTCCCTGTTCTTCACAATATTCATTAAATTCATTGAAAGTGTATTCACCTCCACCATTAGTTCACAGAACTTTAACAAGATAACCACTCTACCTTTCAACATGCACCTTGAACTTCTTAAAGTAATAAAAAACTTCAAAATTCCTTTGCAAAAGATAGACCTAAATTTTTCAAGTAAAATTATGAATAAAATTTAGGAAATACCTACTATTTCCATTTGACAAGGTGTTCATTGGGCCACATACATTGGAATGAATGAGCTTTAGTGGTTGTGTTGCACATTGTTGTCCTACAACAAATGGCATTCTGTGATGCTTTCCAAGAATGCAAGCTTCATACAATTGTTCTAGATGGTGAATATTGGGTAAACCTTTCATCATATTTTCTTTAGCAATCAATTTTAAACTCCAAAAGTTTAAATGTCCAAAGCAAAGGTGCCATAGCCAAGGCTCATCATTTATAATGACATTTAGATAATTATAAACACCACTAGAAATACAACCTAAAACATACGATTCTTCATCAAAGGGGCCTTGAGAATGAATGTACCTTTGTTATCAGAAATGGAGAGTTGATTGCCATGAAGGTTCATGACATACCCCTTTTTTACCAGCTAACCCACACTAAGCAAATTACTCTTCATACCCAACACATAGAAGACATCAAAAATATATTTATAATCTTCATTCTTCAAGTTGATAAGGATTTATCATTTTCCCATCATTAATATAGTTCTATCATTAGAAAATTTGACTTTGGAATGAAAGGACTCATCAATAATAGTAAATAACTCCTTTTTGCCACACATATGATTGGTACACCTGGTGTTAAGAAACCATGTATGGTAATTTGACACTCCAGTAGTTGCGGTGATCATCAAGAGAGCATGGTCACCATCATCTTCTTCTTCTTGTGCATAGTGAGCCCTCTAAGTATTATCCTTGTATCTACACTCATTTGAATAATGGCCATGCCTATGACAAGAGTAACAGACAACATTGGATCTGTCATACCTTCCTCTACAAGGTCCATGGCCATGACCTCTTGAATTTTGCTAATAACCAAAATCTAATTTTTCTTGGTCATTTCCTCCAACTCCATGATTGTTGTTATGACCACCATGAATCCGAATGTAGTAGCCCCCATGTCCTCATCCTCTACCATGAGAACCACCATGCTTTTACCTTATTTCACCACCATGATCACCTTTGATGGAGACTTGGCCTTGAAAGGCTTACTCAATCGGCTTCTCAACTTTCTTTTCATTCATGCGTTGCTCATGGGCTTGAAGGATGCTAGATAATTCCTTGATAGTCATTGAATAAAGATCATGTTCTTCTTCTATCACCACCATGATATGCTCAAATTTGGAAGTGAGCAACCGTAAAATCTTCTCCAGTTTAGCCTACTCTTTGTACTCCTCTCTATATGTTTTCATTTTCTTTGTCAAAGCAATAACAAAACTAATATAAGTAGTAATAGTCTGAAAATACTCCATTTGTAAGAGCTCATATTGACATCTCAAAATTTGGAGTCTTACTTCTTAACTTTGTCTGCACATTTATGTGATGTCATCAAGGTACCCCAGGCTTACTTTGATGTGGTTGCTCATGCAATCTTCTCAAAAACTTCATCATTCACCCCTTGATGAATGAAATATAATGCTTTCTTATCTTTCTTCTTGTTCTCATGGTGGGCATTCTTCTATGCATCAGTTGCACCTTCATTTGGACACTCCACCAATTGTAATTTTTCCACAACATCTAGTAGCTCGTGAAAATTGAAAAGCACCTTCATTTGGACACTCCACCAATTGTAATTTTTCCCATCCAAGACAAAAACTAAAACTTGAATCGAGCTATTCATTGGAACTTCTAGCTCTAATACCACTAATGATGAACAGTAAGGTATTCCTATGCCCAACCATATGAATCACAAGCATTTACACGTGGCTCAATCAAATTCTGTAGACTGGAAGCACTTGCATACACCAAACTCTAGCTAGTAAAACCTTGTGTTAGAACAGTCATTGTCTTCCCAACCTCACTTGTGATGTTCTAATGTGATGGTTAAGTGAGATTGAGGTAAATGATTTTTATGGATTTTCTCTTTATCTTCTAGAGTATAATTCTTGAAAGGAAATGTAAGAAATGGAATATTGCCTAATCTATAATTATCCTATTCTATCTCTTAACTTTCCCTAGCATAAGTATCCAATCCCATCTTCCGTGCACATCCTGAGCATCCCCTAGCCACTACTAGGTTACCAGACATTAAGCGTCATTGGGTTGCCAAGTATTGGGTTTATGTTTGAGATGGTCATACTTATGGTTTTTGCAAGATATAAAAGAGTGATGACGATTAAAGTGATAACAATGAAAACTTAAGGAATTTTTAAAGCATAGAGATATTAAACTATTAAATGCTTAAATGACTAAATCCAATTGCTACAAGAAATGCTTAAAAAGCTTATCTTTATTGCTAGTCATGCTAATGGGCTCAGGTACATTCGCGCTCAAATAAAGAGCCAGACACCTTTCTCACACCTACTACAAGCACTTGGAAAATATTCTAACTCTCGTAGGAACAAACTACAAGAGCTTCACTACAACTACTAAAAAGATGCCTAAGTGAGGTGGAAGTACACTTATTTATATCTAAAATAGATGTTGTGTAAACGAGGCCATGTAGATGCATGAACAGATGTGTTGATGAGGTCATGTCAACACAGCAGCATATACAGAGCCCCGTATACACAGCCTAGTTAATGCATCAACTGATGAGCACTTCATCATACCCCCACAACTGAGTGAAAACTCGTCCTCAAGTTTTATTACAATTTGGAAGGTATGAAGTTCTTATTACAACACATATGATGCAACACATCTACAAAGACACTAACTTTACTGATGCACCAAATTCCCGAGTGTACAAAGAAGAATGAATTACAAACTGGTGGTGTTTAGAGAGAAAATTGAATACCCTGATGATCTTGGATTCTCTACTATGCTGAAAGGTGCAAAAATTACTGAAGAAGATCACATCGTCCCTGGTAGCAGTGGTTCTAACGGACCTTCACTAGTCTCTGGTGGATGTGGTGGCTAGGGCACGAACGATGGTTGTCCCACAGTAATTGCAACTTTTGGAGGCAACCAAAAAGCCTTCAAGAGATCCCTCATTTTTTCTTTTTACTTTTGGGATTTTTCACTATCCAAGCAGCTTCACAAATGTGTGTCAGGACTGAGACTTCCCAAGGGCATGGAAGTATAGGAAAGAGTTCTTTTAAATTGACAAACCAGGTAGTAAACTATTTTTTTTGATGTCGAATGCTCAGATTGATTTCTACAGCTACTGGTAGTCATTTATTTGTCAGGATAAGTTCTCTTCAACTGCATGTTGCCCTTCAAAATGAGTGTAGAGGACATCAAGTTCTGCATTTGTTGTTTCCAAATTTTGTTTTGTTGCTTTATGTGCTTGGAACTCACCCTTGTATAAAGAATACGAGGTGGCCACTTGCTTTTCTAGGTTAGACCATGGCCTTCTAGCTATTAGCATAGCTAGGTTTGCATTACGAAGATTGGCCAACTCCATGTACTCTATCATTTTTTCAACTTGTAGTTCCTTGAGGTAGATCTAAGCCTGGTTATAGGTGTTCAATCCATCTAAGATGGGTTGCCACACCTCACCTCCTTCTCGGAGTTGCTAGAGCACTTGGTTTAGTTTGGCCCTTTGTGACTTGAATCTACTTTTCGTTTACTTCCTTCTACAATCCCACTTGGTCCTTATAGTGATTTTTACCTTTTTCAAACTTATGGGCTTCATTTTTCCAAGTGAATATTTCGATAGCTAATTTTTTTCACAAGGCTTGAACCTCCTCCATAGATAGATTTCAATTTTCAGTGGCCAATCTCCTCACATCAGCATTCACCCTAGCTAGCTCCTCCTGCTATTGGTGGCTAAAGTCTTTCACGTGCTAATTTTCAATACCACCATTGCGTAGGTGATGAACTTCTGTGGTCAACCTAACATTCTCTTGGCGAACCTCCACTAGGTCCTTGTTTAGATGATATGTGTAAGAATCTATCAAGGACTTGTCAAATATCATCGACTCTCACTCATCTTCAATCACCTGAAGTTTGTCTTAAAGCCATTGAAAAGCTTCATCTCTAGTAAGTTCACAGTTGATGAGAGCTAGATCAACAAGTTGGGCCCTTAATTGGGCAACTTCCATTGCCAAGCATTGACAATTCAGTTGAGCTACTTCAAGCTACCCCTCCAAGATGAAACACTTTCCCCTTACTAAGAGTAGCTCCAACTAGGTTGCAGTAATGTTATCTGGAAGATCAAAGACATCTGGAAGTGGTATCCTAGTTTCCACTAGTCAATCCAACAATTCTTCATGTTGGGCTACGTTGATCCTGCTACATGAAGTTCCTATGGATGTTTGTACATCTTCAAGTCCATGTACATCTGGTACAAGTGCCACTAGTGCATTAAAGGCCATAGCAATTGTGTTAGCAATCACTTTAGCCATAATTTCTTGTCCCTAGTGCTGCATCACCAAGACAGTTGCCCCCTCTCCATCCTCCAAGCATATCAAAAAGGTAGCAAGTACTGTTGAGTGGATACTGTTACTTCTCAGAAATTAGGATCATTTCTAGCAGGTACTTGTGTTCGGGCGATAGAAAACATCGGCCCTGCTCCTTCGAGCAAACTCACTAATTGAGCCACTTGCTCTAGATGGTTCATTGTAGGGCAATATACTAAAGGGTCTTCCCCTCCATTAGTTCCTACAGATTTCTCTTATTGACTCAATAGTGATTGTCAAATTTCACGTATGTATTTTGCAATTGTCTATGAGCCTGACCTTGTTATTTGCGCAGGTAGTGGAGGTGGTTGCTACTCTTCCTCAAGTCGTGTGGTGGCCAGAGTCTTATCCTTCATCATCTCCCACCATGAGGTAATCAAGGCATGCTGAAGTGTGTCAGTGACATATCGTGCTATCCCTACCTGTTTGCATAATTTCTTGATTAAGCAAGGAAAGGGTAGAGCCCACCTCCGATGTTTACTTTTAGCACATATTTTCTCAATATCTAGAAATAACAACTGTGGAAGGCTAATTGGGAACTTTTTGCTTAGAACAACACATGCATGAGTAGAGAAGGCTGTGATCTTGCTGGCTCTTACCATTGGATTCAAGTGGTAAGACACAATTTTTGAGTATACCCTCTCTGCGATGGTTAAAGTGACAAACTCCTTGTAATCTACCCCATAACATTGTCTGATCCAATCCCCTTTTACCTTAAGATCTGCTTGCTTAGGTATCTTCACCACATTAGCTCTGGACTTTGGCAACCCCAAACCTTGTGATATTGCTTTTACAAAGTAAGAGACATAAATGTCCTTGATTCTTACTCTAGACCTCGGTTGCTGATTTGTCTAGAAGAGGTAAGTCTCTCCTAAATACCATTCACCATTGGATGTGATGATTGGCCACATAGGAGAGTTTTGCAATTGGTTCTTCACATCTTCTGGTGCATTCTCTAGAAATGGTCCAACGTTCAACTCTTGTAAGACCATTTTTTGCACCTCCCTTGGCCTAATAGCGTCAAGACATTCCTGGGTCAGGGTGACCTCAAGCCATGGTGCTATCACTGGAGTCTCATCCCCTTGCTATTGTTTGTTGGGGATCTCCTCTTTAAAAATCTGATGAATAGATTCCACATGAGCCCTCTGTGTGCTTTGGGTGTCGCACACCTCGTCCTCTTTCCATTCATGTTTACTTGTCCCTTAGTTGGAACTGTCCTTCTCCCCTTGGATGCCTTGGTTTAGGTGCAATCTACAATCAAGCATAACCATTAATTAAATTGTGCACAAGTTACTCAAAATGGCCCTCATACACCTTCTCATTTTGACCAAGTTATGGTACTAGCATGTGCATCCCATTAGATTTTCCGAAGTATTAGTTGATGGGTTAGAAACAAAAAACACTAAGGCATGAGTTGGAGTTTAAAATATTGCTTTTGTTTCTTCTCTTAAGAGGTGTTAAGTATTTGATAATTGTAATTTTAATTTAATTTTTTTTATTTCTATAGACATCAAACACCCCCCCCCCAACGATGAAGAGAATACCTCCAGTTGCAAAAAAGGAAAAGGATAGGTTGATTAGGACTCGCGGTAGAAAATGTAAGTGCTTGGGAAGACGAAGTGAGACAGAAAAAATGGAAAAAATCCCCTAATTGGTGTGCAAGAATGGGAAAAATACATCACGAAACTATTGTATATATAGAGTGTTGGCGCTGCATCAATGGGGCTGCATATATGCGGTTATGTATACGCAAGGGGCTACATATACAGGGCCTAGTCGATGTAGGGGTGTTGCGATGGTTAACCAACGTTGACTAAAGGGTAAAAAGCCCAAAATGTTGAATTAAAATGCCAAATTTGGGTGGTTTAAGAGCTGAGAGACTAGGGACTCAACTAAGAGAAAGAGGAAGGTAAGAAGGTTGTGAAAAAGATTCAAAGCTAAGAAAGTGGGTCCTCCCCATAGCAGGCAATAGCCTTAGTAGCCCTTGCATATCGTCAACACTAGAGTTCGTGGACCCTGGAATCAACAAACAGTGGCAGTGAGTTAATACTCACATCCATGAGAACCTGCCAACGAATTAGGAGTTCACATAAATCATAACAAACTAGCAAAACATAAGACCGGCAGTAAGATGAGTCATGGAGAGAAATGGATAAAGAGAGAGGAGTGGAAATTGGAATTCCAGTTATTGGTCACATGAAACCCTATGTGAAGTTGTGGTTAAGTAACCTAGTAGGATCCTTCTTGAGTTCTGACCCAAAACCAACCACATACAATGACATCGCAACAACATGCGAAGACTCATCCATCCCCAAGAGTACAAGAATGCCCTCACGAATAACCATCACTCCAACATGTGAGAGAGGAAGAAAGTGAAATTGAACTAAGTTAGAAGGGACGAAGCAAGTCCCATAACTAGTGCTTGTGGCTCATTAGAGGTGGTCTAAGGGGTGTGCTTTGAATTCCCACATAGTTATTATTTTTTTTTTAATTTTAATTTTGTGAGAACCACACCATGCAAAGACCCATGCTAGTTTGCATGCATTTGACCAAGGGGTGTGCTTTGAATCCTCATGTTGTTTTTTTTTTGTACTCTTGCGATGAGGACCACACCATGCAAGGCCAAATTGCCAAGGAGCTTCCTTGTATGAAAGGACTTGAAGTGGGAAAAAATCCATGAGGACACTTTCACAAACCAAGGAATAGAAAAGTACAATGAATGTTGCATTCCCCTTGAAGTCACATCCATTCAAACCATTGGGTCATCCCCAAGTCCAGAAACTACACAAGTCACAAATTAATTAATATGTTTTTAAGTGAAGGGGGTTTACATGTTTTCAAAGGGAGGAAAACCATGGAGTAGATGAATGGATGAATGACGTGGACTCACTTCCAGTTTTATGAGATGAAAGTAGACATAAATTCCAAGAACAACAATGCAAGGTTGGGAGCAAGATATAATAGGTGGACCATTTCACGCAACCCATCACAATGAAAACCAACCACACCAACATATCTAATGACAATAAGATGGTTTATTAGTAACCAAATGGAAATCAAACACACACACACATATAAATAAGTAAAAAAATAAACAGAAAAGTAAATAAAGAAACAAAAACTAGGTAAGAATGGAAAAACATACGAACAATGTTGGAAAAAAAAGTGTAAAACAAAAAAGTTCCAAAAATAGTGAGCTTAGTAGAGTGGGTTAACAGGGAGAACAGTCTCCCCCATGACTAGGCTAGAAGGAGGTTACCCAAAAAATGGAACAAGGTTGTCCTTGTGATGATAAGGTAGTAGCACTAGTTTGATGGAGTTCATGGAAAGGTTTTAATTGTTGCCTATTAACTAAATGTGTTCTCATGGGGTCTTCAGGTTTGTGTATAAGCAAGACCCCAAATGGGAAGGTTTCAGAGACAATATAGGATCCCTCCCATAGTGTTTGAAACCTGGTATGTTGTGGTACATGTGTGGGGTTCTAGTAGAGTACCTTATCTCCATATCAAAATGTTACCTTCCAAATCCTAAGATCATGACGTTTTTTATTATAGGCCTTGTGTATCTCATTTGCTGACAGGGCCACTAGTCAATTCTCATCTAGCATGCTCAAGTTGATAAGTCATTCACATTGTGCTAGTGGTAGGTCAAGGCCCAAGTCACTGGCTATAGATAGTGTCCAAAATTCTGCTTGGATTGGAGGTTTTAGTAGCTTTCCATACACTAACTCATAAGGAGAGTAACCTATAGGAAGTTTCTAGGTGGAGCGATAGGCCTAAAGGGCATCATTAAGTTATGTGCTCTAGTCCCTCCTATATTTACTGATGGTTCGAGTGAGGATTTTGGTAATCTCACTATTGGTGACTTCGGCTTGCCCGTTGGCTTGAGGGTGATAAGGTGTTATAAATTTATAGGTAACCCCCAAGTGTTATATGAGTTTATGAAAAGTGATGCTCGTAAAATGCATTCCATTGTTTGAGATGAGTGCAGGTGACACTCCAAACCTGTTTATGATTTGCTATTGGATAAATCGTGTGGAAGTGTTTGAGGAATAGTTGATGATGGTTGCTACCTCCACCCACTTTGTGTAGTAGTCAATAGTGACGACGATGTACACCTTCCTATTAGACATGGGGGTGATGGAACTCATGAAGTTGATGCCCCAAATGTTGAAAGGCTCCAGTGGTTGGATCCACTATTGAGGTCCTTCCATTTGTGCAGTCATCCCACTATGTCTTTGGCACCATTCACAAGAGTAGGTGAACCATTGTGCATCCCTGAAGAGTGTAGGCCAATAATATCCTGCAAGTAGGATCTTAATGGTCATGCATCTTCTAGCATAGTGGCCCCCATAAGGGCCCTCATGAGCATCTTGGAGGACGCATAGTGTATCATCACTAGGGATGCACCATCGAACCAGGCCAGATGCATAGACCTTATAAAGATCACTATTGATTTCTATGAAGTGCTTGGCCTTATGGAGAAACTATTATTTCTGCCAATGGTCCCACTCCTTTGGCAATTCTTGGATGATGAGATAGGTGAGGATGTGGCTGAACCAAGGTGATTCTTTGGGCATCTGTTTATCGATTACTCCTGCGAAGAGGATTTCATTTGGAAATTGATTGGAGAGTAGTTCTTCCTCTTCTGCGTTATCCCATCGCAACCGAGACAAGTGGTTAGCAACCACATTCTCAGTTTCCTTCTAGTCTACCATAGTGAGGTCAAATTCCTGAAGAATCACCAGCCACCATATGATATAGGGGCTCATCGTTGGTTTGTTCATTAGGAACCAAATAGCACTGTGGTCAATATGCATAAACACCTTGTACCCAAGAACATAGTGTCGGAATTTTTCCAAGGCAAACACCACCACCATTAACTCCTTTTCAGTGGTAGTGTAGTTAAGTTGAGCATCCACAATGTTGCAGCTTTCATAGTAGATATAGTATGGACATTTTTTATCGTCTCACTTGTACCGTCCGAAATCGTCGGTCTCCGACTGGAAGGAAACAGAAATTGGGGGATCACCGGACACGCACAGAAGACCCTACCTTTGCTTGAGGGTAAGCTAGAATTAATGAAGGTAGAGTACCTTGAGTGGTCCGCACGCGGATCAGGCAAGGATTTCCCCGAACGTACACCGAAGTGCTATACACTGGGTTATATGTAAACGGCGTAACAAGCATAAAGCAGAGTGCAAACAGCGTAACAGATGCAAACAAAGTGTAAATGTAAAAGAGCGTAAATAGTATACATGCAACAATTAATGCAAATTGTAATAGATTTTAGGAAGAAAATGTAACAATGGTATTTCAAAATGAGAGTTACAATGCATCAGTCTAATGTAGTTGTGGCTTTGACACAAGGCGGACGAATAGCCCCGGTGGATGCAGGGATGACTGTGGGCTAGTTCACACTATAGGAACAGCGTAGAGGCTGTATGCTCAGTGTACAGGGTTGTCCAATGTACAAGGTTCTCTGCTCTGGTTCTTAACGTCTCTATTTTTCTCTCTCTGGTTTGCTCAAAATTGCCGACCCCCTGCTTCTAGTAAAAAATTGGGGTTTTTATACAGGTTTTGATGTTAGACATGAGTTGGGTAACATGTGGTGTGTTGACTGGGTGTGAAAGAATAAAATTTACAAATGTACATGTTACATTTTCTGGGCGTATATGTTGTATCAGGCGGGCGTAGACTCCGGGCGTATACACTGGGCGTATGCAAACTTGGGCGTATACACTGTGGATGCTAAGCGTATACACTGGGGATGCTGGGCGTATACGTTGATCGTTGCTGGGCGTATACACTGGGCGTATACTCTGATGGTTGCTCTGTTCGTGTGAGTTGCTACCCTGTATCAAGTCTTGCTCTGCAGTGTTGTTTCCATGCTGTCTTCGGGGATTACATGCCAGGCGTATTCATTAGTTGTACCTGCTGAGCGTACATGTGAGGCGTCTACGCTGGGTGTATACACTGGGCGTATATGCTATGGATACAATCTGGGGAATATACACTGGGCGTATACGTTGTGAGCATCGAGCGTATACATTGGGCGTACACGCTGAGAATACATACTTAGTGTAAACTAAGTATTTCAAGCTCCAAATTTTCCAAGTTTGATAGCAGATGTCGTGGTCATCTGTGGGTCCCAGGTACTTGCTTCTTGTTGAGTTTGACTCCGCTTGAAGCTGTCTGCAGGGCCATCAAGCTTCAGCCATGGTGAGGAACGTCATGACTTAGCTCAGTTCTTGTTGGAGAAGTACTAAGCTCAAAATTTTGTGGTGTTTCATTTGCCCCTCTTTGTTGACGCTTGGAGGAATCGACCCAAGAAGCATCGACAAAGAAGTGCAAAACACCAAGCAACTCGATCAAGACTTTGTCCTTTGTCGCGTGACTAGACATCATCGCACCATGTTCAGTAGTACATAGGATTGGAGGAGTAAAACTTGTAGCTGGGTAGGGATGTGGAGATTGGGAACTGATCAAGGGATTGTGCTTGGTAACGGGGATGCTCTGGTGTGTATCATGCTAATCCTTGTTAATAGCCATTATTTAGCAGACTCGGAATCAAGGCATGCGATGCGCATCCTTTGGCGGAACAAGACTCTTGTTAGTGTCCAAGAGGACTTGTTGGCGAGACCAAAGCCACGTGATGATGTGTTGCATTCTTTGGAGAAACAAGACCCTTGTTTAGTGTTTAAGGGGGAACCTATTGGCGGAGAGCCAAATCCATGCAACTGGATATCACTCGATTGTTTTTGACATGAGTATTTGTTTTCAAGACAACTGTCATCTCGTCTTGTGTTTGTTTTTGGGAAGAGACAACTGTCATCTCATCTCTTTTCTTTTTTGGAAGAACCTTTGTTTTGATCTTGTACTCATGCTCAAGTGCTATGCTGTGTGTTGCAACTGCTTCAAAGTGTTATAGTGCACGACAGTGTACTCAAAGTTTTGAGTGTATTTGGTGTATCAGAGGTGTGGCTGAGTGGAGTATGTCGATGAATAAATAGGAAATGTACCGGGAAATGGGGATATACTAGTGAATGGTTTGATTTAGTCTTGCCACATGTGCTGTGAACAACATCTCACCTTGCTACTTATAACAAAGTGCATTCTTGTACGAACGCCTCTGAGTGTCATCCTGAAAACACAACTCCAAGAAGATAAGAAAACCATGAGTGAATAAGCAAGCTTAGACTTAAAACAGCTACTAATGAAATGAATTCATCGGATGAGAGTTCAGGCACTATATATGAATGGCGGAAATGTTGGTAGGATCGGCAGATGGTGAGCGATGCAGCGATTCTGATGAAGTTTGTATGCAACCATAGATTGGAGAACCAGAGATGAAATTGCCATTTTATAGTCTTAGTGGACTATCATGGGTTAGTTTTATGTCATGACCCATTACACATTGCTAGTTTAGCATCGTGGTGGATGGTACATTGCCAGTTTCTAGTCTTGGCAGACCGTGAAGAGGCAAACCAGTTTATAGTCTTAGCGGACTCTGGCAAATGCAACTGTGGCAGTTTACTGTCATACCGGATGGGTGCTAGTTTATTATCATTGCAGACACTGTGTGGTATCAGTTTATTGTCATGATGCTAGGACGAGCTGTGGTATCAGTTTTAATTCATGATTCCAAGACTGTTCTATGGTATCAGTTTACCGTCATGATTCCAGGATGAGCGGTGGTATCAGTTTTAAGTCATGATTCCAGGACGAGCTGTGGTATCAGTTTATAGTCGTGATGCTAGGACTCGCACATACTTGAGCTTGTACTCAAATATGGAATGGTTTCAAGAACAAGTGATTAGTAGGATTTGCAGGCTCACGCCCTTCCATATCAGCTAACTTGAATGCTCCATTGTCACAAGCTTTGGTGACCAAGTAGGGCCCTTCCCAGTTAGCTGAGAATTTGTTTAGGTGTTCCCGAACGACCTTAAGTACAAGGTCACCTTCTTTGATGGGACGCTTATGAATGTCGTGCTGATGACATTGTTGTTGCTATTTTTAGTACCACTTGATCTGATCCAGTGCATGTATGCGTTCCTCCTCCACTGAGTCTAGGTCAATGATGCGTAGGTCATTGTTTTTCCCTTCGTCCAGGAGTCTGGAAAGTGTGATCCTTAAAGATGGTACCTACAATTCCAGAGCTAAAACAGCTTCTGAACCGTAAACAGGACTATATGGCGTTTTACCTGTTGAAGTCCGATGTGTAGTACGATATGCCCATAATGCGTAGACCAATTATTCGTGCCATCTTCTCTAGCTTTGGGTGAGCATCTTCTTAAGTATTTTGATGATGTTTTTGTTTATTGCCTCTGCTTGCCCATTTCTCTGAGGGTAATAAGGGGATGAAAATGAGTTTTTGATCCCTAGACTTTCACAAAAAGTTTTGGCTTCAACACTGCTAAATTGGGGCCCATTATCAGTGATGATGGTCATAGGGATGCCAAAACGGGTTACAATATTTTTGAGAATGAAGTTGCATATGTGTTTAGAAGTGATTTTCCGAAAGTGAATAGCTTCTACCCACTTCGTGAAGTATTCTGTTGCAGTTATGATGAAACTATGCCCTTCAGAAGATGAGGGCGGTATTGGTCCGATAAGGTCAAGCCCCCACTTTTGGAAAGGCCACGTGATTTGTGCTGTATGCAACTCATTTGGTGGGACATAGATTAGATTACTATGTATTTGATAGGTACTGCATGTTTTAACCTTGGAGATACAATCATACTCCATGTGTGGCCAATAATAGCCTAGACGTCTTATCTTTGTTGCCATTGCTTTTGGTCCTATGTGTCCTCCGCATAGTCCATTGTGTACTTCCTCAACGATGGTTTGGGCGTCAGTACTACAAACGCATGTTAGCAATATGCCTTTGTAGGATCGACGGCACAATGTGTCTCCTACCAGTGCATATTTCCAAGAAAGCTTTCATACCGCATCTTTTTATGCATTCGTTAAGTGCTATAGTGTTTCACTGCTTAGAAGGTACTCTTTTATGTCATCATACCATTCTATTACGTGTGTTGTACTAACTGATGCAATTGGCAACGTATTAGGCGTATCAGTTATTGGTTTGGCACAACTAATTATGGAGCTTGGTAATGTATGGAACATGTCAGGCAATATGTTTAACGCTAAGGTGGCCAGTGCATCTGCGATGGTATTATCATTTCTAGAGATGTGTTGTACATCAATGTTTTCGAATCGCTTCATTAAGTGTTTTGCCAAGTCGCAGTATGGTTGTAAATGTTGCGCTTTGCATGTATAAATATCTGTGACTTGGTTTAAGACCAGTTGTGAGTCTCCTCTGACCACCAGTTGTGTGATGTCTGAAGCCAGTGCTGTCGCGAGACCTCTAAGGAGACCTTCATACTCTACTATGTTGTTGGTATAGTGAAAGCTGAAACGATAAGCAAAGGGTGTGATCTCCCTGGAGGGATAGGTGATGATAGTGACAGCACTTCCTCCTCAAGAGGTGGATGCTCCATCAAAATTTAAAATGGCATCGTAGTCATTGGGTACTATGTCTATTGCGCTTATATTTTCATCTGGGAATTCTAGCTCTATCATTGCTTGATCGTGCGTTGGTGATGTGTTCATTTGATTTGCTATGGCTTGACCCTTAACTGATGATTACGCTATGTAATGTAGGTCAAACTCAGCTATCATGGCTTTCCAACGGGCTATCCGACTTGTCTCGTAAATGTTTCTTGTAATTTCTCTAAGCACATTATCCTTGCAGATTATATTGACTTGGTTATGGAAGAGGTAATGTCGCCATTTTCTTAGAGAAAAGACCAAAGCTAAACATGACTTCTCCACCTCATTATAGTTTTTCTTGTAGGTAACTAATGCATGGCTTAAGTAATAGATAGGGACTTTAATTCCATCATTTTGTTTCTAGCAAAGCATAGACGCGATTGACAAATCCGAAGTGGCGAGATAGATGTAAAACGGTTTATCATTTTGAGGTGGATAAACCGTGGGTAGTAGCGCAAGTGCTATTTTAATATTATCGAATGCTTCTTGACACTAGGGAGTCCATTCAAAATGGACGTTCTTGCGTAACAAGTGATTCATAGGTTTTAATTTGTCTGTTAGTTTTTCTATGAACCTTCTAATGAACTGTAATCTACCTTGTAAACCTTGAAGTTCGGTAAGGTTACCAGGTGGTTTTAAGTTTGTTATGGCCTTAAATTTATTGGGGTCTATTCGTATCCCTGCTTCCAAGGCTATGAATCCAAGCATTTTGCCTGTCTTGACGCCGAAGACGCATTTCTTTGGGTTAAGCCTCAGTTCATATTTTAAACAATGTTTTAGTACTAAGTTAAGATCTTGTACATGTTGTTCCGATGTCTTCGATTTAACGACAATGTCGTCTACGTAGTTGTTGAGCAAGTGTAACATGTAATCGCCAAAAATGAATGTCATCGCTCGTTGATATGTGGCCACAACGTTCTTGAGGCCGAAGGACATCATTGTATAACAAAAGATTCCCCATGGTGTCATGAAGGTAGTCTAGAGCTGATGCTCCGGGTTAATACGTATCTGGTTGTATCCCGAGAAGCCATCCATAAAAGATAATAGGGCATGCCCAGCGGTCGAGTCAACAAGTTGATCGATGCTAGGTAGGGGAAAATCATCTTTTATGATTGCAATGTTTAGATCCCGGAAGTCAATGCATAAGCAAATGCTTCCGTTCTTCTTCGGGACAATGACCATCTTGGATACCCAATCGACGTAATCGACAGCCCAAATGAAACCAGCCTGATAAATATTGGTGATCTCATTGCGAATTGCCAATGCCACCTCGAGTTTAACCTTTCATGCTTTTTGCTTCACTGGCCTCAATTTTGGATCAAGGATAATATTATGCTAGACGATTCGAGGATCCAATCCCAGCATGTCCGTGTATGACCACGCGAATGCTTTTATGTTGTCCCTAAGCACATTCTCTAGGTCTTTGGCTAGTTGGGGTTGTAGTAATGTACTTAGTTTTAATATTTTAATTTCTCCATCGGGCATGGTGATGGGGGTTTCGGTCAACAGGTCTTCGGTGATGTTTTCAGCTTCTATGTCAAGGGTCTTTGTCATACCTTTGTAGTTATCTATCATTTGCTGTGTTGAGGCTATGACTGCGTCATCCATTGATAAACTTAAGTGGATGAGATTTATGTCGATGTCCCTTGCGATCCTTCCGTGCAGCCCATTGATGATTAACGGTGCAAATAAATGCTGATAATCCATCAGACTTGCTTCTGCCAATAAACAGAGAGCAGAATGAGCTAACAGGTATTGTTCCATGTTCTCTGGCAACGTAAGGCATGTGTACATGTATGGTGGTGGTTTACCGAAACACTGGGACGCATGGCAGTTTAAGGCCTTACCGGGCCGTGGGTGGCAATTTAAGGCCTTACTGGGCTGTAGGGGTTTGTATATGGCAGTTTAAGGTCATACCGGGCCTTCATGGTAGTTTAAGGCCATACCGAGCCGTATGTTTATCATAAAATTTGCACAAGAGAGTCTGCGCGAAAATGTTTGGTGTGGACTTCTGAAGTTGGTTTACAAGGGAATCAAGACGTGGTAGTATTTATTTTGTTTTAAATATACATATATATTTTTTATTTTTGAATTTTTGAACAAATTTTGATTAAAATGAGTAAAAAAAGCAAAAAAGAGACAAACTGTAAGGCGATGGTGGCGGCAGCAGCGGAGTGCTATATAAAAGGTAAGGGTGTCATTTTGCAAACATTGTAAACTGGAAGCAAGCGTAGACATCGAGCATAAGTGTAAGCGTAGACGACTCGGCGTAAGCGTAAACCACTAAACCTTGAGCGTAAGGGTAAGCGACCAAACCCTGAGCGTAAGAGTAAACGGCCCAACCCTGGCATAAATGCAGAGCGTAGAGGTAAAAGCGTCAGTGTAGACGTCCCATCTCAGCATGAGCGTAGAAACTCCAACTCGGCGTAGAGGCTCAGACCCGGGCGTAGAGGCTCAGCGTAGGCATAAGTAGTTTAGACCTTCACCGTAAACCTATCAATCCTAGCGTAGAGGACGTCGAGATGGGCAAAGGCAAGGAAGTGGAAGGCTAGGGGAGGAAGGGACCTAACCTGACCTTCGTGGAGGAGAGCGAGGCCATGCTACAGTGTCTGCCCAGGCCGAAGGTTCCATCGTGGCCTGGATCATCACACAGGTAGGCTCTGATCCTACCTCTGTTAGTTATTTTCATCTGTGCATGTTTCATAGCGTAGATAGTCTCGGTAGCTTAGAGGGCTTCGGCGTATATGCCCGGCATAGAGAGTTAGCGTAGAGGGTTTCGGCGTATACGCCCAGCGTAGACAGATAGCGTAGAGGGTTTCTATACGCTGAGTGTATACTGTACATAGCTTAAGTTGTTTGTAGCATAATCTACTTTTCAATGCACAGTGTAAACGATTTTACCAGCATGAAGTGTAGATGATTTTATTAGCGTATACGCTGACTATTTTTTTACGACATATACGCTGGCTGTTCACACAATGTTCAACGTAAATTGTTTACACAGTGTTCAGCGTAGATTGTTTACACGGTGTTCAGCGTAAACTGTTTGCATAGTGTTTAGTGTAAATTGTTTACACAGTGTTTAGCGTAAACTGAAGGGTTTTATGGCGTATACGCTGAGAATTTTCACAACATATACACTGCGCGTGAACAATTTGTTCTTTTTCAGGCAGTGTATAGCGTAGACTTGTTTTCATGGCGAGAACTATTTTTATAGCGTAAACTAGTTTTACAGCGTATATGCCAACTGCGAATAAGTGTGAACACCTTGTTGGTAGCGTATACGCCGAGTTAAGTAGCATATACGCCGAGCGTAAACAATTTTGACAGCATATACGCCCAGCGTATATGCCGAGCATAAATAGTTTTGACAGCATATACGCTAAGCGTAAACAGTTTTGACAGTGTATACGCCCAGCGTATACGCCGAGCGTAAACAGTTTCGACATCGTATATGCCCAGCATATATGCTCAGTGTAAACAATGAGTGATTTTTCTAAGTGTCAACCTACGATGTGAAATTTTGTTCTTCATCCCATTTTCATGCATGGCTAATTTATCATGGCATTTTGGTTGATTGCAGGGACACTGAACCTTTTCTCCTAGTATTTGAGCTAGTGGGGGTACTGACGTGGTTTGGCCCCATTGAGGCTGATGAACCCACCCCTGATTTGACTGTTGACAATAATGGGGTATGGTTCAGGGAAGGGGCATGTGAATTCCTCGCCTTTATCTTGGACAGATTCAAGGTGGTTGTCTGGTCGCACCTGAGCGAACAAGTGGCACAAAGCATGCTTGAGGCCATGTTGCTGGGAGCTTCAGAGGGTGTCACAGTTTTTATGGAGGATATTGATGAAGGGCCACTTGTCATCAAGGGTGGTCCCTCTGGCGAGCCTAAGTCTACTCACCCGTTAACACGCGTGTGGGCCCAATTGCCGCGAGGGCATGGTTACCTCAACAACACCCTATTTTTAGCCGCGCGTGTGCACACGTTGTTCCAGAACCCTCCTGGCATAGTGTATCGGGTGAATAGGTAGGACCGTTTAAGCTTGTTATTTCTTTTCACCATTTGGAATTTGCTTCTGTTTTGACATCTGTTCTTTTGTAGGCCCAAAGTTAACCCAGACAGAACATGTGTTGAGGATGATGGGCTTGCTCTAGCTCGTACTGCTCTAGAGACCTTTATGGTGGATCCCACCCTTCCTAGAGCTGTATTAGCTCAAACCAAGGGTGATATCGTCCATTTTCACAAACGATTCTCTAGAGCGTTCACACAATGCAAAGCTCGAGAGTGGTTGCATGAAGATTGGTCGCATAAGGGGCCAATTTTTCCTCGTGACTCTGACTTGGGTAGCACCTCTAAGTCCACTACTAAAGGTGAGTGATAATATTTTCTAAATGTGTTAACGTGTTTGTTCAACTGCCAGGGGTTATACTGATATGATGATTTCGAATTGTATTTACAGTTGATGTCCCTCCTGGCGGAGACCCTGTCACAACAGGACGAACTGAGACTACCCTATCAATGAAGTTTGGGGAGGTCAGTAAGGCTCAAAAATGGTTGCGTACCCACACCCCGCCATCCATCGCCTGTTGTATAAATGACATTGGCCTTATGGAGCTCTTTACGACCCCGAGCCCTGATGTGTCGATAGCAAAAATGATCGGGATCGTGGATTCCTTCGACGAGTCTATCTCTTACTATAGCACTCGGATTAAGGGTATTAAGATAGTTTTCCATCTGTTGCCTGAATTCTTTTCGAACCTGTTTGGTGTACCGGCGGATGGTATAAGTGTAGTTTTGGACAGGGCGCATAAAGAGCTTCATACGATGTGTGAATTAGAGGACTAGTTGGAGGTTACCAAGGGTGCTAAGGGATTCCCTATGCAGGGGAAGTTAAAGGTTGAGGAGGTGAATGAATTATATCCTCTATTTAGGGCACGGGTATTTCCTAAATCCCTTTCCCAGGCGCAGAGTCTTGGTGTTGAGGCTGTGCGTATTATGCGAACCGGCCTAGAAACCGGAATGCGTTATAACGGGGCCCAATTTTTGTTGTCGGGCCTGCATAAGGAGATAGTGCAATTGCGCTCAAATGTCAAGGCACAGTCCCACTTTACCTTTGCCTTCTTTGTCGGTTATCTTCGCCGCTTAGCCGAGTTCCTAGTGGTTCGTGCGGACAATAAGTATGTTCTACAGGATCAAGGTCAATTATCCCGCGGAGCAACCATTTGTTTGAAACAGCCAAGTCCCAGGATGCGCCTGAGGAAATTGATGAATCCATATCTATCACGATAGTGGGATCATCTGGTACCTCAATCCACACACGTGATAGTGTGGGGTTGGAACCAGACGATATGCCTTATACTACGAAAAGAGCAGAACAGGTCATCAAAGAAATCATTGGCAAGGCCAATTCGAAGCTGACAAAGCGTGAACGTTCAACCGAGGAGGCCTCAAATGTGGACGAGCCATGGGTTAAGTGTATACGGTTCAAGATGCCTGCCCAAGGTAAGTAAACTTAGTACACTTGTTGCTTTATGGTTTTCGTCTTATTCATAATTTTTACTTTGATCACTTACATGTCACTGATGCCTTCAGACTTGACTCAAGAAGTGAGGAGGCAGGAATTAGAGACTATTATTGAAGAGGAGGAAACTATAACAAAGTTAGTGACTGATGAGGAAGAGGTCGGCAAGGATCAGGTGGAAAAAATGGAGGAGGTATGGGAAGACACCATGGAGACTGAACTGGTGGATGACTAGAGTGGTGTCGATGAGATGTTCAGTAGCTTCCTCAAGGGAAGGTTGGACCTTGGCGACCCTCCAAACCCAGAAGGGGACAGGGGACACGGTATGTTCTCTTTCATTTTATTATGTTACTTTGTGAGTTGTTTTTTCATGGTGTCTTACTTTTATTTTTTTATCGCTTCCAGACGAAGGTAGTGAGACCAGAACAATGCGACTGGACGTGCCCATGAAAATGGTTCCCCCTGAAAGGACTGGGGAGGTTAGTCCGTCTCACACTCGTGGGCCATTTACTTGGACAGAGATGCCAAGTAAGATGGATTTTGTGGTTGGTATCACTGAGGAAGTTGTTGAATGAATTCAGGAAGCCCACCCTGAGATAGTTATGAATGTTTCAAGTTTTTCGCATCTTTAGAGTTTCACAACCTGTTCTTGTCATTTTAGCGCTTGTTCTTTTTGTGTGCATAGGTGCCAAACTGAGGTGGGATCCTTCTAAGACAGTTAGCATAGAGAGTTTACCCACACTATCCCCAGAAGTCGAGCAGGTGCCAAGGCTAGTTTATGAAAAAGTGGCAGAAGGTCTCATTCACAACGCCAAATCACTGTGGACCTGTAGGCGTTCTGTCGAATAGTTGTGGTTACAAATTCAAGCAAAGGAGAAGGAAGTTTCCGAGTTGTCAATTGAATGTGACAATCTCAAGGCTTGGTATGAGTTCGCCTCTGCTAAACTAAGTGGTGATCTCTCTTGGCGGACTTTCGAGGTCATGTACACTAGATACTGGAACCTACTCAATCACCACGCGTCACTGACAAGGAGACTAGCAGAGCGTAAGGCCTAGGTTGATCTGCTAAACCTCAAGTGCCAAGATTGGAAATCTTTCGCTTCCAAGGTATACAAATGGGGTCAAGATGAAAAGAACCACAAGTATCATTATAAGAAATCATTGAAAGAGGTGTCTATTGAAAAGCGTCAGCTTGAGATGTTTGTGGAGGGTCTGGGTCTGCGCTCTGCATTTGATACCTTTGCTCAAAAAACAACTGTTGAGATGGAATCGCCTACAAGGGTGATTACAAACACTTCTGGGGCTGTGTCAGTGGGTGAATTCCCTTTAAAACGTCCCACTTGGTCAGCTGTTGACAAGGGGAATGCCTTGGCAGATGTCGACCTAGGCCTTGATGGGACCGATTGGACCAGTGTCTCAGAAGAGGAAATCCTTCGCCGACTGGAATTCAGCTTAGGGGGATCCCGTACGGTAAGCATTTTGTTAGTATGAAATTCGTTCGCTGCATAATATTTGAAAGTTTTGTCTTTCTTTTATTCTTACGTTGATTATCTCTTTCTGCATTTTCAGGATCAAGGCAGTGACGATGTCTACGAAGCTGGCCCCAGTGGAACAGGGGCCCATGATGCCAGTGGGTCCAAAGGGGATGATCCTCCTATCCCTAATTTTTAGCTTTGTTTATGAAACTATTTTGACTCAAATGTATACGAGAATTGTAAATTGAGATGAATGAAACCAGTTAACTCTTGTACTTGTACATCATTTCCTATAAAAAAGAAATTTTGTTGATTTTGAGTTTAATTGCAAACACAACATGGCAATGTAAAATGTTTTGGTTTTTTTTTGTGGTTTAAGTGTAATGCACGAATGTAATTATAAGTCGGAGTATAATGATAAACGAAAGATAATCGCAAAAATTGTTATTAACAACATGGCAATGCAAGCGTAAATTCGAACAGTGAGCTAGAATTGGAGAGGAAAAAAAAGTATAAGTGGATGATCTAGTTTAAGGCCATTTCGGGCCAGATTTGCACTAGTTTAAGGCCATTTCGGGCCAGGTTCACACTAGTTTAAGGCCATTTCAGGCCATATGTGTAGTTTAAGGCCATTTCAGGCCCAAGCGTAAGCGAGGGACGTTTCGAATGACATGGGTGGATTTCTCGGTTGACCGACCATTTCTAATCATGGCTAGTTTTATGTCGTTGCGGACATGATAGTTTAACGTCATCCTGGACTAGTTGTAGTTTAACGTCATTTCGGATCATTTGTTTTTGTTATTTATCAGATTAGTAATTTTTTGATTTTTCACATTTTAACGTTGGGAGTAGAGTTAGTGGGTATGATTCTATATTCAGCATCCCCTTTGCTGATCACGTTGAATGGTAATTCATCCCAAGGGACGTCTAATGGAATTATTTCTACATTAGTGTTTTCTTGCGCTTCTGCATGTATCATGGCTTCTGTGTCAGTTGTGGTTTCTAAGTGAGGTTGCGTATGTACAATGTCAGGCCCGTGTATTTCTATTTTGGGTGGGTTTTCTTCTGTGTTTAAAGGATTATCGCTTACCGGTTGTTGTTCATTTATGTCATGCTGTCTAGGCTCTTCATGCTTAACCTCTAAGCCTTGGTCTGTGTCTATGTATGATGAGATGATGGGTGTAGCGGACTTCCCGTGCATGATGATTTCACCACCTTCATAAGGTAAATGAATCTCTTGGTGTATAAGGGATGAGACTGCTTTCAGTTAGGCTAACCAGGGCTTTCCTAATATTAGGTTGAATCTTGGCATCTCATCGATTACTACGAAGTCGACGGATGTGGGGAATTGGTCCCCTGCTATGAAGTCTAAGGTCACAGTGTCTTTGACTATCACACGCGATCTGCTGAATGATTTCAAGCATGTGGTAGCGGTTGGTCTGATTAACTCTATGAGCCCGAGTTGTTTGATGATGGGATATGGGACTACGTTTGTGGCAGCTCCGTCATCTACATGGACCCTATGTATCTTGAATTGGTTTACTATTGTTACCCCTCCCGTCTTCTCATCCAACTTGATGTTGTAATTGTGGAAACTTAGTGGCTTGGAAGTTGATCCTTGAGGTGAGTACATCACCACATGAATTGAAGGTTCATTTGGAGGTAAGTCCTCGCTTACTGGGATAGATGTTAACATGCGCATCAAAGCTTTGCGATATATTTGAGATGTTAAAACTAAGTCATATAAGCTCAGCGAAGTATTCTTTTGTTTGAGCGCTTGTGTGCCCTGTATTAGGGTTGTTGCTAGGTCTCTACTATGGGGCGTGTGTTTATTGGAAGTGACTTGGTCCATTGGGCCGAGCAGTTTTATTTGGTGCATCATTGGTTTATCATTTTTTTTGGAATTGCTGATTTGGGCGTATCATGTTTTCTGGATGATTCTGCCTCATGACCTGTATTTGGTTTATCGCTAGGCTGTGTCATGGGTATCGCATTTAATGGAGTAGGTTTAGGAGGTCCTAAGGCTAGCATTTGATGCTCATTTTTCAAGCATTCGTACCTAAGCCTATCTGCCAAGCATTCTCGTGTGTGACATGGGGACGTGGTTGGTTTTGAGGCCTTAAGTTACCTTGGGATTCATAATACATATGGAGCCGGGTGGGGTTGCGGTTGGACAGTCGCTTGCGGTTGGGTGCCAGACTGGCTAGGTGAAACACCAAAAAATTTGGGGCTTAGTACTTGTCCAACACCAAGCAGATCCCTGGGGCCCACAGACAACCACAGCTACATCTGGGGTTGTACTTGGCAACTTCGGAGGTCCGATGCTTAATTTTCACTAAGTATCCAGTCCCAGCGTATACGCCCAAGTGTACATTCCCAACGTATACGCTCAAATCTCAGTGTATACGTCTAGCGTGTACACTCAAGTTCACAACGTCTACGCCCAGTGTACACGTCTCACATGTATGCTCAGCAGGTACAACAGATGCATACGCCCGGTGTGAAACCTCCAAAGACGGCATGAAAACAGCACTACAGAGCAAGATTCGGCACAAGGCAGCAACTATCAGCGTATATGCCTCAACGTATATGCTCAGCGTCCACCCACATATATGCCTAGCATCCACAACATCTGTGCCTAAGTCCACATACGCCCAGCACATCAGTGTATATGCCCAGCACATCAGCGCATACGCCCCAGCGTATACGCCCAGCACCTCCAGCATATACGCTCACAGTTTACGCTCGCTGCAATCAGCGTATACGCCCACCAAAGGTAACATATTGTACATTTTTATTTTACGCTCTTGCACTCGGTCAACGCACCATGTGTCTCCCAACCCGAGTCCGCTGTCAAAACCCTGTATAAAAGCCCAATTTTTCACAAAATCAAGGGTTGCCAAAAATTCCCAGAGCACCCCAGAGAGCAGAGACGCTGCGAACCAGAGCACAAAACCTTTTATGCTAGACAACCCTATACGCTGAGGACACAGCCCATACGCTGCACCTACAGTGTGAACCAGCCGTAATTATCCTTGCATCCATCGGGGCTTTTTGTCTGCCTTGTGTCCCAGTCACAACTACGTTAGACCGGTGCATTGTACTTTCATTCTGTAATGCCATTATTACATTTTCTTCCCAAAATCGTTTACAGTTTACATTAATCATTGCATGTATTCTATTTTCGCTCATTTACGTTACACTCTGTTTGCATCGGCTATACTGTTTACGCTTTGATTTATGCCCGTTACGCCATTTACGCATAACCCAGCGTATAGCACTTCGGTGTACGTTTGGGGAAATCCTTGTCTGATCCGCATGCGGACCACCCAAGGTACTCTACCTTCGTTCATTCCAGCTCGCCCTCAGGTAAAGGTAGGGTCTTCTGTGTGCGTTCTGCGATCCACAACCTCTGTTTCCTTCTAGCCGGAGACCGACGATTTCGGGCGGTACAGAAATTGGCACTAGAAGAAGGGCCTCTGCCTAAAACATTACCTGCAAGCTTCCTAGCATCTACGCTGCTCGGCATTTACACTACTAGTTTCAAACCTGCTCTGTAAACTATCCAGCGTCTATGTTGCTTAGCGCTTAGGCTATTCAATTCAAACCCTTCCATCCATAAGTCTCCCAGCGTCTGCGCTATTTACCATACGAGAGCTCTATAAGATCCCCAGCATCTACGCTGCCAAATATATGCTACACGCTTTATGCTAAAAATTTTGCCTATGCTATACACAACTGTTAAAGTTTATGCTGTGCATCTTTACGCTGCAAACTCGTTTACGCTACTGTCCATTTATACTACACTCTGTACGCTGTAAAACCTGTTTACGCTGCACATTGACACTGTATACACTGCTCAGCGTATATGCTGCACTCCTTACGCTGTAGAATTGTCTACGCTGACCCTATACGCTCCATCCCTATATGCTGTCTACGTCGTCGTCATACGCTGGACGTTGAAACGTATACGCCGCACGTTACCACGTAAGTTTACGCAGTACTAAGTACACTAATTTACACCTCTATACCGTCTCATACCCTCGACAGGTCATCATGAACCCCGTGAACACCACTTCTGTAACCGCTCAAGTCACCGACGTTGTGGGCACCATGGCTGTCCAACAACTCGCGGTCCAACCCACAGCGGGGCCTCATCGGTCTCTCAAGCTGCAAGGGAGGAACCCATCATCCCACGTCATAACCGAAGACCAATATAACTTCATATGCGTGAAGATACAAGCTGATCTAGTTGTGGACTGAACCGAAATAGAAGTTAAGAGGCAGTACAAGCTTTTCTACAGGGGAGGGCAGGAGTTTATTCCTTCCCTATACGATGTCATCCCTATCCCAGAGGCTTACTTTGAGCTAATCACACGACTCCTCTTGCAAAGGAGTCAATCTCAGATTCAGCCTGCAATAGATCCTCAACCGGAAGAGGAGGATGATTTCGCTGCCCAATCCGAACATGAAGACTCGTATCACACCCTCAGCCCCCAAGCCCATGTTAACCCCATGTTTCATCCAGGCACAGGGGAAATCATGCCCCTCCAGCCCCTCCTGTTCACCCAAGCGCAAATGCCTCCAGCAGAAACATTCGCATTCGTTCATGTTCCTCTGGCAACCGACCCGCAATTCGGTACACTCCCTCTCACCATCATTCCCTCTGCAGCTACCGGCCCATCCTCGCAAGCACCACCCCCTCAAAATAACATGAGAGCAACCTCCTCACCCTGAGTGATTGGGATGCCACATGTGATACCGGCATCCACGTCTGCCCACTACATCCCCCACATCCAACCACACGGGATCCCTTCAACTGCAGTAACCCAACATGGAGTTCCTCCACAAAATGTGGCTAGGAAATGGGTAGCGATGGGTGTGCCATCACATCAACCCTCTCACCACCACGTGCCACCCCGTACAATTCTGCCGGCCAACATTCCCTAGGTACAACCGCAACCGCAGCAACAACAACCTCTCATCTACAACGTACCATCCCTAGTGCCACCCACTATGAACATCCCGCAAGAACAACCGCCGACTGCACAGCTTTCAGCCTTTCAACCTACCATCCAACAGTCTAACCTGTACAATATACCACAACCTCAAGTTGCCATGTCACCTAGTGCCCAAGACTGGGCAGATGCTAAAAAATTAATGCAAGAACTAACGGATGAGGTAAAGCGCCTCAAAATAGCTGCTGACGGAGAGCTGAAGGTGGTGGACTTCTACCACGATGATCCCATCAGCGCTTCCGTCCTACCTCTAACCTTGCCCAAAGGCATATCATTGCCAACACTAACTAAATATAATGGGGAGATGGACCCTAATGCACATCTTATAATGTTTAGGTTAGAATGCACGTTACTCTAGGCATGGCCCCATGCCATTTTGCGAGTGTTCCCTATGTCCCTTGCCGGGAGAGCACTCAATTGGTACCAGGCCTTGCCGCGGAATTCTATATTTTCCTTGGAAGAGTTATTACATTAGTTCGTGACTAGGTTCAAATATAACTTGAAACCTAAGGCGACATTGGACAGCCTTATACAGGTTAAACAAGCACCGCTTGAACCTATGCAAAAATTAATTCAGAGGTGGAGCGCCGCTCTCAATGAGCTACACGAGCCAATCTCACAAACATATCTGCTCACAATTCTAAAGGGGGTCGTTAATGACTTCTTAAAATCCAAATTATACTATCTTAATGCACGTAACCTTAACCAAGCCTTTGTGCAAATCAAAAATATAGAAGAGGCGGCTCAAAATAGCCATGACCCTGCATACTTAGCCTTCAAAAACCAACACAGTAAGAAGGACAAAGAAAAGGCTAAAGTAACCATAGCGGCAATAGAGGAAACGCAACAACCAAACAAACTACCAATAGCCCCTACTAACTATACTAGACCTACTCCCGTGACTACACCAAAATCATCATCATCGCAGAACCCAACACAAAACCGTACGAGAAATTTTGAGAAGAAAGAACCTTCTCAATATACGCCACTGCCTATGAAGCCATCCCAGCTATTCGATCAACTACTGAAAGCAAGATTAATGAAACATAAACAGTTATCCCCTGCGGCCATCCAGAGACATGATCGGTTCTATCAACTCGTTCAGAACCCGAGCTTAGCAATGCCGGATGAGCCTCTAGTGCCCAAAGGTTTTAGAATGGATCGCTTCTGCGACTATCATCAACGCAATGGGCACGGCACGGATTACTGTTTCACCCTGAAGCAGGACATACAACGAATGATCGATGAAGGCCAAATCACTTTTGATGAGGCTAACCGAGTCCAACCACAGAACCAGGCTATGGGGGTGTATAAAGACCCTTTGAACACCAAAGAGGCGCCATACGTAATCAATATAATCTGCTTTGATGATGAACACAAGACACCCAACATTAACACCATCTACCTTGAATATAAACAACAAACACCTAACAAGCCGTTTGCAGTCCAGGTTCCTCTCACTCCATCCACAACCATGCCTCAACCATCACCCGCCCTGCAAAAACCATACGTAGTGTGCATACCTCCCGCTGTCACTACCCCGAATCGAGCAACCCCTCCTACTTGGCCTGCCCCTTTCGTAGTCCAAGTGCCGCCTACTGTTGCAATAGCAGAGGTCCAACCTCTGCCTACACAAACCCCATACATCATTAGGACATCCCCAAGTCCTAATGTTTACCAAGCCTCCACCTCACAAATGCAAAATAGACCTAACCCCTACATCATTAGGATGCCTGGCCAGCCTTCTGCTCAACCACATCTGACTGTCCAACCCCAACCTCACCCGACTCCATATGTGGTACAAATCTCAAAGCAACCTGAAGCTCCCAGGCTGGCTTCACCTCCATGCCACACATGAGAACGCTTAGCGGATAAGCTTACGCATGAATGCTTAGAGAAGGAGCGTCAATGGTTAGCCTTAGGTCCACCTAAACCCACTCCACTTAATGTCGTACCCATAACGCAACCCAACAGTCAACCAAGCGTAGGCAATGAGGGTGAACCATCCAAAAAGCATGATACGTCTAAAACAATGGCTCCATGAAAAAATGATGAACCAACAAAGCATGAAATAAAACTGTTGGGGCCAATGGACCCAGTCACCGCTGATGCAAACACCCCCAGCAGTAGAAACTTGGCAACAGCTTTAACACAAGTCACACAAGCACTCAAGCAAAAGAACACTTCGCTAAGCTTGTATGACTTAGTTATTACATCCCAAACACATTGTGAAGCCTTGGTATGCATGTTAATGTCCATCCCAGTAAGTGAGAACTTGTCCCCAAACGAACCATCCATTCATGCCGTAATGTACTCGCCCCAAGGGTCAACGTCCAAACCACTAAGCTTCCACAACGATAACATTAAAGTGGACAAGAAAATAGGGGAGGTGACAACAGCTCCCATGTTCATAACAATACACATAGATCAGTTCAAGATACATAGGGTCCATNGTCTCATCCCCCATACATCAAGAGATTCACCTACCTTACGAAGGTGGTGAAATCGTCATTTATGGGGAAGCCGCTACCCCCATTATTTCATCACACATGGACACAGACCAAGGCTCAGAAGTTAAGCTCGAAGAGCTTGGACAAAACGACATAAAAGAACAAAAATCGGTAAGTGCTAATCCTTTCAACGCGGAAGAAGAGCCACCTAAAACAGAAACACCTGCACCTGACATTGTACATACACCCCTTCAATTAGAGACTAACACATAACACGCTACAAATACTGAAACATCTAAAAACATTGACGCAGAAGCTATTCTATCAGATGTCCCTTGGGCTGAATTACCATTCAACGTGATCAGCGAAGGGGACGCTGAATACAGAATCATACCCGTTGACACGTCGCCTAACATTAAAAAGAAAAAAAAACAAAAAGTCCCTAAAGTAATACCATCTCAATACGTCTGAAATGACATTAAACTACAACTCGTCCAAAATGACGTTAAACTACAACAACACAAAAAAAAGAAGCAAAAACATTAAACTACACTCCCTGTCCGGAATGACGTTAAACTATCATGTCTGCAATGACATAAAACTAGCCATGATCAAAAATGGTCGGTCAACCAAGAAACCCACCCACGTTATCCGAAATGTTACTTGTTTACAATGGGACCCGAAATGGCCTTAAACTACGCATGCGGCCCGCAATGGCCTTCAACTAGATCACACACTCGTACTTTTTTTTCCTCTTTCGTTTATCATTACGATTACTTAAAAAGAAAAAATATATATATAAAACCAAAATATTTTACATTGTCATGTCGCGTGTGCAATCAACCTCAAAATCAAGGCCTCTAGAGCGGTACGAGTTAAGGCAAGCCCATCATCCTCGACGCATATTCTATCTGCATTAACTTTAGGCCTACAAACGAACGGATGTCAAAACTAAAGCAAAATGCCAAACGGCGAAAAAGAAGCAGTAGACTTAAACAGTCCTACCTGCCCACTCGGTACACTATGCCAGGAGGGTTCTGGAATAATGTGTGTGCATGCGCGGCTAAAAATAGGGTGTTGTCAAGGTAGTCCTGCCCTCGTGGTAATCGGGCCCACAGGTGCACTAACGGATGCGTGGACCTGGGCCTGCTAGAAGAACCGTCCTCACTTGTAAACTCCCCTTCGTTGATGTCTTCCATGAAGACAACGACATCCTTCGCGGCTCCTGGCAACATTGCCTCAACTATGCTCCATGCCACCAGTTCATTCAGGTGTGACCAGATAACTACTTCAAAATTGTTCAGTATGAAAGACACGAATTCAGACGCACCTTCTCTGAACCAAACCCCGTTGTGGTCCACGGTTAGGTCCGAGGTAGGCTCATCCACCTCCATGGGGCCAAACCATGTTAGCACCCCAACAAGCTCAACCACGAGGAGAAAAGGCTTGGTGACCCTGCAAAAAACCAAAGTACCAACGTAAAATCAGCCAATGCATCAAAACAACGTCAAAAACAAAGGTTCACATCGTAGACTGACACTTAGAAAAAATTTTCTAACTATTTACGCTCGGCATATATGCTGCCAAACCTAGCGTAGACGCTGCCAAAATTTGTTTACGCCTAGCGTATACACTGTCGAAATCTGTTCACGCCTGGCGTATACGCTGCCTAACCCAGCGTATACGCTGACAACCAACTGTTTACACTATCGCCTGAACATCTTACGCTTAGTGTATACACTGAAGAAACCCTCAACATATACGCCATAGAAGTGCCCAGCGTAAATAGTCTATGCTAGACATTGAACAAACAGTTTATGCTGAAAATATGAAAAATGAGTCTACGTTATCATACTTAAAAGGAAACTGTGTACGCACAGTATATACGCTGTAGAAACCCTCAGCATATATGCCATCACAGTGTAGATCATCTACGTTGACAAAACAGAAATTTTACATTGAAAAAACAGAACTCCATGCATAGAAAACTTACTACGCCGTACAGCCTTCAACGTATATGCTGATACAATCGTATACGCTTCACGCAAGAAAAAGGAGATTACGTTGTGCACTGAAAATAGATTACGCTATGGTAGTCTACGCTAACCTGACTTTACACTGTGAATTTATGCTCGGCGTATACGCCGAAACCCTCTACACTAAACTTTACGCTCGACGTATATGCCGAAAACCTCTACGAGACTATCTACGCTACAAAGCACGTACAAGCAAAAAAAACTAATAGAGACAGGATTAGAGCCTACCTGTGTGATGATCCAGGCCATGATGGAATCCTTGGCCGGGGCAAGCACTGAAGCATGGCTTCACTCTCCTCTACGAAGGTCAAGTCAGGACTCTTCCTCCCCTACCCTTCCACCTCCTTGCCCTTGCCCAGCTTGGCGTCTACGTTGGGATTGATAGCTTATGCTGGGGGTTGAAACTTTGTACGCCTACGCTTGACCTTCTACACTCAGCGTCTACACTGGGGTTTGATCATTGGCATCTACGCTGGGGTTTGGACTTATGCTTATGCTAGGTTCCGCAGTTTACACTTACGCTCGCTCAGTTGCTTACGCTCAGAATGCAATGTAACAAATGAAGCTCCCCCCCCCTTTCTATAGCGCTCCGTCGACACTGACACCGCCACTTACGCGCCTCCCAGTTTGCTACTTTTTGCCTTCTTACTCTTTTCTTTGCCCAAAAAATTGCTCAAAAATAATAAAAAAACAGAAATCATTACATCCCAGTTCCTCTGTGAACCCCATTCACGACGTTTACGCCAAACATTCAAGCGTAAACCGCCACATTATGGCCCGGTATGACCTTAAACTGCCATGACGGCCTGGTATGGCCTTAAACTGCCACATACAAACCCATTATGACCCAACAAGGCTTTAAACTACCACCTACCATTTACACTTGGCCCGGTAAGGCGTTAAACTGCCATGCGTCCTAGTGTGACGATAATCCATCATCATGCATGTACACATAATCTAAAATTGCCAAAGAACATAGAACGATACCCATTAGCTTATTCAGCTCTCTGTTTATTGGCAGGAGCCAGCCTGATGGATTGCCAGCACTTCACTGAATCATTAATTATCGATGGACCATATGGTAAAATTGAAAGGGACATCAACATAAACCTCATCCACCTAAGTTCCTCAACAGACGATGCAGTCATAGCCTCAACATAGCAAACGATAGACAACTATAAAGGCATGACAAAATCCCTCGACATAGAAGCCGAAAATATCACTGAAGACCCATTGACCGAAACCCCCATCACCATGCCCTATGGGGAAATCAAGATATTAAAATTAAGCACATTACTAAAACCGCACCTAGCCAAAAGCATTGAAGATGTGCTTAGGGAAAATATGAAAGCATTCGCTTGGTCTTATACGGATATGCCCGGACTAGATCCCCGAATTGTCTAGCACAACATTATCCTAGACCCAAAATTGAGACGGGTAAAACAAAAGGCACGAAAGGTTAAACCCGAAGTGGCATTGGCAGTTCGTAATGAGATCACCAAGCTTTATCAGGCTGGTTTCATTCGAGCTGTTGATTACGCCAAGTGGGTATCCAACATGGTCATTGTCCCAAAGAAGAACAAAAGCATTCATTTATGTATTGACTTCCAGGATCTCAACGTCGCAACCATAAAAGATGATTTTCCCCTACCCAGCATTGATCAACTTGTCGACTCAACCGCCGGGCACGCACTATTATCTTTTATGGACGGCTTCTCGGGGTACAATCAAATATGCATAAACCAGGAGCATCAGCTTCGGATAACCTTTATGACACCATGGGGAACCTTTTGCTACACAATGATGCCCTTTGGTCTCAAAAATGCTGGGGCCACGTATCAAAGAGCAATGACATTCATCTTCAGTGATTACATATTACACTCGCTCAACGACTATGTAAATGACATTGTGGTTAAGTCCAAAACATCAGAACAACATATACAAGACCTTGACCTGGTATTAAAACGTTGTCTAAAGTATGAATTAAGACTCAACCCAAAAAAATGTGTCTTCGGCATTAAGACAGGCAAAATGCTGGGATTTATAGCCTCAAAAGTAGGGATACGAGTAGACCCCGATAAGGTCAAGGCCATAACAAACCTAAAACCACCAGGCAACCTTACTGAACTTTGAGGTTTACAAGGTAGATTACAGTTTATCAGGTGCTTCATAGACAAATTAACGGACAAACAAAAACCTATGAACTACCTGTTACACAAGAACGTCCATTTTGAATGGACTTCGCAATGTCAAGAAGCATTCTATAACATTAAAACGGCACTTGCCTGATTACCCACGATCTATCCACCACAAAACGATAAACTGTTTTACATCTACCTCGTTACTTCGGATTTGTCAATTGCGTCTATGCTTTGCCAGAAGCAAGATGATGGAACCAAAGTCCTTGTATACTACTTAAGCCATGCATTAGTTGCCCACAAGAAAAAGTATAATGACGTGGAGACCTCCTGTTTAGCTTTGGTCTTTTCTTTAAGAAAATGGCAACATTACCTCTTCCATAGCCAAGTTAATATAATTTGCAAGGATAATGTGCTCAGGGCCATCACAGGAAACATTTACAAAACGAGTTGAATAGCCCGCTGGAAAGCCATGATAGCTGAATTTGACCAGCACTACATAGCGCAATCATTAGTTAAAGGTCAAGCCATAACAAGTCAAACGACGACGTCACCAACGCACGATCAAGCGATAACAGAGCCAGAATTCCCGGATGAGAATATAAGCGCAATAGACATAGTACCCAATGACTACGATGCTATTTTAAACTTTGACGGAGCATCCACCTCTCGAGGCGAAAGCGCTGCCGCTGTCATCACATATCCCTCTAGGGAAATTCGACCCTTTGCTTATCGTTTCAACTTTCATTGTACCAACAACATAGTAGAGTACGAAGGACTCCTTAGAGGTCTTACGGCAGCACTAGCTTCAGACATCACACAGCTTGTAGTCAGAGGAGACTCACAACTGGTCTTAAACCAAATCACTGACATTTATACATGCAAAGCCCAACACTTACAATCATACTGTGACTTGGCAAAACACTTAATAAGGCAATTCGAAAACATCGATGTGCAACACGTTTCTAGAAATGATAACACCATCGTGGACGCGTTAGCCACATTAGCATTAAACATATTGCCAGACATGTTCCATGCATTGCCAAGCTCTGTAACCAGTTGTGCCGAACTAATAACCAATACGCTTAACACGTTATCGATCGCATCTGTTAGTACAAGATGCACGATAGAATGGTATGATAACATAAAAGAATACCTTCTACGCGGCGAAACACCACGACATCTAGCAAATGCACAAAAGGATGCAGTACGAAAACGTTCTAAGCAGTATACCCTGGTAGGGGACATATTATGTCGTAGATCCTACGAAGGCATATTTTTAACATGCGTCAATAGTACCGATGCCCAAAACATTGTCAAACAAGTACACGATGGACTATGCGGAGGACACATAGCGCCAAAAGCCATGGCAACAAAAATAAGACGCTTAGGCTACTATTGGCCACACATGGAATATGACTGTCTCTCCAAAGTTAAAACATGTGGTACTTGTCAAAAACATAGCAATCTAATCCATGTCCCACCAAATGAGTTTCATACAACGCAAATCACGTGGCCCTTTCAAAAGTGGGGATTGGACCTTATTGGCCCGATAACACCCTCATCATCTGCAGGGCATAGTTTCATCATAACTGCAACCGAATATTTCACGAAGTGGGTAGAAGCTACTCCCCTTCGAAAAACTACATCTAAACATGTATGTAATGTCATTCTCGAAAACATTGTAACCCGCTTTAGCATTCCCATGACAATCATCACTGACAACGGGCCACAGTTTAGTAGTGCCGAGACCAAAACCTTTTGTGAAAGTCTAGGGATCAAACACTCGTTTTCATCCCCTTACTATCCTCAGAGCAATGGGCAAGTAGAGGCAATGAACAAAATGATTATTACAATACTCAAAAAGATTCTTACCCAAAGCAAGCGAAGATGGCACGAACAATTGATATACGCATTGTGGGCATACCGTACTATGCATTAAACCTCAATAGGTAAAACACCATATAGTCTTGTTTATGGTTCAGAAGCTTTTTTACCTTTGGAATTATAGGTACCATCTTTAAGGATCACACTTTCCGGACTCCTCGACGATGGGCAGAACAATGATTTGCGCATCATTGACCTGGACTCGATGGAGGAAGAACGCATATGTGCACTCGATTAGATCGAATGGTACCAAAAACAACAACAGTAGTGACATCGGCACAACATCCATAAGCGCCCCATCAAAGAAGGTGACTTTGTACTTAAGGTAATTCAAGAACATCTGGACAAATTCTCTGCCAACTGGGAAGGGCCTTACTTGGTCACCAAAGCATTTGACAACGGAGCATTTAAGCTAGCTGATATGGAGGGGAATGAGCTCGCCAATCCAACCAATCACTTGTTCCTAAAACCGTTTTACATTTGAGTACAAGCTCAGGTACGTGCAAGTCCTGGATCATAACTTAAAACTGATACCACAGCTCGTCCTGGAATCATGACGACAAACCTATACCACAGCCCGTCCTGGAATCATAATGATAAACCGATACCGCAGCTCGTCCTGGATCATGACTTAAAACTGGTACCACAGCTTGTCCTGGAATCACGACTTTAAACTGATACCACAGCTTGTCCTAGAATCATGATGATAAATTGATACCACACAGTGTCCGCAATGACAATAAACTAGCACCCGTCCAGCATGACAGTAAACTGCCATCGTCACATTCACCAGAGTCCGCTAAGACTATAAACTAGTTTGTCTCTTTATGGTCCGCTAAGACTAGAAACTGGCAATGCGATGTCCACCACGATGCTAAACGGGCAATGTCCAAAGGGTTACGACATAAAACTAACCCATCATAGTCTGCCAAGACTATAAACTGGCAAGTTCATCTTTGGTTCCTCAATCCGCCGCCACATTCAAACTTCATCAGAATCACTGCATTGCTCGCCATCAGACAATCCCACCAACATCGCTGCCACTCATATACAGTGACTAAAATTACCTCCAATGTCTTTGTAACTATGTAAGTCTAAGCTCGATTATTCACTCACGGTTTTCTTGTCTCCTTGAAGTTATGTTTGCAGAATGACACCCAGAGGTTTTCGCACAAGAATGCACTTCGTCACAGGTAGCAAGATGGGACAATGTTCATAGCACACATGGCAAGACTAAATCAAACCATTCGCTAGTACATCCCCATCTCCCGACACACTCTCTATCTATGCATTGACACAGTTTACTCAGTCACACCTTTGATACACCCAGTGCATCCAAAGATTTGAGCACACTGTTGCATACTGTAACACTTTGAAGCAGTCACAACACACGACATAACACTTGCGCATGAGTACCGAATCAAAGCAAAATTTCTTCAAAAAGAAACCCAAGTACTCATGTCAAAAACAATCAAAAGAAACATCTAGTTACATAGCTTTGGCTCTCTGCCAACAGGCTTCCCCTAAAAACTAAACAAGGACCTTGTTCCTCCAAAGAATGTAACACATCCTCCTGTGGCTTTGGTTTTGCCAACAAGTTCTCTTGAACATTACCCAAGAGTCTTACTCCGCCAAAGGACACACATTACATGTCTGGATTCTAAGTCTGCTAAGTAATGGCTATTAATAAGGATCAGCATGATGCACACACCAGAGCATCCCCTTTCCACCAAGCACAATCACTTGGGCAGTTACTAATCCCCACAATCCCCATTCTCCTACCAGTTACAAACTTCACTTTCCCAATCCCATGTACTACTAAACATGGTGCGATGACATCTAGTCAAGTGGCAACGAACAAAGTCTCTATCAAGTTTCTTGTGGTGTTTTGCACTTCTTTGTTGACGCTTCTCGGGTCGATTCCTCCAAACGTCAATAAAGAGGGGCCAATGAAACACCACAAAATTTGGAGCTTAGTACTTGTCCAGCACCAAGCAAATCCCTGGGGCCCACAGACAACCACAGCTATATCTAGGGTCGCACTTGGCAACTTCGAAGATCCGATGCTTAATTTTCACTAAGTATCTAGTCCTAGCGTATACGCCCAGCATATACACCCAAGTGTACATTCCCAGCGTATATGCCTAGCATGTACGCTCAAGTTCACAACGTCTACGCCTAGCGTACACGCCCAGTGTACACACCTCACATGTACACTCAGCAGGTACAACAGATGCATACGCTCGGCGTGAAACCTCCAAAGATGGCATGAAAACAGCACTACAGAGCAAGATTCGGCACAAGGCAGCAACCATCAGCGTATATGCCTTAGCGTATATGCCCAACATCCACCCACGTATAAGCCCAGCGTCCACAACATCTGCGCCTAAGTCCACATATGCCCAGCACATCAGCGTATACGGCCCAGCCTATACGCCTAGCACATCAGCATATACGCCCCAGCGTATACGCCCAGTACCTTCAGCATATACACTCATAGTTTACACTTGCTGCAGATAACATATACGCCCAGCACCTCCAGCGTATACACTCACAGTTTACACTCGCTGTAGACAACGTATACGCCCAGCGTATATGCCCACCAAATGTAACATATTGTACACTTGTATTTTACGCTCTTGCACCTGGTCAATGTGCCACATGTCTCCCAACCCGAGTCCTTCGTCAAAACCCTGTATAAAAGCCCAATTTTTCACAAAATCAAGGGTTGGCAAAAATTCCCAGAGCACCCCATAGAGCAGAGATGCTGCAAACCAGAGCACAAAACCTTTTACGCTGGACAACCCTGTACGCTGAGGACACATCCCATATGCTGCGCCTACAGTGTGAAATAGCCGCAATTATCCTTGCATCCACCGGGGCTTTTCGTCCGCCTTGTGTCCCAGTCACAACTACGTTAGACCGATGCATTGTACTTTCATTCTGTAATGCCATTGTTACATTTTCTTCCCAAAATCATTTACAGTTTGCATTAATCATTGCATGTATTCTATTTTAGCTCATTTACGTTATGCTCTGTTTGCATCAGCTATACTATTTACGCTTTGATTTATGCCCGTTACGTCATTTACGCATAACCCAGCATATAGCACTTCGGTGTACGTTTGGGGAAATCCTTGTGTGATCCGCGTGCAGACCACCCAAGGTACTCTACCTTCGTTCATTCTAGCTCACCCTCAAGCGAAGGTAGGGTCTTCTGTGTGCATCCTACAATCCCACGGCCTCTATTTCCTTCCAGCTGGAGACCGACGATTTCGGGTGGTACACTAGGCACCTTGATGACATAGGGACTTGGTTTACTTTGCATTTGCGAGGTGGAGGATTGGTAATCATTAGGACTTTTGGGTGTCCTAACGATGTATGGGGTTGGCCTAGCTGGAGGTTGTACCTCCGTTGTTGTGACCGCGGGTGGTACTTGGACTACGTAAGGGGCAGGCCGAGTAGGAGGTGTTGGTGAGTTTGCGATAGTGACAATGGGAGGTACGCGCACCACGTATGGTTTTTCATGGGTTGGGCTGTTAGAAGTTGCTATGGTGGGGGGCACTCGGATGACATATGGCTGCTACAGTGAATATGATGACTGAGGCGCCGATGTTTGTACAGTGGGCAGAATATGCACTACAAATGGCTTGTTAGGCATTCGTTGTTCATGGTCAGAGTAGACAGTGCTAACGCTAGGTGTTTCAGGTTCGTTATCTAGGTAGATTGTGTTAATAACGTACAGTGCCTCTTTGGTATTCAGAGGGTCTTTATAGACACCCATGGCCTGGTTCTGCGGTTGGACTGGGTTGGCCTCATCAAAAGTGATTTGACCTCCATCGATCATTCATTGTATGTCTTGTTTCAAGGTGAAATAGTAATCTGTGCCATGCCCATTACGTTGGTGATAGTCGTAGAAGCGATCCATTCTAAAACCTTTTCATAGTGGGGGTTCATCCGGCGTTTCTAAGCTTGGGTTCTGAACCAGTTGATAGAACCGATCATGTCTCTGGATAGCAGCAAGGGATAACTGTTTGTGTTTTATTAACCCGGCCTTCAGGAGTTGGTCAAACAACTGCAATGGTTTCATAGGTAGTGGTGTGTATTGGGAGGGTTCTTTTCTTTCGAAGTTTCTTGTACGATTCGGTGTTGGGTTTTGTGACGAGGACGATTCTGGTGCAGTCGTAGGAGTGGGTTTAGTGTAATTAGTAGGGGCAACAGGTGGTTTGCTTTGTTGTCCCATGTTTGCTTACTGTGTTTCTGCCAATNTGGATTTGAAAAAGTCGTTAACAGACCCCTTTAGAATAGTGAGCAAATACGTCTGTGGGATCGGCTCATGTAACTCATTGAGAGCAGCACTCCACCTTTGGATGAATTTTTGTACGGGTTCTAGAGGTGCTTGTTTGACCTGTATAAGACTATCAAGTGTCGCTTCAGGTTTCAACTTATACTTGTACCTGGTAACGAATTGATGTAACAACTCCTCTAGAGAAAATATCGATTTTCTTGGCAAGGCCCGATACCAATCAAGTGCTCTCCCTGCGAGAGACATAGGGAACACTCGCAAAATGGCGTGTGGCCATGCTTGAAGTAATGTGCATTCTAGTCTAAATGTTATAAGGTGAGCATTGGGGTCCATCTCCCCATTATATTTAGTTAGCATAGGCAATGATACACCTTTGGGTAAGGTTAGGGGCGGAATGGAAGAGCTGATGGGGTCATCATGGTAAAATTCCACTACTTTCAACTCTCTGTCAGCGGCCGTCTTGAGGCGTTTGATCTCGTCAGTTAGTTCCTGCATTAGTTTCTTAGCATCAGCCTAGTCTTGAGTGCTAGGTGAGGTGGCAGCTTGGGGATGTGGTACAATGTACAGATTAGATTATTGGATGGTAGGTTGGAAGGCTGAAAGCTGTGTAGTTGGCGGTTGTACTTGTGGAATATTTATACCGGGTGGTATCACAGGAGGCACATTGTGGGCAAGGGGTTGCTGTTGTTATGGTTGTGTTTGGGGGATGTTGACCGATGGAATTGTGTGAGGTGTCATGTTGTAGTGAGGGGGTTGATGTGGTTGAGCATCAATCGTTGCCCATTGCCCAATCATGTTTAGTGTAGGAATCCCCTGAACTTGTTGAGTTACAATGGTAAAAGGGGCTCCGTGAGTTTGGACCCGGGGGATATAATGGGCAGACGTAGATGCCGGTATCACATGCGGCATCCCGATCACGTGGGGTGGGAAGGTCACTCCTACATTGTTTTGAAGAGGTTGCATTTGTAAGAACGGGGGTGCCGTAGCTGTGGGAGGAATTGTGAGGGGAAGCATGTTGACTTGAACATCATTTGCTAGAGGAATGGGGATGAGAGCGGCTGCGTCTTGTTGAGGCACATGTGCTTGCATGATTCCAGATGGCTGAAGGGATGTAGTTTCGCCCATTAATGGGTGAAACAATGGGTTTATATAAGTTTGTGGGCTAAGGGTGTGGTATGAGTCTTCATGCTCAGATTGGGCAGCGAACTCATCTTCCTCTTCCGGTTGAGGATTTACTACAGGCTGATCTAGCGAATGGCTCCTTTGCAAGAGGAGATGTGTGATGAGCTTAGAGTAAGGCTTTGGAAGAGGGATGATGTCGTACGGGGAAGGGATGAACTCTTGTCTTCTTCTATGGAAAACTTCGTATTGCCTCTTTACTTCTATTTCGGCTCGGTCCATGGCTAGGCTGGCTTGTATTTTCACGCATATGAAGTTGTACTAGTCTTGAGTTATGATGTTAGACGACAGGTTTCTCCCTTGCAATCTAAGGGATCAGCGAGACCCCACTATGGGTTGTACCACGGGTTGTTGAACTACGGGCTGTTGGACAGCCATGGTGCCTACGATGTCGGTGACCTGGGTGGTTGTAGTAGTGGTGTTTGTGGTGTTCATGATGAATAGTTCAGGATGTGACACAGTGTAGGGATATGAAATTGATGCACTTAGTGCGGCGTAAACCTACATTGGTGACACACGACGTATAGACTGGGTCTCAGCGTATAGGCTTCAACGACCAACGTATAATGACAACGTAGACAGCGTATAGGTATACAACATATAGTATCAGCGTAGAGAATCTACGGCGTAAAGCGTACAACGTATACGCTAAGCAGTGTATACAATGTCAGCATACAGCGTAAACAGGGTTACAGCGTACAGAGTGTAGCATATATGGACGACAGCGTAGACAAGTTTACGACATAGGATGTAGATAGAGTTAGCGTATAGCGTAGATGGGATCTATGGCGTAGAGTGTGCAACGTAAACTGGACAGCAGAGACAAAGTCAGTGTACGGTGTAGACAGGGTCTATAGCTTAGAGAGTGCAGCATAAATTTAATAGTTGTGTATATGTAGGCGACGTAAACAGAGTTTTGTGTGCAGTGTAGACAAATTCTACAACGTAGCGTGTGTGGTGTATATTGGATAGCGTAGACGCTAGGGATTTCGTAGACAGAGTCAGCGTATGGTTAACAGCGTAGACGCTGAGAGACTTGCAGATGGTAAGTTTTAAACGGAGCAGCGTAGACGCTCAATAGCGTAGACGCTCAATAGTTTGCAGACAGTAAGTTTTGAACTAAGCAACGTAAACGTTGGGAGGTTTGCAGAAAGGGTCTGCGTATACTCAACAGCATAGATGCTGAGAGCTCTGAAGCATAGTAAGTTTAAGGTAGAGGCCCTCCTTCTAGCGCCAATTTCTATACCATCTAAAATCGTCAGTCTACAGCTGGAAGGAAACAGAAATCGAGGGATCACCAGACACACACAAAAGATCCTACCCTCACTTGAGGGCAAGCTAGAATTAACGAAGGTAGAGTACCTTGAGTGGTTCGCACGTGGATCAGGCAAGGATTTCCCTGAACGTACACCGAAGTGCTATACGATGGGTTATATGTAAACGGCGTAACAGGCATAAAGTGGAGCATAAACAGCGTAACTGATGCAAATGGAGCATAAACGTAAAAGAGCGTAAACAGTATACATGCAACAATTAATGCAAACTGTAACAGATTTTAGNATTTTAGGAAGAAAATGTAACAATGTTATTTCAAAATGAGAGTTACAATGCACCGGTCTAACATAGTTGTGGCTTTGACACAAGGCGGACGAATAGCCTCGGTGGATGCAGGGATGACTATGGGCTAATTCACACTGTAGGCACAGCGTAGAGGCTGTATGCTTAGCGTATAAGGTTCTCTGCTCAGGTTCTTAGCGTCTCTATTTTTCTCTCTCTAGTTTGCTCAAAATTGTCGACCTCCCGCGTCTAGTAAAAAATTGGGGTTTTTATACAAGTTTTGACGTTAGACACGGGTTGGGTGACATGTGGCGCATTGACCGGGTGCGAAAGAATAAAATTTATAAGTGTACATGCTGTATCAGGCGAGCGTATACGTTAGGCGTATGAAAACTTTGGCGTATATGTTGTGGATGCTAGGTGTATACGTTGATGGTTGCTGGGTGTCTACGCCCAGCGTATATGCTGATGGTTACTCTGTTCGTGTGAGTTGCTGCCCTGTATCAAGTCTTGCTCTGCAGTGCTGTTTCCATGCTGTCTTCGGGGATTGCATGCTAGGCATATTCATCAGTTGTACCTGCTAAGCGTACATGTGAGGTGTCTACGCTAGGCGTATACACTGTGGATACAATCTGGGGCGTATATGTTGTGAGCATCGAGCGTATATGCTAGGTGTATATGCTGAGAATACATACTTAGTGTAAACTAAGTATTTCAAGCTCCGAAGTTGCCAGGTTTGATAGCAGATTCTGTGGTCGTTTGTGGGTTCCATGGACCTGCTTCTTATTGAGTTCGACTCCGCTTGAAGCTGTCCGCAGGGCCCTCAAGCTTCAGCCATGCTGAGGAACATCATGACTTAGCTCGGTTCTTGTTGGAGAAGTACTAAGCTTGAAATTTTGTGGTGTTTCACCACTGTGTAAGCATGACTCCCAATGCATAGTTGGATGCATCCGTCATGATGTGGAAGGGTCTGAACCAATCAGGTGCCCATAGAATTGGAGTTTCTATGAGTTTCTATTTAAGCATTTGGAATGCAGATTCACATTCCCTAGTCCAAACGAACGGAGCATCTTTCTTTGTGAGTTCCACCAATGGCTTGATGATCTTTGAGAAATTTTCGATGAAGCACCGGTAGTAACCAATGTAACTAAGGAATAATTAAACATCTTTTATAGTGCTTAGTAGACTGGTGATTACTTAGATGACCCTAATTTTTTTAGGATCTACACTAATCCCTGCTTGGGAAATATGGTGCCCTAGAACAATGCCCTCTTGGACCATTAAGTGGCTCTTTTGCCGGTTGAGCTATAGATTATTTTCCATACATCTTTTTAGAACTTGCTCAAGGTGGTCTAAGGCTTGTTCAAGCATGGCGCCATAGGTAGAGAAGTCATCCATGAAGACTTCTATCCCATTTCCAATTTGCTACTGGAAGATGCTGAGGAAAAGGCATTGAAAAGTGGTAGGGGTATTACATAGGCCAAAGGGCATCTTTTTGTATGTGAAAGTCTCCCAGGGGCTTGTAAATGTTATCTTGGCCTAGTCTTCTGGTGCAATTTGGATTTGGTTATAACCACTATAACCATCCAAAAAGCTATAATAACAATGCCCTATGATGGTATCCAACACTTGGTCCACAAATGGGAGCGGGAAGTGATTCTTGAAGGTAGCCATGTTGAGCAATCAGAAATCTATGTAGACCCTCCATTTGTCACCCTTATTTGGTACAATAATGAGTGGGCTAACCCATTTGCTATCTACAATAGAGTAGATGAACTTCACTTTCAGCAACTGCTCAATTTCATCTTTAATTGCCTGCTTTAATTTGGGGTTCTACCGCCTTTGTGGTTGTCGTCATAGCTTCATGGAGGGGTCGATATAAATCCGATGTTGACAAACCTTGGGATCAACTCTTATCAGTTCAAGATATGACCATGCAAAAGCATCCTTCCATTTGTTCACCACCTTCAAAAACTTTTTCTTTTGCTCAGGAGCAAGGGTGGCATTGATAATCATTAGCTTCCCATTCTGCAAAAATGCATATTCTAAATGGGCTGGTAAGGATTTGAGTTCCAAGGGCTCCTATTTAAAAATTTCAGGGATTTGTAACTTTCCCCAATCATCACGATCATCAACAGTGGATACTTGTTGATGAACCTTTTCCAAATCATCAATGCTCTCTACATAGGTGCATACAAGCCCCTTAGATGGTTCCATGTATAAAGTGCTACTAGTAGAGTCAGCGGTTAGCCACTGGGTGCCTTCTTGATTTGTGGTTGCTATGTACAAGCATTGTTGAACTTGCGATTCTTTGACACATTGACTACATGCTTGAATAGATGTCCACTTAGTGGACCATAGCTACTGCACACAGTTGCACCTGGAGTCACTGTATGTAATGCATGGAATGTGCTTCTTCTCAATCTTTCCAAAAGGATTTTCCTTTAAAATTTCAAGGGAAATTTCTCAGAGTCCTAATTGTGTATCCACCATGCTTAGTCAGGCTCTTCCCATTATGATTGGAAAGTTCTCCTTGCAATTCTCAGCACGAATGATAAGGAAGTTACCAAGATAGGATCACCCACAAATGGTGGTCACAATGTCTTCCACCAATCCTAAGGGAACAGTAAAGGATTGGTCTGCTAGCTTGAGCTGAATCTTTCTCTTTTTTAATGGGGGAAGGTTCCAAGTCTTGTACATGTCATGTGAAATCAAGTTCTCTCGACCTTGAATCTAGAAGAGCTTTACATGGCTCATTTCTTACAACTTTAAGATAGATGAGGAAGCTTCTTGGATCAGTTGATTTCTGAGGAAGATGGCCTACCTTTATCTAGTTCATCACAGCATGTGTAAGCATGATGGTCTGTACATTAGAAGGCATTTGGTTTGAAGGCTGCTCAAAGGGTGGAACGGTAGAGGCGATTGGAGGTTCAGAGGCACTAGCCACAGGTGTGTGTGAGGATATGTTTGGGTTATTAGGCTAGAAAAAGGAATGTTTCCATGGCTTCACTTCCGATCCACTCGGCTGAGGAGTCGATTGTAGGTTGACAACCCTTGTAGTGTTACGTTGCTGTGGTTGTGGTGGTATTTTTCCTTGCATAGGTAGAGTAGGTGGTAGCTAAGTGGGGTGTTTCTGAGTAGGGACAATAGGAGAAGGTGATGGAGAATAGTAAAGATGTGAGTTCTTCCCCCTAGGTGATGGAGACTATGCTCGGAAGTATTCCAGGGTGTGGTAATGATTTTGAAAAGCTGCATGACTAGAAGAGTCCTATGGAGAGACTGGTTGCTAAATATAGTACCAATAGGGATCTGGTTGTCAATAAGGGTACTACTTCCTTGGAGGTGGCATCCCCCACGATTGTGGATGCTGCCATTGCTGAAAATATTCATAAGGTTGTGGTGGTGCTCCACTTGGATAATATCCTTGTTGTTGGTGGAACTGCCTAAGATTTCCTTGTGGGTAAGGCAACCTTTGGGGTGTTTGCCTCTTTGCCAAGTGATGATTCAATGCATATACCCTAGACTCTTGTAGATGTGATACGATGGGAGAACACCCCTTAGGATGTTTGTGTTGGCATATGTCACACTCATCATCTCCTTCAGTATCAGAGTCTGCAACCTATTCTACTACAACAACTTTGCCCTTACCTTTATGGTAGGCATGTTTAGCTTCCTTCCTCCTATGTCGATCGTGATCATTACTTTTCTCTTTGGACTCCTCTGCGATTTTTAGAACACTTTGAAATTTTTCATCCAAAGAGTTCCACATCTTATTAACCTTGGCCAATATTTTAGAAGATCATTTTTATAGGAGCAAGGTTTTACGATTCACCACTGCATCCAGTGGTGATTCTTCCTCATCTTCACAAAATCAATCTTCCCTCTTTCTGATGGAGGGATCCAAATTATACTCTTCTGTACTTTCCTTCTTTCTAAGTCTCCCCTCTTCTTTAACCACTAGCTCAATTAAGCACTACAGTTGGTGGGCCCTTACCTCTAATAGTTGTCCTTGGGTGTACACACAAAGGGTCTTTTTGGTTTCAAAGTGAAGCCCATCAATGATATGGTGAAGCTATGCCCGTTGAGAGTAGCCATGACCAGGGCATTGATGTAATAATGAGTAGTATATGCTCATGGCTACATCCAAGGGTTCATGACCACCTTGCTTCCACCCTTGGATCTGGTGTCTTAGGTTAGCCACTTTGGAGTAGGTTTGATATTTTTCATTGAAGATTTCTAGCATTGTACTCCATTTCCTGATTGATTCCGACTCCAAGGACTGGTAACAACTTTTCACTTCTTTGATGTGTGTGAGAAAGTAGCTTAAGTTTCTGCTAATCATTATCTATGTTCTACAGGGCGCAAGCATCATGGAACACTTACACGTGAGTCTGTGGATCACAATTATATCCCCCTTCAAATCTGAGGATGTTGTTCATGTCAATGCGCTTGATCTGACTATCTTTCAAGTGCCTAATGGGTATTTGAACTACCTTGACGATATTGAGCATACTTCGAGTAGCCAACAATGGTTCATCTAAGTCATAGTCCTGCTGAAGGCCACGATGTCTATGATGATTTTGGCTGCCTCTCCTTTCTTGATGGTGAGACTCGCATAATTGGTCACGCCCTCCCTCACGTCATTCCCTTTGGCCCTTGCGACCACCATTACCCTGATCCTTTCTACCATGATTATGATCAGAATTAGAACTAGATGAAGATAGAGTGGAGTGAGAGGATGGACAAGATGGAGGGGAATCGGCATCACCTCAGTATCAATCTCCTCCTCTACTCTGATGACAACTTCGATCCTCATGCCCATCTTTACTTTTGTCATGACCTTTCCTGTGTGACCTCCCATCTTCTTGGGGGTCTCGGTCACTTGATTGCTTGCTTTGAATGATGCACTGAATGATCTAATGCATTGGAAGAGGCTCAGCTAAATGAGAATCATGAAAGATAGGTTCCTCATCGTCCTGTAGTCCTTGCAAGAATAAGGGATTACTAAATTGTTTCCCCTTCATGTGTTTGTGTCGTTCTGCCTGTTGCTGATCTTGTACCCATTGTGCCTCAGTTGGATGGTAGTCTTGGTAGTCATGGCCCTCCATGACATACTCCATACCACGGTCCTGAATGCCTAGTCTGGTAAGATTATGAAATAGCATTCTAGGAGCTAATTAGTCAAGTAGTAATATGATGTTTTCCTCCATGTCCCGCTAGTGCAGATGCTCATCCTAATGTAGGATAAAGGTGAAGTCGAGGACATATTCATCTGGATGCGTGTATACCATCTGACATTCTTGTGGCACCAATGGGTTGGATCCATCTCACCTGTGAGAAAAAGACATTTTGGATGTTAGATAATCCACTAATTGGTATACCTTACTTTTTACTCTGACCGCATAGCGTCCGTAGATTTTACTATCCTGGGTTCGTTCCAACGAAGTGAATGATAATTCTGCTAAAGTTAGATAGTGCATGTAAAACTAACAATCTCTAGCAATGGCGCCAATGATGAGTGGCAAGGTACCCCTACGTCCAACCATATGAATCAAAGGTGTTCACATGTGACTCAGTTGAATTCCGTAGACTAGAAGCACTTGCATACACCAAACTCTAGCCAGCAAAACCTTATGTTAGAATAGGCGTTGTCTTCCCAACCTCACTTGTGGTGTTCTAATGCGATGGTTAAGTGAGATTGAGGCAAATAATTTTTATGGATTTTCTCTTTATCTTCTAGAGTCTAATTCTTGAAAGGAAATGTAAGAAATGGAATATTGCGTAATCTATAATTGTCCTATTTTATCTCTTAACTTTCCCTAGCATAAGCATCTGATCCCATCTTTCGTGCATGTCCTGAGCATCCCCTACCACTACTGGGTTACCAGATGTTAAGTGTCACTAGGTTGCCAAGTGTTGGGTTTACGTTCGAGACCGTCGTACTTATGATTTTTGCAAGATATAAAAGAGCAATGACGATTAAAGTGATAACAATGAAAACTTAAGGAATTATTAAAGCATAGAAATATTAAACTATAAATGCTTAAATGACTAAATCTAATTGCTGCAAGGAATGCTTAAAAAGCTTATCTTTATTGCTGGTCAAGCCAATGGGCTCAGGTATATCAATGCTCGAACAAAGAGCCAGACACCTTTCTCACATCTACTGAGAACTTGGAAAATATTCTAACTCTCACGGAAACAAATTGTAAGAGCTTCACTACAACTACTCAAAAGGATGCGTAAGTGTGGCGGAAGCACATTTATTTATAGCTAGAACAGAGCCTGCGTAAACGAGGCCACGTAGACGCATGGATAGATGCATTGATGAGGCTGTGTCAACACGGCCGCGTATACGAAGCTCCGTATACGCGGCCTAGTCGATGCATTGACTAATGAGCACTTCATCAATTGATAAGAATTAACACGGAACAAAATAACAAGTGCAAGAATAGAGCATATATGAGAAGAAATAGAAATATTTTATTTCGATGTGTTACATCAAAGCTACTATCAAATGGCCTATTTATAAAAGGCTAAGTCCACAAAATTTCCATTCTTTTTCTAATTGAACCTGGTTAGAATTACATCATGATAACCATTAAACTTAAACGGATTCTTTTTGCGTGTGCAATGCTGTTTGATATCTTTCAAATTTAACAAAAAGCACTGAGCTTAATTGCCTTGCACATGGCAGGAGAGTTAAATATTTGTTTTTAGAGAATAACGACAATGCCACAAGGAAGGAAGGAAAGTATATATATATAATTTTAACTTTCCCATCAAGGAGGACAAACATCTGGTTAAAAGTATGTATCTTTCTTAATAACGTCCTTTCCTTGGCTGTCTAAAGGGGATGCATAGAATTTGATTTTGTTATATCTCGGCGTAGTAGTGTTTAAATCTTGCATAAGATCTTAACATTGTTATGATGACGTTTATCTTGTCGTATTTTCAGTTTCTTTTTTAGTTACCAAGTAAGCACAGTACATTCCCAGCATGTGCATTGATCACTTTTATGTCCTAAAACGAACACAGACAAAATTTAATTGTCTTGGACAGGGCAGGGGAGTTGAACTTTCGTTTCCGGAGAACAACCACAATGCCAGGAAGGAAGCAACACAATTCAATTTACTATGCACCGGAGATTCGGGATTCCAGATAAATTTTTACCAAACCGTTCGCGTTGGGTTGGAGAGCACGCGTACAGAAGCGCATTAAATCCGCAATGGGTACATATATCATAATTTTCAATGGAATTTTGTCGCATCTGTACATATACATTGAAATGGTCGCCTTGCCTTGCCTCATATTATTGCCTTGTTCTCAATGTCTGCATTGTGCATTAAAATCATATCTTCCCATAAACTTCATTTCATTGTTAAGTGGCCAGCAACCAGTCAAGATTCATGGCATCGGCATGACACAGACCATAGAAAACAGAGAGTACGAATGAATAAAAAAACACAGGGAAATCACAAAAGGTACCGAAGGCTGAAGGGCCAAATTTGGGTCACATACGAAAACAAGTTTGGAACGGGGCCTGCGAGGTAAACATTGCATTTGGCCTTTGGAAGCGTCAAAGGTTATACCATGACTCACGCATTCACGCATATTTATTGGTCATTGCTGGTTTTGGCTCTTTTTCTCATATCTCTGCTGGAAAAAGAAAAAACAAAAGAGGGTCATCATCATGGGTCATGAGTCATGAACACAATGAGGGATGGATGCTTGTTCAACCTTTTTTAAAATCTGTTTGCTTTTGGGCCAACCAAGCCCACCAGCACATGGCCAATGGCCAACCTCATGGTGCTCTTTTTTTACTTTCTCCTTCATCATGACTAGTGTCAATTCCCCATTGTTCCAAAGATTTTCAATCATTATAGGTGAGGTGAGTTACTCGGCTGTGCCTAGTTTAGTTAAGTTGTGTCTTCTTATAATGTGGTTGTCTTCAACATGGCCCTATGGCACTACTCACATGTCCTCCCTTGTTGAACAAAAGTATTAGCAGACATGATTTGTTATAAATTTGGTTGAGGCTTAATTTTATTTTTAAAAAGATTGGATTGAGTAACAAAAGGGTTTCATTTTATTGCTTTCATTTTGGTTGTTGCAAAAATTATATGTTTAGGCAGATTATGCCTCTTGAGCAATGCACAGGAGATTGGCCATTCCGGATAAATTTTGACAAACTGTTCCCGTCGGATTCGGGAGTGCATACAGAATCGCATTAAATTCGCAATGGGTAAGTATTTCATAATTTCCAATGAAATTTTGTCTGAATTTGTATATATACATTGATTTGGTCGCCTTGCCTTGCCTTGTTCTTGCCTTTTTAGTTCTTGCAATGTCTGCATTTTGCATTAAAATCTTAAGTATCTTCTCCTGTTTTGAATCATACCAAAAACTTCATTTTATTGTTAAGTGGCAAGCAAGCAAGCAAGATTCATGACGAAACATAGAAAACAAGGGAGTACGAATAAATAAACAAACACACGGAGGCGCTACCATGGTAACCGAAGGCCGAAGGCCGAAGGGGCAAGGATGGGTCATACGGAAATCAAGTTTTCGATGGGGTGTGCGAGGAAAACATTGCATTTGCATGGACTCACCTGCCTTTGGGAGCGTCAAAGGTTCCACCATGACTCACACACTCACGCGTGTTTATTATTCCTTGCTGGTTTTTGCTCTTTTTCTCATCTCTGCTGAAAATAAAAAACAAAACAAGGTCATGGTCATGGGTCATGAGTCATGAACATGATGACGGATGGATGCTTGTCCAACTTTTTTAAAAATCTCTTTGCTTATAAAGCAATGAAGCCCACCAGCATATGGGCAATGACCATATGCAAGCTCATGGCCCTTTGCTTTTACTTTCCCCTTCATCATGATTAGTGCCGATTTTCCCACGTCTCATTGTAGGTGAGGTGAGTTACTCGGCTGTGCCTACTTTAGTTAAGTTGTGTTTTCTTATAATGCAGTCATCTTCAACGTGGCCCTATAGGGTGCTACTCATAGGTCGGTAGGTAGGTAGTCGTTGAACAAAAGTATTACCAAACCTGCTTTGTCATAAATTTGCTTGAGGCTTAATTTCATTTTATTGCTATCATTTTGGTTGTTGCAGAAATTATATGTTTGGTATGGCTCCGAGTAAGGAAATGGATTCAATGCCCTCCATACCTTAGCAAATTTTCTTGCTTCAATTTAATGGTGATATTACAATCTTCTATGCAATTTTTAAGCATTAACAATATTTTGGATTTACATTGTACTTGTTCTATATTTTACAATGTATTTTTATGATATATGAGATTTAATTTTTTCTAAAAAAGTAATATATTAAAATTTTCTCTATCACATCCCCAACTACGAACCTATCCCCACTTTTTCGTGAGGTGCACGTACCCAAACATGTTCAAAATCACAAATCCTCGATTCCTCGCTTCCACAAATCAAATTCTTTTGATGCATAGCTCTTGAGTAAGGAAATGGATTCGATGCCCTCCATACTTTTGCAAATTTTCTTGCTTTAATGCTATGCATCAAGAGAATATGATTCGTGGAAGGGAGGAATCGAGGATTTGTGATTCTAAACGTGTTTGAGGATGTGTGCCTCAAGAAAAAGTGGGGACGGGTTCGTAGTTGGNTCCAACTTTTTTAAAAATCTCTTTGCTTATAAAGCAATGAAGCCCACCAGCATATGGGCAATGACCATATGCAAGCTCATGGCCCTTTGTTTTTACTTTCCCCTTCATCATGATTAGTGCCGATTTTCCCACGTCTCATTGTAGGTGAGGTGAGTTACTCGGCTGTGCTNTTATCATATATATATATATATATATATATGATAATGTTACAAAATTTTTAATCTCTTTTTAAATCACAAAAGAANATAGGTCGGTAGGTAGGTAGTCGTTGAACAAAAGTATTACCAAACCCGCTTTGTCATAAATTTGCTTGAGGCTTAATTTCATTTTATTGCTATCATTTTGGTTGTTGCNCTGCTTCATTTTGTTCTATGTCATTAATATCATTTGCATGGTAATCATCTTCATCAAGGATTGAATCATCAATATTAAGATTCATTTCTCCAGGAACATTAACTAAGTCAGTAGAATAACTTTCTCTATCATCAACTATTGGAACATCATCATCTTTTGGATTAACATTCCAACAAAGAGTAGGTGGTTGCCTATATTTTATTTTCTTTCTTTCTTCCAATCTAATCATGCTATGAACAGATACTAATTTTTCAACTCCTTTTAGAGTCAGACTATTTCTTTTGATCCAATGAATGAAAAAATATGTTGACCAATTTCTTTCAGCAGCAGAAGAAGATGCAACCTACATAAATGATAAAAACAAGAATAAATTTTTGCATTTTTAAAAAATTCATTTTATAAATTATTCAAAACTTTATCAATAAACAAACTCATTTGAAGCTTAGACCTAATAGCCTACTAATCACGGTGTTTAGAAAATGCATAATGATATATAAAACATCACTATTTCAAGTTTTCAAACATCACATTTCATAAATTAATTAAGAAGATTAATATGTATTAATATTTGTTATATGTTTAATGAAAAATTGATTGTATTATGTGAAAAAGAAGCTTCATTGCTAAAGTTTGAAGTCTAGGAGTATCTCCACCATGCAAACTCCACCATCCAGCTAGATCTTCTTGAGCTATTCCATCCATATCAAGTATAGCATCTTCACATTTAAATTCTTTTGTATGTCCTTTAGTAAATTGAAGCCATTCCTTTCTAATTAAGCTAGCCTCATAAGGTGAATATAACCTTTTAACATATTCTAAAAAACCTATTCTTACATCAAAATCATCACAAGACCTTGTTGGATTTTTATCTCTATGTTTTAAAGAATACCACTTAATATTTAATGCATATGCAACCATATGCAATGGGGTATTTGTAGCATTCCATCTTTTTGGAATCAATGAAAGTAACTGAGCATTATAAAAATTAAGAGAGCTACCCATTTCTATAACCCTTTTTTTAATTTCTGTTAACATATTTTCATAAATTACATACATTTCTCCTAATGCAGGTGTATCTGTATCAGCATAACAAATGAAATCAACAATAGGTTGCAATCAACAATAGGTTGCAGCATGCTAACAATCCTCCTACAATATAACAAATACTTATTTTTAATAAGATATAAAGATGCAAATAATAAAAAATAAAGAATTAAATTTCAAATAAATTATTTCTTACTTTATTTGTTTCCACCACTCATCTGATAAAATCTTTTCTCTAACACTCTTTCCCATAGTTGTGTTGGCTTCCTCCCAATTCTTCCGTTTATTGGTTATAACCATTGTTTGTAATGATTCTTGTTATCTTTTGCATTCTCTCCAACATTATAAAATATAAAGCATATCTGTTTCAAAAAACTTATAATTAGTTTAGCATTAATAAATCAAATTTTTTAAAAACACATAATATAGATTTTTGTATTCTATTACCTTGTTTCTATAGGCTTTTTGAAAGTCTTATTTTTGCTACAAGGAATTTGAATAATGATGATTGCAAATGAAAATTTGTATGTCTCTTGCAGCTATAATAAGCTTTTTCACCCAAATAATTTTACCAATATCACGAAGTGTATTATTTAGAGATGAACACAACAAGGAGTCCATAACATATTTGGATAAATCATTTCTATCATTTTTCTTGCACGTCTACAAACAGGAGTTGAATCTGTTATAATTTGAATAATGTTGCTTAAGCCAATAGTTGCAATTGTTGTCTCTAATAATGTGGCTTGAAAATTAGCATCTTTTATATGATTGGAGCAGTCTATAGCATTAAGAAAAAATGGTCCAAGTTGACAATTAATTATAATATTAATTAATGAACATTGTCGAATATCAGTCCATCCATCCATTATAGTAGAACAACCACTTTGCTGCCAAAATTGCTTCCATTCCTCCAACTTTTTCATGCCAAGTTCATACCTCTCATCAAGAATATCATTTCCAATTTTATCTTCAGTTGGAGGGATATAAGATGGATCTGCCATATAAAAATATTAGTTTTACTAATAATTTTATATAAAAAATGATAATTTAAAATTTAAAAATATTATATGCTTCAATGGCATAACGAATTGCTTCTTTGAATGAAGGAGTACATGCAAGTTTGAATGATAATCCATTTGCATAGAACATTTTTGCAATATTGACATCAGCTTTATTTTTTTTTCAACTTGAAAACTTATTTCTGTTTGTTTAAGTATTTTTCTTTTTGCTGGTTGTACAACATCCTTTGTTTTGTTCTTACTTTCCTCTGTTCGAATACTTACATTAATGCTCTTTATTAGTCTTTGTTTGAAAGTAGTCATACATAGCTTTTTGAATATCAGGATATGGAAATTTACATGCAATAACACCTATTCTTATTTTATTTTCTAATGTTTGAAAGAAATAATGATGTATTCGTGTACCACTTGCAGTGAATTCATGGCTACATACATGACACTTCCATCTTTTACTTCCACCTCCTCCACTCTTACAAGTGTCTAATTATGTTACAAATTTTTTTAATGGAGATTTCAAAATAAATTTACCTTTTGCAAATGGTTTCAAAATTTTCACATTACAATCTAAGACATTTTTTTCTTGCAATGCATTTTCCTCCAATAGAGTACTATCTATTTTATTCTCATTGTTATCTATGTCTTGAATAAAGCTCATCTTTATAACTCTGTAAATATTAATGGTAAAAATTAAAAAATGAGATATGACTGCTACACTTTACAAAAGTTAAAATTAATTTTAAAAAAATTACAAATAGATATACCTACCAATTGCCCAAATTACTGTGACTAAGGGTATCTATTTTTTCTTTTTGTGCTAGCAAAGAGCCTTTTAAAAAATGTCTTAAGAGCTTTAACACTAAAATGTCATTCAATGCAATAAATCTGGAAATGCAAAATAATAATAGAATTAGAGGAAAAATTGAAAATACAAAATAGTGATGAATTTAAAAATAACAAGATGATATTTCAATAAAAAATAGAAAAAAAAACTAAAAATCATAGACAAATGTACTTAATAACTATTGAAACAAGGGCGGGACTTCATAAAATATGAAATATGGCATCATGAAGGAATTGTTTCTTTGAATGAAAGAATAAAGCCCAAGTTGAAGAACAGTGAAGTAGGGTTTGGTCTGCATAATTTTGATTTGGTTCATCAATCTTTTCTACTTTGATCAAAAGAAACAAACCAACCAACCCAGAAAAAAAGTGTTATAACTATAACTAAAGTAGAAACCAAAGAATGTTGTATTAGAGGCATTAACTGATTAAAGTGAAATATTTTCTAGAAGCTTAACGATAATGTAAAACCACTTTAGTAATTTTTTTTTTAAGTATGTCTTCAAAGAGCAATGCACTAAGAACTTAAGCACACTTCAAAAATAAAAACTCAATTATCTAAAACATTAAAGAATGGTCTCAATGAGGTAAGCAACTAAACAAAAAGCTATTTCAAAATTGTTAAATGATGAAAAGTATAATAAAAGTTCTCTTTGTGCAACATTAAACTCCGCAACATACTCTGCACCATCAAATAATCTTGTTGTATTTAACCAAAGTAGACAATTCAGTACACAATTCTAGTTGTCCACAAAACGTGGTCGAGAAGGTGCTGCAAGACGCACGAAGAGTCAATGCCGTGGAAGAGAGTGAAAAAGAAAATGTTTGGAAAAATGAAAATCAACGAAGTGATGGTGACAAAAGGTGCAGACAAATCGTCTTCCATGGGTACCGTTAAAGTCGTGCACACTAAAGCCGTGTAAGGGGCGCTAAAGATTGACGTATCTTCAAGGCAAGACTTCTGGGTCCAGAATCCAATTGACTCACGACTCTTTTGCTCGAAGATGGTAGTATAAATAGAGGCCAAGGCCATGCAATTTCTCGCCCATATTCAAGCAAATAGCTGTATATCTTCCACTGGTTCCCAACACCTGCAGGATAGCCAAACACGAGGAACATGGTGCTGCTGTTGCCATTATTGCTACTAGTTGCAGCTTTACAAGGTTTGTTTTTCTAGTTCTATATGCTGTTTAACTATTTATTTTGAAAGTGCTGGTACAAGTAGTTAACTATTATGTTGGCTATATGTCATTATTCTTCCATTCTTGTAACGTATTAGGTTAGCTATGTGTTACTGTTTGTCCAATTATTCATAGTAAAATTATTTTGGTTCCAACACCCTCTCAGTATTTAAAAACTATATCTCTAATAACGCTGCCGTGCCAGGAGACCCTCGTCTGTGGTAAGGAAACCCTCGCCGCCATCGCACATCCACGCTCTCCTCGCAGCCTGGCTTCACCAAGCTGCAGCAAAATCCTTGCCGTCCAAGATCGAGGTCGCGGGCTGTTCGTGAACGAGTACATCTAGACGTTCTACCATGCCAAGATCACTGCCGTCGCTGCTGCTTGCCTCTCTCCCATGCAGTGCCATTCTTCAGCACTGCGGCCTTGCGATGGAAATCCTATAGCCCCTGTGGAGGAATAAGAAAAAAGAGATTTGTGCAGGTTGCGCAGTCGTACAAGGGCCGTGCCACCCTGCTTAGGACTGCATAGCCCTTCTCAGGGCCATGCTGATTTGTGGCCCTGCAACAGCCTTTGGACGCAGCCCCACAGTCTGCATCCTGAATGTCGTCCACGCCCCCAGGACTGCCCCTCTTTGCTGCGTCTAGCCTCCTGTTGTCACCGTCGCGTGTCTTCCTCCCTCGCTGACGAATCCCTTGTCTGCTGATGTGCGCAGCATAGCTGAAACGCTTCCTGTGCTATGCCATCCACCGCTGCTCCATGCAGATCCTCCCCAGCACCACCTGATCTCCCATCGTCTCCACCATTAGCCATGCGTTTCTCTCTCCTACATTATGCCGGCCAGCCTTGGACTACGCAGATCTGTGCAGGGCTATGTAGCGCCCGCACAAGCCTTATAGGGCCCACAAGCGGCCCAAATTTGCAAGGGCCGTGCTGCTGCACAGTCCAACCAACAACACCGCAAGCCTGATAGGGCCCAGAGCTGGCCCAAATCTGCAAGGGCCGTGGTGAGGCACAGCCAAACCAACAACGCCGCAGCAACCCCTTCCAACCACGGCAAGCCTTCTGCACTTTCCTTGCATTGCCAACCTGTTCCCTCTGGCACCTTCAGCCGACTACTGCCTTCACTCCTCATGCACCGTGCTGCTCGTCCAAACATTGCTTCTATTAACTCCAAACATTGCAACTTTTATGTCTAATAAATAAATAAAGATATGCTTATTTATTAACTTTATGGATATTCTTGTTTAATTGAAAGGTGTCACATATCAAAGTTGACCATGAAAAGAACTGAGGAAAAAGTTGCGGCAGTATACCAGTGTTGATGCATAAATTTTGGACACAACACTCATTTAAATAGACTAGTGCCTCCTCCTCCTCGTGTGCCTCTCGTATGGGCATGAAAACCTAGGAATAGTCTTGAAACGGCAATGTGATGTTTCATAAAACATGATATTTAAAATGCCAATAAATTAAATGATCTTAATATGTAACTGAAAATAGCAATTCAAACAACTTTAACAAGGAAATAACTGTTTGCTTTAAGATATTAACAAGGGCACTACTATATTAATGAAACATGAAAACATGGAATAAATAACTTGCACAAATAACAAGCAAAATTTTTAAAATAAACACACATTGCATACAACAAAGACTACAGTTCAATTATAGAAATTTTAAAAGTAACAGAATGAAATGATGACTTGAACAACTTCTGTGCAGCCTTGTCTACTTGCTTGCAAAAAGCACACCTCGTTTGACAAGTCTGCAACCTCTAACTATCAAATCCACATGCTGCTCCACCCTAACCTAAATTACCTTTAGGAAAGCCACCAAACAATTAACACGCAGAACCCTGTGGATTTCCCGTCTGTGGCTTGCCTTGGAAATCCCTCCTCACCGTAACTAGCTTTCTTTTTTCCCTCACTTTCTTGCCTTTGGCTCCTCAAGGTTTTATAAAAGCCTGTCTGGCCTCTTACCCACCTCTGTCTCTCCACCAACACGTGTAACATCCGGTACCACCACCAGCAACGCATGTAACGTCCGCGTAATGTCCACTGCCACAACCAACGCAACGTCCACCAGCAGGAAAAAGTAACGCCAGCGCCAAGGGCCACCCGCAATGTTGGCGATTTACGTTGAAACGTCAAAACACGAAAAAAAGTTGCTAGGTTTAAGCTCTCAAGAACGCCAGACGTTACTACATGCTACCTCCATTGATTGAGATCAATGGAAGATTCGGAAATACCAATTTAGCAATCTCTGAAAGTAACGTTCACTGTCACCATCCCTTGCATGATTTTTAGAGTGGTTATTGAGAGATTAATAGCAGGTGTAAGAGGTATGACTAACTTGAATGAATGGTTTTGTTATGCTTTTGAAACATTTTTAAGCCTAGACACAATGCGGGCCAATCTCGATACGCAATATTGTCAACTTTTATAAGTTGACAATGGTGGCATCTAGAAATGATTTGAGAAGTATGAAAGTCTCGCTATATTTATGTTTTACGTGTCCTTAAATGACGTGGCATCAATGCTTATTCATAAAAACCACGAATATTCACAAGGAATGTTGTTTTGTTTAGTGAAACATTATAATAAACCATGTCAACTTTGGTTCGGCCACCCAAATACGTATCACTAGGGTGCCAAAACATAGTATTATTATGATTATTATTGTTAGTATTATTTTTTCCCATAACAACCCAATGTCCTATTCTTAAAGAAAAACTTAAGTTACATTTTTTTTTATTAAATCTATTTGAAAACATATTGGTGAAGAAAACTAATAGGTTGCCTTATACCTCTTTAATATAATATATAGCCTCTTTCTTGATCAACACAATATTTCATCTTCTTGTAAACATTGTTGCCTGGAATTTCAATGTCTATATCCAGTTTATATATATATATATAAGTAATGTTAAAAATCATGGCCCCATAAGAGCATGGGAAGTGTTGACATCAACATGAAGGAGGCAACGATCATCCACTTGTAGGAGCTAGAGGGTTGAAATATGCAGCTAACTGAGACCATCCAATCATACTGTGAGGTTCTCTAAGAGGAGATGCAGAACCACCAAAGTAGATGGATTATCAAATAGTCCACTACATCCCCTCCCTCCTCTTTGTTGTCTCTACCTTGTTGTCTATTCATTTCGGATTTATGTAATGTAGTTTTAACCTTTGTTATTCTAATTTAATGAATGCATATTTCATCTTTAATATTTCCACTCTGCTTCTTAAGTTTAGTTAAAATTATCAATCATGTTTCTCTTCCGCTCAAGATTATTCCTAGGCTAGCTATGTCCATAAGCAAGGTATCCTAGGCAATAGCCTTGCCAAATCATGTTTCTTTATGGGTAGTGGACGTTAGTTTTCCTTATGGCCCAAATTTCTACATCAACATCCCTCTTTGGCACATTAGAAGAAGGGCAATCATTATAGTTTCCCTCAACCATCATTCATTCCTCTGTCGTCTTATCCTTGGTTTCAATTTCCTTTCTTTCCTTCCTTTCCTTCCTACTTTAATCAAAAAGTCCATAAAAAATTTCCTTTGTTGTTAATCTAGTTTATGATTAGACCTAGTGAAACTTTTAGGCCTTGGACTAGGAAAGCAACAAAACAAAAAATTTTAGCTAGTCACTTTCCAAGTCATATCCCTACAAGATTTAGATCTAAGCCCTCACATTCTTCAAACATGGCAAATCCTGCTGCTCAACCTTTAGTCAAAAATTCTTTTAATTTTCAAGACTTCAACCCAATTCCAAAACCTCTTCAACATACTTCCCTTTCTTTCGATCCCTCTTTCAATGATGCTCATCAACATTTTTAGAACTTCGAGACACTATGAGGCATCCACAACATAGTTCAACATGATGTGGCTTGTAGGTCTTTTATCATCACCTTCTGAGGCATAATAACTCACTGATTTCTAACCCTTTCCACCTCATCAATATCAACTTGGAATGACTTCAAATCATGTTTCCTCTCTCAATTTAACAAGTTTACTAGCCTCACTATAGCTTCTAGTAACTTTACTAGCCATCGAAAGCTTAGTGAAGAAACAATTAGAAATTACAATTTAAGGCTCCTCCAATAATTATCGTATGTTCCTAGTATGATGTGACCCCAACTAGAAGGAATCTTCAAATTTTTCCTCTTAACCATAGATCCTCTCTTCACATATACAATCAAATCTAATCCTAATATCATCAACTTGCAAGGAGTTATGTCTAAAGTAGTTGAACTTGAACAAATCGCTCTCACAAGCTCTTTGCAATTCCAATTCAAAATTCTTGGCTTAGGTTTCCAAACCCCAATAATCTTGAATCCTTTTCAAAATAATCCTCTATGGATTGTTGAACTTAGAAAAGGGGTAGGGGGAATGAATAGGTTTCCCAAATTAAAACTTTATGAAGCAAAGCACACACCCAAAATTAACATGGTTCCCCAACTTGGATAGTCCACACTTGAAGGGTAAAAAATAAGAACACCTTTGGATTTTGTTGCTCTCAAATGTGGTTTGAAGGGTCTACACCCTATACAATCTTGAAACCCCACTCCAAAGTATTGTGCCGCAAAACTAGCCACTCAACCATGCAAGGTCCCATTAGGTTTGGAATATTATTTTCAAGCTTTCATAACCTTTATAATCTTGAGCTCCACTCCAGAGTATTATGCTATAACACCAATCACTCAATCCTGCAAGATCCTGACAAGCTCAAGCAAGATGCCTTCTAGCAAGAAGCACATCAATCCTGTAGGGCAATAAGAAAGAATAATTACAAGGGATAAATACAACTTAGTTTGTTGATCCTTGCACTTTGAGGTATAACACACTTAACAATGAACACATTATGATATAATGAAAAACAACAGAGATTACAATGATTGTACAATGATTACACATAAGCTTGAACATTTCCCAATGTAGATGATGTCTTCTTATAGCTATCATGTTTTCAAATCCATCTAGGAACTCATGCAATAACTATCCAATAGTCACTAACAATCATGGAAGATGTCTTCTTCATGCCTAAGACGTCTTTCTATATTTGCCTTATATTTTGGAAAGACATCATTGTCTAGGGAAGACATCCTTCAAAAATCTCCATTCGGGGAAGATGTCTTTACTTGATGGAAAATGTCTTTCTAAAATTGACCTATATTCTGTGAAGACATCTTTTCCTGATGGAAAATGTCTTTGCCTAAGGAAAGATGTTTGCTAGTTCTTAAAGATGTCTTTGCCTATGCATCCTCTACTTCTACCAAGACGTCTACTATTTTTATGAGATGTCTTTCTTAAACCTTCCTTTGCATGATGAATTCCTCATTCCTTGTTCACAACCTTGATCTTTCACATGCTTCAATGATGATAACTTTGCTTGTCCACAGTGGATGAGTGGTGAGGTACCCCTATACTCAACCATACAAATATGAGCGTTTTCACGTGCGATCTGGTCGAACTTCGTAGATGAACTACTTGTGGAACCTAGATAGTTAGCCTTAGGTTGCAATTCACTGTCTTCCCACCTGGACTAGTATTAGCTTTGTCATGTATGGTTTAGTCTAGAGTGAGGTGTATGATGTGTTCCTAATCTAATGCTACTCTTGAAGGAAATGGAAAATAATATTAACTAAGCTATGGGGAAAGGGTAAGAGAGAATCTAAACTAGCCTAAGTGCGATGAGCATCCGTTCCTTAATCATCTGTACACATCTTGGACCTCGTTCACGACTACCACTAGAACTACGAAGCACATGGCCTAGGTACACTACTAGGTTACCAAGTAGTCACACTTAAATGCTCATGATTAAGTCGTACTCATTCCATGTTTAAACATGAGATAAGGGTGAGAGAGATTAAATAACAATTAAATAATTAATTAATTAAACTAAGTGAATGCTACAATGATGAAGTAATCTTGATATTTATTTCCGATCATGTGCATGTCCAAGTATGTCACACTCAAATAAAGGATGTTGCACAATTTCAATCACCACATTATGGGCAAACACAAGGAAATTATTCTATCTTTGGAAGGGAAAAATTGCCACAACTTCGCTAAGGGAAAAAATAGATTCTAAAAAAAGGAAATTTGGTTCTTATTTATAGGAATTGAGGCAGACTGTGATATCGCGTATGCGATATCGCAGCCCATGGGATATCACGGTTGTGATATCATAGCCACTGCAATATCACGACAGCGATATCACAGCCAGCAAATTCATGACTCATCAACAGTGTTTGAATTCTCTTCTTTTAAGCTTTCCTTTTATGGATGAATCCTTGAGACCTTGTAGATGACTTTCTCCTTTTATTTACACTAGTGCATTCCTTTTCATCTCATTTTGGTCCTACAACGACACACAAATCCTTTGTCTTTATTTTACTTAACATTTTGACACATCAAAAGGTCCATAATCTCATCCTTTTTATTAATGTTCAAAACTTAAGAAAATGGGTGAGTAATCATACAAATATAACCATACTATTCTCCCCCATTTTAAATAGTAGCAAAAGGGATAAGGCACATAAACTAATGAAAGAGTCATTGTAAAAGTGCAGTATCATAAAATAAGCATAATCAACAATCATGGCATAATCCCAAGGAAAAAAAATTTAGCAAGCAAGAATATCAATTAAAGAGCACACATTTTTCATCACTAAGTTCCATGAGGAGTTGCCCCAAATTTGTCAAGAACTGATCCAAGCCTTTCAAGTGATATTTAAACTAGAAGTGAAGTATAAAACTTGAAGATCAAGTAACCTATCTCTAAATCAATAAGCTATTAATAGTATATAGTGCATGATTCTTCAAATATTCTCCATCTTTGTAAATCGTTATGATAAGAAGAATATAGCAATACAACTTTATAATGTGAAACCAGCCATGCAAAATTTAAATTCTTGAGCTAGAAAGTACATCTCAAGATAAACTACTTGAAAGATATTTCAATCAAAATTGTGGATACTTTATCATAATCAAAATGATCATGTTCTTGCTCATATTGTTATAAGGAATAGTATCACTATTTGCATTCTTTCATAAAAGTATAAATACTTCTTGCTTTAGCTTATTCTTGAATATCAAATAGGTGAGCTAAAGATACACTAAGATTTTCTCTCATCAGTTCAAAATAAGGAGCTACAACTAATTCAAAAGCAACGCATAATTTTGATGCTAGAGATCAAATATAGATTAAGCTACCTAGCTATTTGAAACAAATATCTCATTAGAACTAGCATCTCTATATTAAACTAATAATTTGAAAAAGCATCAACACAAGGATATGGAAGCCACGAGAGAAACATGCATATTTTCTTTTTGTACAAGGAAATCCCACAACCATTTTTCAAAAACAAAATGATAATCATGTTGATAGAGAAACATGAATATACACTTCATTTTTACCAAAGGATATCTAGAGCACAAATTCAAGACTCATCCATCCACTTAAAAGAAAAAAAACCTCTTGATGTCCTTATTTTGCTCGTTTTGGAATATTTTCCTATTTCAATGTCTCTTGGTTGAAGTTTCCAAAGACTTAACTTACATTTTAGATCTTCAAGATGGTGATGGATAATGAGGTATATGCTCCCCCTACACATGTGCTACTTATCTGGGCATTTACAAATTTTTTAAATAACAAAAATATTATAATTGTAGGCCAATATTAAGCTCAAATGTGAAGATCAAGATCTCCAATTAGTAATATTGATAGAATTTTTTAGAGGCTTGTCTTAGCAAAAATATCTCAAAGGTCATGAACAAAGAAAGACATCAAGAAATTTAGATTAAGCAATATTTGATGTAAGACAAGAAATCAAACTAAAATTATTACAAGATGAAGGTCCAAAAAAATTACTAAAAGTCTTCATAAAAGTACTTGTAACAGACTTAAGGATGAATGTAAGAGATGTTCTAAATAATTATTCTAGTACTTTTCTGATATAGACAAAACACAACCAATTTTGGACTTTTCAAATCATGTTCTTATTACCTAGGAAGTAAAGAGATGAAAACCTACCTTGACTTACCTTGCCTATTGATGAGAAGAGAAGATTAATGAAGTTTGAGATGAGGTCTCCTACCATGAAGTACATCCTCATCTTTAGGTTCTTTATCACTAAATTTTGTAGATGATCTCTCTATTTGTTTATGTTCCTTATGATAGAATCCTTGATCACTTATTGCATTATTTTCAATACTCCACTTCTCTTCATTCTCACTTATTGGAACTTGCACAATTTTCTTACCAAATCCTTTTTAACAAGACCAAGTGTTAATTTTGTTTTGATCATCATGAGTATAGTTAAGAGTTTGCTTCTCATGATCAAAATCATCATACCTGACTCTACTTGAGCTTGAATTTTCATGTGTGGCTTCCTCTAAATTCTTTGGCTTTTCTCAAGAGTGTCCCTTTCTTGAGCCTTGCTACAATCCTTATTAAAATAGGTTAGTTGTTGAATCTTAGCTTTTATGTCTAAGATCTCTTCTTTTACTTTAGAATGAATAGTAGATCTTAGAAAGTATAAATTTCTTTGCCTTCCTAATCAAATGATGTAAAAGAAAATTTTCTTTTTAAAATTCACTATACCTCTTACCACACTTACCATCTTGTTTATCCATATGTGAGGAATTTTCATTTGTAAGTGCCATGGATATGAGGTGTGAATTTTTGGAAGAATTACATGCTTTTTCATCACTTTGCTCACCATCATTCCAACTAGTATAAAATTTTTTCTTTTTCAATTCCTCATTATTGGATCTATTCTTTGGTTGCACATTACTATTACTAGGATGTTCAAAGGTCTTATGGCTACTTCATCCACAAATCCAACATTTTAGAGAATGGAAATCTAAGTTAGAATTTAAAAAATTTCTACCTCTTTCTTTGCCTTTGAACAAATTGGACCTTTGTTGTGATGATCCCTTGTTTCTTCTTATTAGCAATCATTTTAGCTTCCTTAAGAGAAGGCCAATCTCATCGTTGCTACCATCATCATGTTCATTGAACTCCTTCTCCTTGGAGAAAATCTTTAGAGCAATAGGTCTTTCTTGGATTGCTTCTTTGCTTATGAGATTCATTTCATAAGTAATGAGAGTGCTTTGAAGCTCTTTAAATTTTAGGGTTGATAAATTTTTGATCTCCGTCATAGTTGTGACCTTTGGTCTGAACTCTGGTTGTAGAGTTTTGATCACTTTGATGATGACATCGCTTTCAGGAAAATCATTGCCTATTCCTCTAATAGCTACAAAAAGATCAATAGCTCTAGAGAAATAATCTTTTATTTTCTCACTTTCTCTCATTTTGAGTTTATCATATTCACTTTGTAAAACTAACAATTTTGATTGCCTAACAATAGATGTTCCTTCATAGGTAGCTTCTAAAGTTTGCTAAATTTCTTTGGCTATTTTACATCGTGCTACTTTATTAAATTTAGATTTATTTAATGCACAATATAAATAATTTTTTATTTTGAATCAAACATAAAATTATCCTTTTTCTATTATGTCCATTTGTTGCGAGGCTTGATGATGTCAATGGAGCTATTGACAGGAGGAGCATAGCCTTCAAGGATTAACTCCTACACTTCAAACTCCATGGATTCAAAGAACCCTTGCATTATAGCTTTCCAATAGGTGAAGTTGAATCCATTGAACATGGATGGCTTTATGTAAGATATCCCTTCCATTGTTCACTCTTAAAATTGATGATGAAAAAGAAGAGTACTAGGCTTCAATACCACTTGTGGATTGTTAAACTTAGAAGGGGTTAGGGGGGGGGGGGCAATAAGTTCCTCTCCAAGTTGGGTAGTTTACACTTGGAGGGTAGATCGCAAGCACACCTTCAAAATTTATTATTCTCAAATATGGTCTAAAGGGCCCACATCCTATACAATATTTAAGCCTTACTCTGGAGTGTTGTGCCATAACACCAACCACTCAATCCTACAAGGTTCCATCAAGGTTGGAATCTGGTTTCCAGGTTTCCACAACCTTTATAATCTTGAGCTTTACTTTGAAGTATTGTGCCACAACACCAATCACTCAATCCTATAGGATCTCGACAAGCTCAAGCAAGATGCCTTCTCACAAGAAGCACAACAACCCCAGAGGGAAACAAGGAAGAACAATTACAAGGGATAAATGCAACTTAGTTTGCTGATCCTTTCACTTTAAGGTACAACACACTTTACAATGAAAAAAAGATGATACAATGAAGAACAACATAGATCACAATGATTGACAAAATGATTGTACAATGATTACACATTAGCTTGCATATTTCCCAATGCATATGATGTATTCTTATAGCTATCATATTTCCAAATCCATCTTGGAACTTGTGCAACAACTATCCAATCAACACTAATGGTCATGGAAGACATCTTCTTCATGCCTGAGACATCTTTTGGTATTTTCCTTCTATTCTAGAAATACATCTTTGTCTGGGGAAGACATCCTTCTAAAATCTCCATTCTGGGAAGATGTCTTTGTTTGATGAAAGATGTCTTTTTGAAACTGGCCTACATTCTATGAAGACATATTTTCTTGATGGAAGATGTCTTTTTTTGAGAAACGACGTCTACTATTTCTTGAAGACATCTTTGCCTATGCATCCTCTAATTCTACCAAGATGTCTAATGATTCTAGGAGACATCTTTCTTCAACCTTCCTTTGCATGATTAATTCATCATTCCTTGTCCACAACCTTGATCTTTTGCATACTTCAATGATGAAAACTTTGCTTGTCTATGTTCTTTAAATTTTTTTCTTCTAAGCTTGCATTTTGTGGATAAATCCTTGAGACCTTATGGATGACTTTCTCCTTTTTTTTACACCAGTGCATTTCTTGTCATCTCATCTTGGTCCTACAACCACAACAACCACACACACATCCTTTGTCTCCATTTTACATAATGTTTTGACATATCAAAAGGTCCACATCCTTCAATCCTTAACTCTCTACGAAACATTCAAAGTCCACATGCTTTCTCTTCTTTATTTCCACAAAGCCTCGGCCTAAATAATGATTAATCAAAGGCCTTAATTCAATATATTATCAATTCCCCTTTTATACTCTCTATCCCTTTCCCTGAGACAACATAAGCCTTCAACTTACCCAAATTTGATGGTCAAACTCCAATGAATTAAGTCTTAACCATCCTACAAAAGCTTTCTAATGAAGTGATTAAACTAAAACATAATAATGTTAAGATAAGAAATCAACATAATGAGGAAAATGGAAACCTAGGAGAAGTAGCTCTTAGTGAATATTGTGAGTTATATAATACTAGAAAACATCTAAGTCTTGTTCTTAATTCCAAGCATTATATGGGAATATCACACAAGAATTACAAAACAACCAAAAGGGAAAAGGCCTACTAATGGTTCTAGAAATCGGTAGTGAATCTAAAAATGAACTAGTAGCATCCTTTAAGCAAGTCATGATTAAGTACCTTGATCCTAAAAATGCATGATTCAAGAAGATGAGTGACATCATGAACAACTCTAGTAATCCAAAAGGAAACACATACATCCCTCCTAGCAAAGAAAACCACAATAATACATCTCAATAACAAAAAAAACTTGGAACATAATTAAAAATCCATAATCATTCCAACAAAAATCAACCTAAGCCCACGTGTGAGATGAAAAATTATGATCTTATAGAAGATTTGAAAAGGATTAAGGCCAACATATCCATGTATGTACTTTTATAATTTAAGGAAGCAAAAGAAGCTATACATGAATTGTTCAATGAATCTAGAGATAAAGGTAAGACCTTTATAAATGAAAAACAAGTTCATTTTGTAGATGGTGTTGGAATCCTTGACATAACCATTCTTCATCAATAGGCCAAGAAGGATCAACCTCGTTTCCTAACTAATTTACTTATACTAGGAAAGAATGTTCATAATTGTCTAATGGATTCATAAGCTACTATAAATGTAATGCCTCTTCAAGTATCTAAAAATTTAGAAGCACAAATGATTCTCCAAACTTGAAGTGTTATCCAATTTGATCAATCCAACATCCATGTGGTAGGATCACTTAAAGATATCCAAATTCACCTAAAGCAATATCCTAACTTTTCATGTCACATAAACATCTTAGTAGTTGATATGAAACCTTCTTCCAATTTAGAGGTTTCCTTAGATCTAATTTCTCAGAAATCCTTATTCCAATCAAAGGAGGATCTAAACATGTAATAATTCCTTGGGAACCTTTCCATCGCCATGTCATCTCAAGCCCTAATGAATCTCATGTCATATCAATAGATCAAAGTGTAGACTTTGTGGAAGTCATTGATCTTAATTTTGGTGGATACAAGCTAGATGAACATTTAGATTGAATGAAAGACTCCTTACTAGATATAAACCCTTGTATTTATACTTATGCAACATATTATTTCCAAATTTATAGGGAACTCTTTGAACTTCACATTGACATACTACCTTTCTACTAGCATGACAAAAAGATTTTCCTATTTGGTGATCCCCCACCAATTAGTAAGGACAAGGATATTAGTGAAATCCTCACTATCCAATCCTTAGATGGTAATCTAATTTATGATGATGATAATACTTATATTGATTAAAGAGCTTGATTTTTGAATTTCAATACCTTGAATACATGGATACTTAGGTTGATGGAGCGTCATCAAAATTAGGGTGCGATGCTAGAATTATGTTAATTCCACCTGGGAAAGCTCCAAAGCTTAAAGCCATTTATTTTTCAAAGTCCATGACAAACAACATGGTTGAATATGAAGCTTTAATCCATGGACTAAAGTATGAAATTTACTTTGATCTTTCAAAGTTAAAGATTTACAACGATTCAAAACTAATTGTGAATTAAATTAATAACATTTATGAATATAAGGATCCTTTAATAAGAGCATACAAGACATATGTGTTAGAATAATTCAAAGAATTTGATCTTATCACATTAGAACATGTCCATAGAGATGAAAACCACATTCTTAATGCTTTAGCACAAGATACTTGTGTTATTGATCTTTCATTTTCTTATAAAGCTTGGGATTTTGAAATCATCATGGAAAAGATTGATTGCTACTCCATCCCTAATAATGATCTATCTTTACAAGTGTTTGATGATGATCATCAAATTACTTATTTTCTTACTAGTTAAGGGAAATTTTACAATCAAATTCCTAAAGCTTCACATACTTATTGATATGACTCAATCCTTATCAATGAAGTTTCACCCAACATAATTGCAAGGGAAGTTCAAATGGATAATGAAATTGAAATCCTACCATACAAAGATTAGCAAGTATTAGTGGAAATTGAAATTGCTTTAATCAAAAAGAAAAATCAAGAATACCCTATTCGAATAGGTTAACATTTACATTTTGATGAAAAAGGTATGTTAATCACATTGCTACACGAACTCAATGATGTTTTAGCCTAGTCCTATGAAGATTTAAAGGTTTATAATCCATTTATCTTTTTTTACACAATAGTAGTTAAGCTTGAAACTAAACCTTTTAGAAAAAAATTAAAACCAGTCAATCTTAAAATTGAACCATTAATAAAAAGGAAGATTGATAAACTATTGGAGTCAAATCTTATATCCAGTGAG
>MNCI01011336.1:33367-149716 GCA_015680685.1 Gnetum montanum | reverse complement strand
GATTTATTCCCATGTTTGCTAAACTATTAAGACATTTTAACACCATGCTAAAGAAACATGAAGAAATTACATGGACTATTGAATGTAAAGATGCTTTCTTAGCTATAAAAGAAGCTATAATTGAAGCTCCAATTTTAGTCACTCCTTGGTATGAAAACGATTTCTTTCTATACACCTTTGCAAGTGACCATACAATGGTTTCCATGTTAACTCAAGAGATAGATAATTAGGAAGAAAGCCCCAGTGCTTATATGTCCGATCCACTTAAAGGTGCTAAGTTAAGATACTCTCCCATAGAAAAAAAATTATATGTAGTAGTTAAAGATTTAAAGAAATTTCAATTTTACCTTTTAAAATTGAAGATTATCACAATTGTTCCATATCCCACTACTGTTGCTCTAGTAAAGTTTCAAGATCCTTCTGAAAAAAGAGCTAAATGAATTGTAAAATTACAAGAATATGACATTCAATGGAAGGTAGCAAAACTAGTAAAAGGAATTAGTATAATCAAATTGATAGCCTAAGCATCAATCCTAAAAAAACGAAAAGTCCCATTTGGGTTTGAACTGATACCTATACGTGTGCTAGAACTTGAAAATAATGAATCAATTTGATTTGCATAAAATCACTTAAATGACCCTTGGTACAGAGATATTAAATATTATTCAACTTTTCATCATTATCCATTGGTACAGAGATATTAAATATTATTCAACTTTTGATATATAGACTTGTCTAGGTACAAGCATAAGCTACTAATATCAAGAAACTCTAAATTTATCATGATTAATGGTAATCTCTTTAGAAAGAATTTTGAATGAGTTCTCCTTAGGTACTTAAATAGAAAATAAGCCAATGATGTGGTAAAAAGCTTACATGATGGACACTTAGGATATCGATCTTTAACACACAAGATTACAAAGGTTGGTTATTAGTGGCCAACTATAGCCACTGATGCCTATAATATATCAAAAACTTGTATCCAATGTCAAATGTTCAAAGGAAAAGGTCCTAAGAGCTTAGAAACTCTTCAACCCATCATTGAAGTAAGACCTTTTGCATAATGGAATGTTGATGTTATTGGAGCCATCAATCCATCATCATAAACTAGCATAAATTCATTTTAATGAAAACTGACTACATTACATGTTAGATAGAAGCCAAACCAACTAGAAGAGCTACATCTCATGAGATTATTAAATTTCTTAAGGAAGTTATCATAATCCAATATGTACATCCACATGCATTAGTGGTTGACAATGGTATTGCCTTCATCTTAGTAAACATAATTGAATGGGCTATGAATAATGAAATCCTAATCAAATGTATCACAAAATATTACCCTCAAGGAAATGGATTAGCAAAAGCTTCCAACAAGAGTTTTCTTGGTGGAGTTAAAAAGATGATTAATAACAACCAAAAATCTTTGCATGAATAAGTAAAATGGACTGTATTTGTAGATTGTATTCATTATAAGGAATATCTTAAGACCATCCCTTATGAACTAGTTTATGGCAAAAACCTATATTACCTATCAACTTGCAAATCACTACTTATGAGTTCTTCCTAGATTACTTAAATCCCAATGAAAGTCTCATTGCTAGATCTTATGATTTTTAGGATGTTGAGCTTAAACATTTTAAAGTAGTGGAAAACCTATCAAATGATCAAACCATTATCAAAATATGGTTTGATGAAAGGTTTGCCACTAAATCATTTCAAATAAGTGATCTTGTCCTAAAACGAAATAGAGATTTTGGGCAAAAGGGTCCTCAAACCAAATTTCCACCAATGTGCTTAGGATCATTCCAAGTCATGGAAGTTGTAGCTCCCAATGTTTACAAGATAGTTAACCTTCAAGGCAAAAAATTCACTAGAAAATTTAATGCATTCTACCTTAAAAATTTTTATACTCGTGTTCCATGTGGACATCTAGTAGATCAATAATTTAATAAATTATAGTTATAAATAAATACACACACACACACATATTCACATAGGCAACATTAGATATCATCCATAGTTCTAAACAAATGCATTTCATCTTATTGTATTTATATCATATTTTATTATGGTATCATGCACAACATATAGCTTTAGGTTTATACCCATATAAGTACATGCCTTAGAAGTAAACCTAATAGATGTTTGGATTCAAGACCTAGTATTTTATTAAGGGTACTCTATAGATTATGGGAATTCTTGCAACTCTTTCTTTCTTCATTAACTAAATTTAAAAATGAGTTCCTTGAGGCTAATTCATATGGGTCACATCATATTAAGTTACCTATTACCCATATGTTATTTTATGATGCTACCTTTGAGGTTGACTTGACCCCATGACATTGTCCTTTGGGTTATGTCAATTTAAGATGACATGTATAATTTTGAGTTGTTTCCATAGTTTGATGATACATCCTAGATTGTGATGAGATAACCCAATGTGAGGAATTTGCAATATTCTAGAAAGAATTTGAGCTAGCATCCCACTATTGGAATGCGAAGTTCATTCTTTCTCATGCTCAACCATGATTTGTAGTGATTACTCTTTTAGTTCATAGTGATGGCACACATCTAGAGTTCCTTCCTTTCCTTCAATAAAATAATCATAATCATAATAATAATACTTGGTTCAATTCTTTTGACTAAAAAAACCAAGAATCTCATGATTAAATTTGTTGACGTATACATTGAGGATCTATAAGGTTGCACCTTAGTCTATTTATGTTTCTCAATAAAATACTTAAAGCCTTGAATTAACTTCTTTAGGTATATTTCTCATGGCATGTAATACTAGGTTTTCACCTTTCATAATTAGTATGATATAGTTATATATTCCATATTTATTTCAAAAAAAAATTTAGTGGAATGCTTGATGTTTTCTTTGCTGATTTGGTTAGGGCTTTATATTGACATCAACATCCATCATGAATGGGACCTTACCCTTTAGATTCGTGGATCAATCCATATCGACAACCCAAACTTCACTAAGCATTTGAACTAGCACAAAACAAAAATCATAACTAAAAATCAAATCCCATTGACTCCCACTATACACACTAGTTCTACTCTCATTACTACCATAATGTCCACCTCCAATGCTGCTTCCATGTTACCTACAACATTACAAATTTGACTGCTTTGGAAAAGTGAGTATGTTTGCATTTGATTAGGCTCTCGATTACTTGTGAATTTCAAATTGACACTTTTTGGTAATTTTAATTGCCATAGCATGCAATTTTGTTTTATTCATTTCAATAAAAAAAACACCATGCTTGACCATCGCTCACCACCAACACCCCGCCTCAATCACCGTGTGCACCACATCCTATACTAGTGCCCATAACTAGTACCAAAACCATGCCAAATTCCCATGTGAATCCATCCTTGTTGTTTCCTTCCATCCTTCCATGTCAACGAAACCCTTGGTTGCTATTACCATGTGAAATCTTGTTGTATCACGAGACCCTTGTTTGTGGTAGGGAAACCTTGGCTACCATTCCATGGCCAAGCTATCCTCATAGCTTGGGTTTGCCAAGCTGTAGTAAAATCCTTGTTGTCCATAAGCCCAAACTATGTTTCTTTGTGACACCAAGCTCCAGGCCACACCATTGTTTGTGAACAAGTACATCTTGACGTTCTACTATGCCAAGTTCACTTTTTTTACTTTTGCATGTCTCTCTCACTCCCCCACCTACTCATTGCAGTGCCACCCTACACCACTGCGACCTTGCAATCAAAATCCTATAGCCCCTATGGAGGAATTAAAAAAAGAAAAAGAGGTTTGTGTAGGTTGTGCACATAAGAAAATAATTCTGTAGAAAAACCAAATTGCACAAGTAATTAAAGTAAAGAATGCGAAAGCATATGGAATTGACCTTTAACTATTGACGCCTTTGATTAATCTTGTTTAGATTCTTCTTTCACATGGGTTCTTTGCAATGATGGTATATTCAACCTCCAAGCATCTGTGAAAGGGACCTAAACTACAATCTTATTGTAATTCGTGGCACCTTTGTTCTCCCATCAAAAATGAATTTATAGGCCACAAAATCAGTTACCATGAGAGAAAATTTGAAAAATAAGAAACCCAAAACCCCATTTGGATGTGGACACCACCCCAATGCCAACACAAAAATGCATTATGCCAACATGTGTATAAGTGTCAACAGATATGAAGGTCACTTCAATGCATAAACACATGTTACAATCTCCCACTTGGTCTCCATATTTAATCAAGTTCAAAGTTTAAGAAATAAATGCATGAATCATGGTGATAGTTCCTCTCAATGTGAGTATTATATTCCATTTATTACATTGCATTATCTCTCAAACGTAATTCCTTGTATGGTAATGTAACTTTATGAATAAACCCAATGTTCATTTAAGGCCCTATCATATGTGTATTTTCTTTAATAACTATATGTGCAAACCATATGAGAAAATAACACAACTGAATAAGAGTTTCATTAATACTATAAGTTGTATGTACAAAAAATTACATTATGGAATTAAATCCCATCTGAACTACATGATCCTTAAATGAAAATTGGTGGCATTTCTTTTGTTAAAGGATCAGCTATCATTAATTCAGTGTATACATGCACAACCACTTTTTTTTCTTTAATGAATTCCCTTATGGCTAAGTACTTTATGTTGATGTGTTTACTTTTTGTACCACTCTTATTATTCTTAGCCATAAAGACAACAACTAAATTATCACAAAACATTCTTGATGGCCTAGATATAGAATCCATAATTCTAAGCCCTATTATGAAACTCTTTAACCATACACCATTGAAGTATCCTCAAAATAAAAAATGAACTCTACCTCCATTTTGGAAGTAGTAATCAAAGTTTTCTTTTCACACCTCCAAGATATAGCCCCTTTGGCTAGCATAAAAGCATAACTAGATATGGATTTCTGTGAATTGACATAGCTAGCAAATTTTGAATTAGAGTAGCCAATCACCTTCAAGGAGTTAGTTCATTTATAGATAAGCATGTAGTCTTTTGTACATTGAAGGTACCTCATCACTTTCATTGCATCCCTCTAATGGTCAATACCTTGATTGCTCTAATATCTACCCAACATTCCCATAGCAAATGCAATGTCGAGTCTTGTGTAGACCTGAGCATACATAAGGCTTCCAACAGTTGAAGCATATGGAATGTTGCTCATTTGACTCTTCTCTAAATCATTCCTAGGGCACTAGTTCAAATTTAGCTTGTCACCCTTCACAATGGGTGCTATACTTGGTAAACAATCTTTCATCTGAAGCCTCTTTAAAACTTTATCGATATAGGTTTCTTGCAATAGTCCCAGAGTATATCTAGATCTATCCCTATGGATTTGAATGCCAATGACATAAGATGCCTCACCTAGATCCTTCATCTTAAAATTCTTAGAGAGAAAATGTTTTGCCTCGTATTGATATCCACTATTATTGGTTGCAAGAAGGATATCATCCACATATAAAACAAGGAAATAGATTTTTCTCCCACTAATCTTCTAGTATATACATTGATCCATGATGTTTTCTTCAAAATCGAATGAAGTGATGATATCATGGAATTTTAAGTACCATTGACAGGAGGTCTATTTCAATCCATATATATATGGATTTCTTGAGCTTGCATACCAATTGCTCACCATTTCTAGAGGAAAATCCTTTAGGTTGTTTCATATCAACCTCTTCCTCTACATCATTATTAGGGAATATTCAAGATCAAAATGGGAAACCAATGCCATGATAACATGAAGGGAGTCCCTCTTAGATATGGTAGAAAAGGTCTCCTTGTAATCTATTCCCTCTTTCTGAGTGAATGCTTTAGCGACAAGTTTGGCTTTGTATCTTTCAATGTTGCCCAATGAGTCTTTCTTAGTCTTGAAGATCCATTTGCATCCAATGGCTTTTATAGCATTAGGAAACTTGACAAGATCCCATACTTCATTAGATGACATAGAGTTCATCTCATTTTTATGACATCATATCACAAGTTAGATTCCTTACAAGTCATGGCTTCTAAAAATATTTTGGAATCATTTTTGGCTTCTATGTTGTAGTCAGATTCCTATAGATATATCATATAGTTACTAGGAATTACTGATTTCCTTACTCTAGTAGATCTTCTTAATGTTCAACAGGCCATTCAATAGGTTTTGGTATCTATTGTTTAGCTGGATCTACTACTTCTTGATCAATAATTTGTGGAACTTCAATGACTAGTTGTTGTTCATTGCACACTTGTGCTCTAGGAATATTGTACACAATAATCAGTCTATCATTTGAAATACTAGGTTGAACATCTATATGATCTATTTTAGGAACAATGTTCCAAGATCTACTACTCCCACTAATCAAGTCATTCTCAAGAAATTTAGCATTCCTTGATTCCACAAACCTAGTAGTATGTGATGGGCAATAAAATCTATATCCCTTAGATCATTTAGCATATTCAATGAAATACCCACTTATGGTCCTTGGATCTAGCTTGTTTTATTATGGATTATGAACTCTTACTTTAGACGGACATCCCCAAATGTGTATATGTCACAAACTTAGTTTCCAACCTTTCCATAATTCAAATGGTATCTTTGAGATAGCCTTGGTTGGAACTCGGTTTAATATATACATGGTTGTCTTAAGAGCTTTAGTCCACAAGGACTTAGGAATTTTGGAGCTACTAAGCATACTCCACACCATGTCTAATAATGTTCAGTTTCTTCTTTCTACCACACCATTCTAGTTTGGAGAACCAGACATAGTGTACTGGGCAACAGTCCCATGCTCTTAAAGAAACTTAGCAAATGGACTAGGTGCTTATCCATCATTATTATATCTACCATAGTATTTACCACCTCTATTAGATTTCACTATCTTTATTTGCTTACCACATTGTTTCTCTACTTTAGCCTTAAACACCTTAAAAGCATCTAAAGCTTCACTCTTATTATGAAGCTCTCTACATATATTGTGAATAATCATCAATAAAGGTAGTGAAATAATTTTGACCATATGCATCCATAGCTGGACTACAAATATCTATATGTATGATCTCTAATATGTCTGAACTCCTCTTGGGACCTTTCTTTGACATATTGGTTTGCTTTCCCTTTATGTAGTTCACACAAGTGTCAAAGTTAGTAAAATCTAGAGTACTAAGTACTCCATCATTTAGTAATCTCTTTATTATCTTAATAGAGATATGTCCTAATCTATGATGCCACAACATAGAGGATTCATCATTCATAACACATCTCTTAATGCACCATGAACATGCATAGAAGTATAAGAAGTTTCATTTTGTAAATTAATTTTGAAAAGACCATCCGTCAATGTACCATTTCCAATAAGTTTAGATCTATAATATAAACTGAATATAGTGTTTAAAAAATTAAAGGAAAATCCCAATGATACAAGCCTTGAAATAGAAATTAAATTCCTTGAAAAACTAGGAATATAAAATGTCTTTTCCAACTCTAAAACAAAATTACTACTTAAAACTAATTTGCACATTCTAACTGCCTCCACATGTGAGCACATCTTATTGCCTGAATGGGACACAGAGACTAGTAGATCTCTCCCATTTTTCATAATTACCGGTATCATTTGGATGGTTGATTACTACAATGACAGGTGGTTCATCCTTACGGATAGCATAATTAATGTCCATCCAGCCCAAATGAAGAAGAATTCTCTCCTTCCACACCTTATAACTATCACCCTTTAATTCAGGAATGTCACATTTAAAATCAGAGTAGCTTATAGGTTGTACAACTGTATAATCAACATGCTTATGTCACTAAATTTGAGGTTAAAATACTGTAAGACATGTTTACCAATGTAAAACATGAAAAATATGAATCAAATGACATAAAATTGCCTGGCTAAATTTTAATTCAAACATATTCATATATTCTTACGATGAAACTATTAAATTATATTCCTTAATCCCTATGGGAAAATTAAGAAAAATAATTTAACATATCATCCTAATTAGTCATATTAAATACAATAAAAATTCTTATAGGATAAAATTTATCATATTACATATGATTAATCAAAATTTTTAATGTTGTCTACCATATGTGATCCAAAAGCTCTTAGTACATAATTTTGCATAATTAAAGATGCTATGGCTACTCTCTAATTATACAAAATTATATAGATCACTAGTTATAATGATGCATACATATACAAAATATGCATAAAATTGATAAATTACCAGATTACATGGTATAAACATAATTTTATCAAAAATGCATATAACCAACTTGCTTAGGACATTGGCAAAGTTATTCTTTGACTTCTAATACTTTGTAGCCATGATACCTTTGGACTGTGATGGGTGGGAAAAGGAATCACTGGGTTAAAACCCTAATTTTTTTATTAAGAAAAGAAACATTTAAATAGATTTGTAGGCAAAGCCTTTCCACCCATGAAGAAAACCATGGATAAAGTTCAACTCTGACTGGTCTCTGATCAATGAAAATAGTATGATTTGACACTTGGTTGAGTCTATTACAGAGCCACTAACTCCTATCTCTGAATGCAGGATTTCCATGATTAGAATAGTGGTGTGTTTTTTGTAATATTTTCGTATACTAATTTTTTACCTTTGAATTCTAAGTTAGAATGCGACCAACAATAATGATGTAAAAATTTTCTACTTCAAACCTATGGTAGTAAAGTTCAAAGTCTACTATTTTCATGGTTCATGCACTAGTGAAGCAATAGCATAACATAAAAATAGCCCAAGCACTAGTGAAGTGGATGAAAAAACTAGAATTCAATTTAATTCAATCCAGAGTCAATACAAATAATTACACCATCATCAAAATGCATCAAGATAGAGATCTAATGCTCTGATACCAAATGTATGATAATAACTATGTAGAAAAACCAGATTGCACAAGTAATTAAAGTATAGAATGCAAAAGCAAATGGAATTGGCCTCTAGCCATTGATGCCTTGATTAATCTTGTTCAAATTCTTCTTACACATGAGTGCTCTGCAACGATGGTGTATGAAGCCTCCAAGAGTTTGCAAAAGGAACCTAAATTGCAATCCTACTGTAATTCATGGTATCTTTGTTCACCCATCAAGAACACATTTATAGGCCATAGAACCCCATCCGGGTGTGGACACCATTCAAATGTCAATGCAAAAACACATTATGCCAATGCGTATAAGTGTGAATGGATATGGAGGCCATTTCAATGTGTAAATACATGTTACAATGTAGTTGTACAAAGGTCATGCTACCCTACCTAGGGTTGCATAGCCCTTCTCAAGGCCATGTTGACTTGTGGCATTGTAATAGCCTTTGGACATAGCCCCACAGTCTGCATCCTCCATGTTGCCCATGCCCCTAGGACTATCGCACTTTGCCATGCCTAGCCTTCTTTTGTCATTGCCACGTGTCTTCCTCTTGTGCTAATGAAACCTTCATCTACTAATGTATGTAGCATAACTAAAATCCTTCTTATGCTATGTGATCCACTATTACTTCATGTAGATCCTTCCCATCCCTGCACACACATGCATCTCATAGCTTGGCCAACACTACTTGATCTCCCATCATCTCCACCATAGCCACATGTTTCTCTCTCTTCTACATTATTTTGGCCACCCTTGGACTTCCTAGATCTATGTAGGGCTATGTAGTGCCTGCACAAGCCTCCTAGGATCCATAGCTAGCCCAAATCTACAAGGATCGTGCTACTACATAGCCCAACCAATAACACTGTAGCAACCCTTTCCAACCACAGCAAGCCCTTTGAACCTTCCTTTTGTTGCCATAGCTTCTCCCTATGGTGCCTCTAGCCAACTACTACCTTCACTTCTTGTGCACTATGTTGCTAGTCCCTGTCTTACAAAGGCACCCTAGATAATACATTTTAAACCTTGTATCAACCTTAAACATTGCAACTTTTATTCTAAAATATATATATATATTAAATTTGTGAATACTCTTAGTTGTTTTATGTTTAACTGATAGGTGGCATATATGGAGGAAATTAAGAAAGTCTAAATCACTAAAGAGATTTGGAAGATCAATGCACCACCACACTTGGTAAGAGAGGTTATGCATGGTAGTCATGTGGGAGGACATGTGGCCAATTCCTCTTCCTCCCGAAAAAGGAAAAGAGGAAGAAGAGGGAGGAGGAAACCTTATAAAAGGCCTGCTCAGGCACGAAGAACATCATCTAAGGAGCATCAAGCAAGAGGTCAGCCATCAGCATAAGGCCTCTTCTTCCTTGCATCCCCTCATCTCTTCTCAAATACTCTCTTTGCTTTCTTCCCCTTCTTACACCCCATTATTCCACCACATGTTAAGTTCTACTCCAATTGCTACCTCAAATTGACTTAAGCAAGAAGCTGTTAAGGTCAAACTGTGTAGGAGGATTGAGAGGCTCTCCCTCAAATTCAACCACAAAAAAAGACTAAGAGAAAGGTTGGGATAGTGTCCTAGTTGGGAATGAGGCAATGATCGTCTACCTCTAGCAGCTAGAGGATCGAACTAGCCAGCTAACTTGGGCCATCTAGTTATACCACGAGTTCCTTTAGGAGCAGATGCAGAACTATTAAAACTAATGGATCAGCCAATACTCCACTAAGTCTACATCCCCTCCCCCTCTTTGTTGTCTCTACCTTGATGTTTATTCATTTTGGATTTATATAATGTAGTTTTAACCTTTCTTGTTCTAACTTAATTAATGCATATTTCATCTTTAATATTTCGGCTCTACTTCTTAAGTTCAGTTAAAATTATCAATCACATTTCTTTTCCAATCTAGATTATTCTTGGGTTAGTTGTGCCCATAAGCAAGGTACCCTAGGCAATAGCCTTGCCAAATCGTGCTTCTTTAGAGGGGTTGTGCCTTAGTTTGCTTTATAACCCAAATTTCCACATCAACAGTCCTATTCTAGAGTAAAGTTACTGCAAATGGTAAATTATAATTAATAAATTAATTGACCATTTTGAAATTTCTTGATAACTTTACTGATAAAGTGTATGCTACATGCTGTATATTTTAGTTTCAGTTTCATAATTAACAATCTTAATATATGAATTATGGTAGCGGCTGATGCAATGCCATTCATGGTGGATAACAAATACAGGTACATAGTGAGGGCGGTGGACCTCTCGGGCAAAGGCCAGGAGATGCATGGGCCAGTCGTGGTTCTTCGACATGCTGGCGGGAACCCAGAGCGGCTGCCTGTGAGGCCGCACCAGCTGCACCTTCAACATGTCTAGCCATGGCTCTTGCCAGACCAGAGACTGTGAAGGGCAGCTCCAGTGCAGCCTGTCAGGCGCACCGCCCATCACTCTTGTTGAGTACACCCTCAACGGCAACGACACCATGACGCCGACTTCTACAACATCATCCTCATTGATGGCTTCAATGTTTCCTTGTCAGTCTACCGAACAGGTGGAGGCTGCACCACCGTCAACTGCAACATTGACATCACCAGCATCTGCCCTGCCGATCTTCAAACCGCAGGCAGTTGCCTTAGCGCCTGCAACAAATACCACCAGGATCAGTACTACTGCACCGGCTCCTACCAGAACACCTTTGGCCCCATCAATTACAGTTAGTTTTTCCAGCAGCAGTGCCCCCAGGCCTACACCTATGCTAAAGAGGATCATTCTTCTACCTCTACCTGCCCCTCTGATGGGGGCTACTGCATTATCTTCTGTGGTTAAGTTTCTAATAATTTAGCTGGTCTTACGTTTCCCCTTTTCTACACCTCTGGTTTAAGCTTTCCTTGTCTCCCAGTAAATTATAAATGCAAAGCTGTTTTTCACTCAGATAAACAAATAAATGGTTGATCGTGATTCTATTTCATTTAAGGTTATAGTTATTTTGGGTTTAAAATCTATAATAAATGAATTAATTAGCTTAATTAATGAATCATTCAAGAATACAAGACAGTTTTAAAAGAATCTGTGGATGAGCCTATGGTTCCATATTTGGATGAGGTCATGGGTTTGACTTCTGCAAGTAATGCCGATCTATATAGAGTTTTAATTTAATTATATATTTTTAAGGTGTACTTATATTTCAGGTTTCAACATCCCATAATCCCATATTTATAACTTGATTAAAAAATATTTAAGAATACACGTCCCATATTCCTTGCTTAATTAATAGAAAATTCAAGCCCATATTCCAACCTGAGTCAATGACAAAGAAATACACATGTAAAGGTGGTCTCAGCCATAGCGGCGTCCTGTTACACACATGAACCTGCGTATGTCGTACTTGATTAAAATTTTGCCATAAATCGATCCACCCGATAACTTTTAATGTCATTTTTGCAGAGGTGTTGTCACTGTCTAAATGAAAATTTAAAACATCCTTGAATTCTAATCCTCCTTGTAGCAAGTTGCAACATCGTGACACTTTGTGCTTTCGCATGAACTCTTTCCATGATTGCAAATTACAATCATAAAAAAAAGTTAAAAGAGCCAAAGTACTCTTAATACTGAAAATGATAAATATTTTTTTACAATTAAAAAACCTAGAAAAAAATGAATAATAAATTTAAGGAAGAAACAAGTTTTGGATTTCAAAAAATAAATAATAATATAAAAAAATGTTACAGTACATCTAATCATTGAAGGAAGTGTTTAAAGAAAAAGTTAATGGTTTTGGGCATGCCTTTTTAGATTTTCATCCTTAACCAATTCTAAAAAATCTCCGCTCTCTAGTGTAGTAAAGGGATAATGAAACACCACTAAAAACTCATGTTGCCAAATTATAACCTTCATTTGCCAATTTAAGGCAAAATCTTATTATAAATGTAAGATATGTAATCCATGAGCCACAATTTTACATACTTTGGCTTTTGTGGGCTAAATAATGCCTCAAAAGTTATTATTGCCTTACTTCCCAAGTGAGAAAAGATACCTCATGTCTATATTAGGGCTTGGGAAGTTTGAAAATGCTTTGGGAATGACCAAAATTAGCATTTTCATAGATTTTTATAGGGGTATAGCCTCAACTACGCTGGAACCATCTACCCCCAAGTGTAAATGGAATAGATGGGATTTTCCATTTCCAACTCAGTGTAATCACCACCAAAACCCAATGAAGATGCAACATTGAAACTGTTGGGATTTTCCATTTTGGAATTGATGACATATTCCATTTCCATTTCCATTTCCAATTTTTCCAATAGTGGCTAGCGTAGTCAACCCAAGTCTTCAACCAGTGGAGATAGTATTTTCCATGGTTTCTAGTACTATTTTCTAGCAATTTCCAACATTTCCCATAGTTTCCATAGTTTTCAACATTTTCCAACAACTTTAGTGTAGTCCACCTAGGGCAATGTAGTTGGGATGGTGTCAGTGTAGTCAGAAAAGTCCGTTTACTATTTATAGTAAACGGATGAGCTTTGGTGACTATGGTGTATTCCAAACTTATCATAAATGGCAACTACATTGAAAGGTGTAACCTCAAAATTGACATCAATCTGTCAGTAATCATGGTAGTGATGTGCATGCCCTAAAATAAGAAAATCAATAACTTATAAAGACCCAACATGGATACCTTATTTCGATTCCACAACCTTGAGAAAACAACAGCATAACTTCTCCTAAGCACTTGACACTTGAAAGCCTTTTGCAACCCAAAGAGCCTTGTAACCTTGCAATCACTTTTGGTAGCAAAAATTGGTATTTACACTAGGCACAGTGACTCCCATGTAATACCATTACACCAAAGGCATAACACTAATCTATAATCACAATTGCTAATCTTGGAGGAAACTAATGTGGAGTTGTTGAAAATTAGAGCTAGGAAGAATCCGAATGGTGGAATTGACATAGAACACAGCTTGCAAGCTCGAATGGACTTCAAACTCCTACAAGCAACTTCTTATGCACTTAGCACAAAATTTTGTACCTTTTGAACCTACAACTTTAATTTTCATTTAATAAAGTAGTAGTTCATTGTTGTGCAAATCTAATTTCATACTTCCATTTTTGTGTCCTTTTCCATTCTAGATTTGCAATTTCATTTTTGTGTATGCTTCCATTTTTGTTTACATTTACATCTTCATTTTTTTTATGTTTTCATTTATGATTTTGTTTACATTTCTATTTATGCAACCATTTTACACTTAGTAATCGGCCAAATTGTCCATGGTGCTTTGAATCCCATTTTCTATAGGTCCTTGCAATTTGAGGCTAAAACTGTTCTAGCACTTGGGATATTTTAGTTTTCTTTCTCACAAACGATTTTTCCTAGTTCAATAATTTTTTGGCGCTGGGAGGGCCACCACACAAATTCTTAGCCATTGACCTTATTTCCAACCTTTTCCCAACACCAAGTCTATTCCATTTTTCAACTTAAAAACCTGCCAACATATTTTGTTGATGCCCAAACCCTTTCCCACATACCTTACCATAGTTGTGGTAACTAAGTTGGGTTTCCACTATAATTTCATAGCGTAGTCTATTCAAAAATCCTTATTCCATTCTAAAAGCCATATTCTATTCTAAAGGCCCTTTTCCATTGCAAAACCCAATTTCCATTGTAGAAGCCATATTCCATGCAAAAATCCAATTTTTGTTTAAAAATCCATTTCCATTTGTCTGCTGTGACATTTGGTGAAAGAGAGTATTTTAGACCATTTTTTCCACTCTCACCACTCAATGTAGTTGGTTGGAAAATCCCAACACTCCATTTTGCCAACCTCCAACATAGACACAACTGGAGGGCTAGCATAGTTGGGAGTTGCCATCATAAACCTTGCCTACTGTGTAGTATTTCATAACAATAGTTTCCCACTACCTTTTCCATTTTTGTTCAACTATGTTAGTGGATTATCACACTTATTATGTTTTTACTAAAAATAGTAAAAAAAGCTAAAACTACATTTTTCAACATGTTATTTAACCATTCTATCATTTTACCTTTGAACTTCACTAATAATGGATTAGGTTAGCAAGTCATAAGGGTCTATGACCTCAAGTATCCTATTGTAGCAAAATGCAAGCAATCATTAAGACTTAGGGGGGTGCATTTTTGAGTTTTTAGTGATAAACAAAAGTTACTACAACTTCGTTTGCATGAAAATTCAGGTTGGCATGCTAATTCCAAGAATGAAAGTAAAAGCCAAATAAGAATATGAGCTTATCCACAAAGATGAGAAGGAGTAGATTCCCTTCACATATGACAAACTATACTTGATGGAGACCTACACATACATCCTATCTCAACTGATCAAGATGGATGAAGGGGATGAAAAAGTTAGCTCAGGCGAGCAACAAGAGGAAGAGGATGAGTTTGGGATAGAGTACAAACATGAGAACATCATAGGTGGGATTTTCCAACAAGCAACTCCTAAAGCCACCTTGCACACCTCCATCCCTCTTGCCTCTTCCATTGGATGTGTTCCTCAACCTTCATCTTTCCCTTATCTAATCATGTTTGAACCCATGCCCATAAAGTAATGCACCAAACACAATTAGTGCCACAATCAACTATCTTTCATTTTTCCATGCCTTTCACCACACAACCTAGGTCTACGTGGCCATCATCGATGGTTGTCACAACCACTAATCCTCTTACAACCCACATGGAGCCCATGATGAGACCCCAAGTAACCCAAGGATCACATGTCCCTTTTGTCCCATTTGTGCCCTAGATATTAGTGCAAACTACTTTCTCTTTGTTTAGCCCATCAGCCATCATGATGACATAACCTCTTCCCTTAGTGCCACAACTAATAGCAAGGCCATAGGTGTAACAATTAAAAATGTCAATGGCTAGAATCATTGAGAGGTCAATGGATGCATAGCCTTAACCTCGCCTCTACGTGAGGGCCTTATTGGAAATGAAGGTGGAGCACCCTAAACAGTCTTGTCGATTGAACAGAGACTTTGATGGTTGAAATCGAGGCAATGGGTGCAACTGGGGGGTGGTGTGGCTAGCTAAAATGCAAATGTAAGCAACGTGAAATGGTACTAAGTGTCAAAGTGATGCTTCACGGTGCTAAGTGTAGAGCGTAGCCATGGAATGGGGATGAGTGTAGCCAAGGGTTTCAATCAAAATGAGGGTGTCAACTAATGAAGACTACCACTTGAGCATAGTATAGTGTGATGACACATGAAAAAGTGGGAAAAGATGCAAGAAAATGCTAGAAATAGGAGAGAGAAATGGAACACCACCCTAAATGGGAGCATAGTTAACTCTAAAAGGGTCTCAGAAGGTACACAGTGTACAATAGGCATGGTGGGAGCATAGTCACAATCTTGGTGTTATCAGGCCATGAAGTCTAGTGCTCACTATGATGAACCATGCCTACTAGGTTGGCTACTGTGATGTATCATGGGTTGTGGTGTCCTACAAGGCTATGGTGGAGCTACGATGGGTTGTAGAATGCAACTCTACCTCTCTTCCAATGCATCTAAGTATCATTCGTTCAAAGATGTTAAGTGTCAAATGCCAAATGCCAAGTGCTAAAAATTCTCATGTCCAAGGAATGCTAATCATTTAAGAATGCCAATCACCTGAGAATGCCAACCATTTGAGAATGCCAACTTCCTAGTAATGCCAACTACCTAGGAATGCCAACCATTAAAATGTTGGGGTCCAAGGGTATTTATAGAGCTAGGGTTAGCACAAAACATGGATCAGGTACCATGTGGTAATGCGGTAGGTGGGACTGAGAAAAATTCAAAAAAATTTCTAAATTCGAAGGTGACCAGAAATGTTTAAAAATTTTCTAACTTTGGCTGCTTTGCTTGCCCTGTGTTACATGTGGGATGTGTAACTCAACAGTTAGAAAACTAATTTGTAAAATTGGTAGTTGGAGCTAACTACACTCAACACTTAGAAAAATTTGGGCAAAGTGCCACTATTTTGACACTTAACCAAATTTGCAATCAAGATGTCAAGACCCAAAATTTTGTGGCATTTCAATAGGCATCCCAACAAACATCATAGCCTTTCATGTAGATCCCAAAATTGGTAAGGGTTTTATAGGGCCTAGATCAAGCCTTCTAGATGATCTAGGATTAGACCAAGGAGTTATAGAGGCTTAAGGCCTATACTTCCCAAACTATAAAGATTGTGGACTTCTATTAGGATAATCCCATCAATCCTATGGTTCCACCACTAAATCTTTCCCTTGATGTCCCATTTCTGTAGTTTACTAAGTATAATGATGAAGGTGATCCCAAGTCCCATCTCATAATCTTTCACTCTAAGTGCTTGCTACTGCAAGCTTGGCCACATAAAATCATGAGAATCTTCCCTATGTCTCTTATGGAAAAAGCCCTTGACTGGTACTATGCTTTGCCAAGAGGATCCATATCCTCTTTGGAGAAACTAATTTTGAAATTTTTTAACCATTTCAAGTATAACTTGAAACCTAATACCACCCTTGACCAATTGATGAAGGTCAAATAAGGACTCGTTGAACTAGTGTAAAAGTTCATCCAACAATGGAACACTTTGTTAAATGAGATTTTAGAACCAATAGCTGAAACCCATCTTCTAGCTATCTTCAAAGGGGTGGTTAATGACTTCATCAACTCAACATGATACTATATTGATCCGTGATCACTAAGTTAGACCTTTGCTCAGATCAAGAACATAGAGGATGTTATGGAAGCTAGCCATTACCTAGCCTATCTAGCATATAAAAATTAGCATAAATGAAAGAATAAGAAGAGGGGTAGACAAAACAATGTAGTGGTGGCCATTGTAGCAAAAGAGAACACCACAATCACCTAGGGGCTGAGAATAAACCAATCTAGGGCCCCTGCCAATAACAATAACAATCAATCTTCAACATTAAGGGCCTATGCATTGACTACTTATAGGCCTAGTTTTGAGCAAACAAACTAGTTAAAATACATTAAGTTACCATTAAAGGCATCAGAACTCTTAGATCAACTATTAAAGAGTGGAAGGATATAGTATAAATAGATGACTAAAAATGCTTGTAAGAGGTTTGAGATGCTATGTGAAATAGCCAAAGATCCCACTAGCACAACCAAAGATGACTCTCTAGTGCCTAATTATTTTAAGCTTGACTGCTTTTGCCACTATCATCAACTATTGGTCATAATATTGATTTTTGCCTTGTGTTAAAGGATGACCTACAAAAGATGATAGCAAAGGGTGAACTAGTGCTTAATACCTCCAACCTAGTTAGGCCCCAGAACCAATCGATGCATGTTTATAAGGATCTATTAAATTTCAATAACAATCCATATACCATTGTGGCATTCAATGTTAACAATGATCAAAGGCCTAAGAAGGAACCATTTTTGATTTAGATACCTCCTTGCAATGAAAGGGCTTCTTCAACTTCCATAAGTTCGAGGCCCTCCTTTTTTGTACAAGTACCATTACCTATACCTCTCAATTTCATAGTCTAAGTACCTCCCCCTCCTACTACAACTAAGTTCACCCATACAACTGAGTAGTAACTCCCCTGTGATGGCTAATGCAATGATTTCCTCCTCCTAGTCAACTAATAATAACAAAAAGTTACCAACTAAGAAATAGAAGAAGCTTACACAAAAGCCCAAGAATAAGAATGATAAGCAAGCCAAGGGTTGAAAGGAAGTGGGTCCACCAAAGCCCACAGCCATATCATCTATACCCTTAACCTCAACAACCTAGGCTACTTCAACTAGTACACCATGGAAGGATCCTAAGTTCCAAGAGAATGGAAAAGAGGCTACGCCACAACAACCAAAACATGAATTCTACATTTTGGGATGCATGGAGGAAGTCTAGAACAATAAGAATGAAAAAATTAGAACCAACAACAAGGACTTCCTAAATGCAATGAAATAGGTCAAGTAATTGTTGAAATAGAAAAATACAAATTTAAGCCTATATGACCTTGTCATTACTTTCTCTACACATCATGAAGCACTAGTTAATTGTTGACCTCCATATCCATTAGTAAGGGTATATCTACTAATGAAGAATCCATCCATGCAATGATGGTACCTTCTTCACCTTGGGAAGTGAAATCAACATCACTAGTGTTTTGTGATAGCGAAATTAAGACAAACCCCTAGAATAGCAAGGTAACCAAGGCACCTCTCTTCATAACAATAAGGATTAGATACTATAAAGTCTATAGGGTGCATGCTAACAATGGGGTAGCAACAAATATTATACCTTACATCATTGTTGAGCATTTGGATTTAGTAGAACAAATGCAACACATGATGACTTCAGCTCTTAAATCCTTCAACCTTTTATGGGTTGCTGTCAAAGGCTCCTTCTCCTTAGATTTTGTGGTAGGGAAATAATTCCCCACAACAACAAACTTCTTGGTGGTAGAGGAAACACTAGGATTCAATCTTCTCCTAGGAAGACCTTGGCTAGCTCAATTACAAGCTTTGTCTTCACTTATCCATCAAGAAATTCACCTGCCTTATGAGGGAGGTGAAATAATTATCCACAATGATAGTTTGATTCCCCTAGTCATTAACAACATTAATGTAAAAATAGGGGTCCAAAGTGAAGTTTCAAGAAGAAACTCCTACTATTGTCCACAAAGTTGAAGAGCCCAAGGTAGCGAAAGAGGCTAACACCAACAATAATAAACCTATTGATGCACCATGGGGAGAACTCTTCTTTAACATCATTAGCAAAGGGGATGGAGAGTATAAACTTGTGCAAAATAGGTCTTATACATTTCGTAACCTCTCAAATATTAGAAAATACTTGCACAAGTGATGTACACTCTTGATCCTTCTACCCTATGCACCTATAGCCTAGTAGCCTTGTGTACACCTTAGTTGTCTTTTCCATTTTATTTTCTTTATGTTAATTTTAGATTTTCATATAGCTTAAAGTTGACTTTTGTTTTGCATCTTACTTTTAAAGCCTTTCCTTTTCTTTTTTTAAATCTTATAAATACTTTAAAGCTAGAAAATTCATAAAAATGTCTTATGTTTTCTTTTACAACATCGCATGTCCTGCCATGGCCTTAAACTAGCAACAACATCATAGCCTAGAATTTACTCTCACTTTCCATTTACTTTTGATGCCTTTAAAAATAAAAATCATAAATATTTAAAACCAAAAATTCTATAAAAATATTAAAACATAAAATAGATCAAAATTCCTCTTTTCCTATTGGGGCCTACCATGGCCTAAAACTAGCAAGAATGTGATGGCCCACCATGGCCTAAAACTAGCAAACAACATTATAACTTATTTACAATTCACTCTACAACCTTATTACCTAGCCAGTATTACCTTTTTATTACAATATGACCATGTAAGTTAGTCAAATGTAGCCTTTATTATAAATTACAACATAAAACCATAAAATCATAATAAAGCCATAGTCCCAGAATGATATAACCAAAGTTGAAAATTAAACTTAAAATTAAAATTCTTACAATATAATAGCCATGGCCACATGATGTGGCAAAAATGTTTAAATAATAAACCAAAAATAATGAAATTGTCAACAATTGAATATTTGTCTAATAGTAGACATAACAACATCAACATCAAATATCATCAATAAGAATAATTGAAAATAGACAACTGGGAGTACTAGGGGGTAACTAGAGGAGGAGCTGGATGGTCATTTCTACCTTAACTACTAGGGCTGTCGATATCGTCTGATGTCTATAACATGACAACACAAGATCAATTAGTAATCAACATATAACAAAATCAAGTTAGAACTTAAATATATAACCAAAAATATATAAACCAACTAGCCAACAACCTAGTAAACTAAAATAAACTATAATAAACCATTACAAAAATGAAAATAAGAAAACCTAAGAAGGTTTTGGAGTAGCATGTTCCATAGGAAAAGTTTGTAAACCAACCTCTAGATAGTGGAGGAGATGGTCCTCAATCATGTTAGCCTAGTCTACATCCCCAAGATTAATACTAGTGAGGATGTTGCTCTTGTTGACATCGTTTCAAGTGGAGGGCTCATGTGAGAAGCTGGTAGTGGTTACCTCCCCCAAGGCAATAGTCATTTGACGAATAGGGAACTTAGCCACAACCACATTATCTACAAATAACTTGTAGAGTTCTTCCACATTGATCCCCTTCATAGATAATTCCAATTGATGTCATTCTATACATTCATCTTATAGCCACTTAAGGTAGGCATCCTAGTCAGCCTTATTTTACCCTTTGTGATTTTTTTGCACTCAACCCCACTTAAGGATCCAAGTGCAATAGTATTTTCATTTACCAACCTTGTGGTTTATCAAATTAATTTAAAGCTTCTAGTCCACTACATCTTTGGCAAGAGCAACCTTGCCATGAATAGCATTCAAATAGTGCACCAAAGTTATTTCTATGGTACCCAGGGAGTCCTTATTGGTCACTTGGACCTCCACAAACACCTTGCTATCCATGAGATCCTTTACCTCATCCTTTAGCTACTTATTCTCCTTCTATAACGCCACAAAACTTCTTCCCACAAGAAGTCCTTGTAGTGTTTTCATTTCTATAAAGACTTTGCACATGAGAGTGCATATGAAGTAAAATCCTTGTACAACTTATGTGGAACATTTACCATATCAAGAGGCAAAGTAAGCAACACATCAATTTCTATGGCCTAATTAGAATCCCATCTTAACTTAGGCACTATAAACAACAAAATTAGACATATAAGACTAGTTAATAACTAAGAATAGATGACAATAAAAACTACATAACCATGAAAAAATCAAATAAAAACTGAAAACATGTGAATAAAAAAGGGAAAATGGGTTAGAACTCTCACCAACTTCTAGAGCTATCTGGTGCAGTTGGTTGATCATGTATTTCACTACACCTAGCATCAAGTCAATCTTATTAGGGGTATCCACCCATGGTTGCATGTGGAAGGTGGAGGTGGAAGCATCAGCTTGAGGCTTTGGAGCTCTGACAAGGATAGTAAGAAATCAAAAACTAATGACAAAGTCTAAACATAAAACAACAAAAATAATATACAAAACATGTAAAACAGAAAATCACAAGTACCTAGAAGATCCTTCGATGGGATGGCTGGAGGTTCACCAGAGTATGAATCCTCAAACAAGGCATCAAAGTTATATACTATAGGATGGGATAAACCCTCATCCTTATGGTGTTATAGTGCTTCCTCCTCTTGATGCCTTCTTTCTACTTCAACTTCTGCTACAATGATGACTTGCTTCTATTACTTGCCTACAAAAACAACAATTGTAAAATGTAGAATAAGTTGACACATTTTTCCTACATTACTAAAACCATAACTTAAAATATAAATTTTAAAGAAGAAACTTCAAAAAAATAACAATTGATGAGCCATGAGGTACCCCTACACTCAACCATATGAATACGAGTGTTTCACACACAATCCAGTCGAATTCCAAGGACTAAGTGCTTATGCACCCTTGTGGAACAAGGACGGGTTGGTTGATCATTGTCTTCCCAAACTTACTTGTATGTTACGATTGTATGGTTAAGTAAGCTTGAGGCATATGATTTTTATATCTTTTATATTTTTATGTCCTATGCTAATAAGGGAGAAGAGAGATAACTAAGTGACTAATTTATCTTAACTACTCATTAACTAAGTTCTAACTAATCCTAACACCAACATCCATTCTCACTTGTCGTACACATCTCGAACCAGTGCAACACTACTGGGATTACCAAATGCTAATTGTTATTGGGTTACCAAGTGTTACATGCATGCTCGAAGTGATCATACTGAGTGTAATTTAACAATTCACTTAATTGATCAAAATGAATTGCTACACTAATAACATAAATGTTAAGTGCATAAAATAAAATAAATGCATAAGAAAATAAAATAAAAAAAATGTGTAAAAAATCTCAAGTGCTGCAAGGATGAATCAAAGAGCTCATCTTTATTACCGTACACAAGGTGTGCTCAGGTACACAATGCTCGAATAAAGATCAGTCCACACTTAGACCTTCTATTGTGGGCACTTGGAAAATACTCTAACTTTCAAACAGACTACAAGAGTTTCTCCACATGACTGCTAAAAGAATTCCTTTCAATTATGTGCTTGGGCACTGTATTTATAGGCTTCGGAGCCATAACTTTAATAAATACAATAACCACTCTAATAATTAGAATAACTGCTAAAGTACCGAGTAGAGTAACCACTCTAATAATTAGAATATCTACGAGAGTAACCACTAGAGTAACCACTCTAATAATTAGAATAGCTACTAGAGTAACCTTTAGAGTAACCACTCTAATAATTAGATAACTGCTAGAGTAACTGCTAGAGTAACTACCCTAATAATTAGAATAATTGCTAGAGTAACCACTCTCATCATACCACCACAACTGAATGAAAACTCATCCTGAAGTTCCTTACAAAATATTGGGAAGCTATGGGATTATTGACTAATTGACGACTAATGGTGGAATGGGATGATACACTCAACGTGCCCAGTGAACAGATCCATAAGAATATTACAACATTAGTGTTCATGACCATTGTGGTAAACACTCGTACATAAATGAAATCCAAGCCTTTATTTGATAGCTTGAAGAGAAAAAGAGAGAGAGAAAGAAGATGGAGCCTGTTGCCACCAATGCCAAGATTGTGCCTTTCGTTGTTTATCCATAACCATGCCATCAAACTTGCTCATTTCATGAATTCTCTAGTTTCAATCCATCTTGAGTGCTTCCTCCAAGCCCAGTCCATTGTTTGTATGATCGTCATCTGCACACACAACACATTCACAAATGAGCAAGGATAGATAATCCACAATGTAGTTGATACCTTGCCTCGATATGAAGTGCATTGGATGAGTTATGGTTATGGAAGAAATTGGTTCAGAGATTTATCTTTGGAAACTACCCAAGGTGCAGGGGTTAGGCAATTAGTAAAATGGAAAAAATTGAAAAATTTGTGCTAGGGCCCCCACAACTAACAGCAAACTTCCAGTAGCTATAACATGGAAAAACATGAGGAACAAGAAAGATGAAAAATATCAATAGCAACATCAATAAAATGGATTTCATGGATGGGGAAGAAACAAGAAATGATTGATTGTAGGAAATTTTTAAGGAAAAGAATTTAACAATTGCNNNTTCTTGGGATTCCATTCCATTCTCTCTTCTCCATCTTTCTTCCCATTTTCCACATCATTGCCAATTTTATCATTAGTCCATCCTGGGTTGATGCATTGTTTTTCTTCGGTGAATTCTTGTGGCCAAGTTTTTAACTCTTTCTTCCAGATGACATTCCTAGAGCCTACGGACTCTTTGGTTTGTGGGTTTGTCAGGGCATAATGGGCATGAGCCTACTNGAGAAGAGAGAATGGAATGGAATCCCAAGAATAGGGTTGTGTAAAGCCCCTTGTGTATTTCATAGTTAAGATAACTGAGTAGAACTCATCCCAAATCTAGACTCAAACCAACCACATTTAGTGACCTCACATCAATACACTTGGCCAATCCATTCTCTTGAGGCAACAAGAATTCTTCCACAAAGAGTAACCACCATCCCAAGGATGGAGAAGCAGGAAGTGAGAAAGGGCCTTAGTTAGAGGAAACATTCAAGCATGGGTAACGTGTCTTTTCAGTGCCATAACCAACACTTGTAGCTGATATTGCTTTATTATGTCTAAGGGGTGTGCTTTGAATTCTCACCTTTTTCTCTTTTTTCTCTTTTTTTATGTTTATTTGTGATTACCACACCATGCAAAGACTTATTTTTATTCAATCAACTTCCTGATATTTGAACAATGTTAGAATGGTGAAAAACCCAAGGAAAAAAATCCAAGCATCCAAGAGAATGGCTAGCACCAATGCATCGAATCCCTTTGAAGTCACACCCTTTTCATCCTTTTAGTCTTTCCTTGGTTTGAAAAACACCTGGTCACCAATTCATTTACAAGTTTACTTAGAAAAAGGGGATCATACAGTTTCAACCCAAAGGAGATCATAGAGTTGTATGGATGAGTGGATGATGTGGACTCATTGCCTATTTTACCAAAAGAACCATACCTTAATATTAGCATCATAATTCAAAGGTAAAAACCAAACATTAGCAATCAATATGATATAATTCAATCCACCATCATGAGCACTTATTAGATGACAAATAAAAGTAAATCAAGTAAACAAAGAAACAATAAAAACATGAATGATGGTGTAAAACAAAAATAAGAAAATTTGAAAGAAATGTAAAAAAAATGTGTAAAATAAAAATGTGTAGAACAAATATTCAAAAAGAACTAAGGGCCTAGAATGGTTAGCATAGGTGGCCATATCCCCCACAACTAAGTTGAAAGGACGAGATCTAAAATAGTGAGTAGGGTTGTCCATCAAGAAAGGTAGCATGTGTACTGGTTGTCCTAAGCTCCTAGAAAGGTTTGGTTTGTTGCACATTGACCAAAAGTTTCTTATCTGGGTTCTTAGGTTTGTATATTGTCATGGCCTCTGAAGGAAAATTTTCATAAATAATATAAGGTCCTTTCCACAATGTTTGAAATTTAGTACGTTATGGCACATGTGTGGGATTCTAGTAGAGAACCTTATCTCCTGGTTGATATTTAACTTTCCTAATCCTTAGGTCATGATGTTGTTTATTGAATGCCTTATGTAATTCGTTAGATGATAGGGCAGATAATCCATTTTCATCTAGCAAGTTAAAGGTTACTAACCATTGTTTCTATGCTAGATCAAGGTCAAGGTTGAGGTCACATGCCATGGATAGTGTACAGAACTCAGTTTGAATGGGAAGCATTAGTAATTTATTGTACACTAACTTATAGGGAGAGTATCTTGTAGGGAGTTTCCATGTGGAGTGGTATGCCCAAAGAGCATTTCTTAGTTTAGTGCTCTAGTCTCACCTAAACTTACTAATGGTTCTTATCAATATCTTTGTAATCTCCCTGTTGGTGACTTCTACTTGACCGTTCGCTTGGGTGTGGTATGGTATAGTCAATATATGCTCAACCCATAAGCATTGCATTAATTTTTGAAAAGTTACACCTGTGAAGTGTGTACCATTATCTAAAATAAGTGCACATGGCACACTAAACCTATTTATGATTTTTTGTTGAAAAAATTTTATAGATTATGTACAATCTTTAACAGCAGCTGCTTTGTCCCTTTTTGTTAGGTAATCAATAACAACAATAATATAAGATTTTTCATTGGACATTGGTGTAATTGATCTCATAAAATTAATTCTCCAAATGTCGAAGGGTTCTAATAGTTGGATCCATTGTTGAAAACCCTTCATTTTAGCAGTCATTTCCCCATCACATTAACAGTGCTCATAAGATTGGACAAATTGATGGACATCCTGAAACAATGTAGGCCAATAGTATCCTGCAAGCAAGATCTTGATGGACGTTCGTCTCCAAGCATAATGACCCCCACAAGGAACCTCATGAGTGTCTTAGAGAACTTGCAGTTGATCTATATTGGGAACACACCATTGAACCAAGCCATCAGGACACACTTTGTAAAGTTTCCCATTGATTTCCATAAAGTACTTGGCTCAATGAAGAAACTGTGGTATTTGTTGGGTGAGGAGATAGGTAAGAATGCTACTATACTAGTTTGTCTCTGTGGGTGATTAGTTATTCACTACACTAGCAAAGAGGAATTCATCAGGAAAATAATTAGAAATTGGATACTCATCCTCTTTGTTGTCCCATTGCAATCGAGATAAATGATTAACAACTACATTCTTGGTGCCTTTACGATCAATCATTGTAAGATCAAACTCTTGTAAGATTACAAGCCATTGTATGATACGAGAGCTTACCATTGGCTTATTCATGAGGAACCTTATTGCACTATGATCTGTATGTATATATACTTTATATCCCAATACATAGTTTCTAAACTTTTCTAGTGCAAACACTATAGCTGTTAATTCTTTCTCTATGGTAGTGTAGTTAAGTTGTGCACTAGCGATACTTCTACTTGCACAGTGGATGTAGTAAGGATGCTTTTGGTCATCTAACTATGTAAATATAGCTCCTAAGGCATAGTTGGATGTGTCAATAATCATATGGAATGATTTGGGCCAGTTAGGAGCTTGTAGAATGGGTGTTTCTACTAGCTTCTATTTTAGAGTTTAAAAAGCTAGTTTGCATTCCCTGGTGCATTCGGAAGGTATGTCCTTTTTCATTAATTCCACTAATGGTTTGGAAAATTTTGAAAAGTTCTCAATAAATCTCCTATAGTAGCCAGTATGTCCAAGGAATGACCAAATATCTTTGACAGTTTTCTGTTAACAGGTAATTCCTTAGATAAATTTTATTTTCTCGGGGTCTACCTCTATCCTTGTGTGTGAGATTTTGCACCCTAGTACTATGCCCTCTTGGACCATCAAATGGCTTTTCTACTAGTTGAGCCTCAAATTGGTTTCTACACATCTTTTTAACACTTGCTCTAACTAGTCCAAGGCTTGATCAAAGTCACCTCTATAAGTGGAGAAGTCATCCATAAAGACATCAACACCATTTCCTATTTGTTTCTGGAATATGCTTAGAAATAGTCATTAAAATGCTTTAGAGGCATTGCACAAGCCAAGCAACATTTGTTTGTATGCGAATGTTCCCCAAGGATTGGTGAACATAGTCTTAGCTTGGTCTTCTAGGGCTATTTATATTTCACTATATCTACTATATCCATCTAGAAAACTATAATAGCAATGCCCTGCGATGGTGTCTAAGACTTGGTCGAAAAATGACAATGGAAAGTGATCTTTGAATGTTGCCATATTTAGTATCCTGAAATCTATGCACATCCTCCATTTGCCTCCCTTTTTAGGCACAATAACTAAGGGTCTAACGCATTTTCTATTAGCAATGGGGTATATGAACCCAGCCTTGAGAAGCTGTTTGATTTCTTCCTTAACTATTTGCATCAACTTAGGGTTCAATCACCTTTGTAGTTGTCTTTGAGGCTTTATGAAGGGGTTAGTGTAAATTCTATGTTGGCATATCCTAGGATATATTCCAATTAATTTGGGATATAACCAAGTGAAGCCTTCTGACCATTTATTTATTACCTTTAGCAGTTCTTCTTTCTATTGAGGAGAAATCTTAGCATTTATAATTATTGGTTTTCTATTTGTAAGGAAAGTGTATTCCATACTGGTGGGAAATGGTTTCAGCTCAAGATTTAATAGTCCTTGTGGTGTTATGTTGCTATGGATGGGTAGGGATTTCACCTTCCATCACGAGAGCAGGTCGTAGTGGAGCTATTGGTGGAGGAGATGCAGTCGGATGAGAAGGATGATATGCTTGTAGAATATCATCCCTAGAAGAGTGAGTCCCATAATACTTGCGAGCTTGGTAGTGAGGTTGAGGAGTGATGTGACTAGTAGAGTCATGTGGGGAGATTGGTTGTTTCATGTAATATCCATACGGGTTAGGTTGCTGGTAAGGATATTGTTGCCTTTGTGGTGGTATTCCCCATGATTGTGGGTGCTTCCACTATTGATATTGCTCAATCAGTTGTGGTGGAGTTTCACTTGGATAATACATTAAGGGTTGGTGGAACTATCTTGGGTTACCTTGGGGGTAAGGTAACCTTCAGGGTGCTTGTTGTTTGTTTAGTTGTGGGTTGTGTGCATACACCCTAGACTCTTATAGATGTGAGATTATAGGGCAACATCCCTTAGGATGGTCATATTGACATATTTCAAATCCACTATCATTGTCTATTTCTGACTCCACAACCTCTTCAATGATGACAACTTTGCCCTCACCCTTACTACGTGCATGTTCAACTTCTCTTTTTTTTCTTTTCTTTGCAATCAGTACCTTACTCTCTAGACTCTTCTACTATTTTAAGAATAGTTTGAAATCTATTATCTAGGGAATCCCACATTTGGTCTACTTTGCCAAAACTTTTGATGTCATCTTTTGGATAGGCAAAGTTTTCCTATTCACCATATCTTCAAGTGGTGACTCTTCTTCATCCTCACAAAATCTTACTCCCCTCTTCTGGAGGGAAGGATCTTAGTTATACTCTTACGCACTTTCTCTCTTCCATAGCTCACCTTCTTCCTTAGCAACTTTCTCCAATAGTCTTTGAATTTGATGGCACCTAAGCTTGGATAGTCTCCCTTGGGCATAAGTCCTAAGGGTTCTTCTCTTTTCATGCCTAAGCCCATCCATGAGATGACGCAGTTGATCCCTTTGCGAATAACCATGTCTAAGATAACAATGTAACAATGCATAGTATCAACCTATGGCAGCATCCAGGGGTTCATGTCCTCCTTGTTTCCAACCTTGGATTTACTTTCGCAAGTTAGACACTTGGGAGTATGTTTGTTCTCTATCATTAAATAGTTCTAACATAGTACTCCACCTACAAATGGATTCCAATTCTAAAGACTAGTACCAGCTTTCCACTTATTTAACTAATGTTTGTGGGAACAACTTAAGTTTTTTTCATTCATTCTCTATGTTCTGTAAGGCACACGCACCATGGAATTCTTGTAAATGATTCTGAGGATCAACGTTGTATCCCCCTTCAAATTTTGGGATATTGTTCATAGCTAATCTCTTGATCCTACTATCTTTCTAGTGCCTTGTTGGAATTCTAACAGCCTCAGTTATGTCTAACATACTTTGAGTAGAAATTAGGGATTCATCGTGATCATCTCACCCATGGTATCTATGATGTCTACGTTGTTCTCTACTCTCCCTTCTTTTATGTCATGACTCCCTAAAGTGCCCTTGTCCCCTTTCCTGGTTGTTTTGTCTATGACTTCCACTTTGCCTACCTTTATTCCCATGGTCTTTTTCTTTATGATCATGTCTAGATATTGAAGGAGAGGGTGAAGGAGATGATGAAGGTGAAGAAGAAGGAGAACCATCACCATGATGGTGTTTGCTACCTTCTCTTCTGTGATCTCATCCTCGATTGCAATTACAATCAGAATGTCCATCTTTATCATGTTTCTATGTCTCTTTTTTAACCCTTTGTGCCCATGGGTATCAGAACCTGAGTTATGAATAGTGGAATGAAGGTTTTGATACACAACCCCTTGGCCAAAGTCAAGGGGAGGAACATCATTGTGTGGGTGACTACCTGAGGCAGGTTCATAACCCTCATTTTTTCTTAAGACATGTGGGACATCCTGCTACCACTTATCCTTCAAAGACTTATGATGTCTCTCCTATTGCAAGTCCCTTTGATGTTGTGCCTCTATGGGATAGTATTCTCTTGAGTCAAGGTCTTGCACAATGTATTCTACATGTAAGTGTGGCATGCCAATTCGTGTGAGAGCACGAAGAAGCATGCTCAGGAATGGACGATCGAGACGTAACACTATGTTACCTTCTAAGTCTCGCCAATGCAATTGTTTGTCTTAATGAAGGATAAAGGTGAAGTATGGTATATACTCATTGGGATGAATATATATTACTTGAACTTGTTAAGGGACTAGCATTATGGCACTTCATTATGAGATTTTCTTAGAGCTTTAGGATTTCACTTTGCAACCTAGAAACCAAAAGAGTAGCCTAGTTGAATTAGAAGCCCTTGGTTATGATCTTCTTCATGGTACATGCTTGCCCAATGAACATTATCTTTGCAAACGTAACTTAGGAAACACATAGGATTAGAATAATGACTACATCTCTCTAGTCTATGGAACTTGAAATTAGCTTAGAGAGAGCCCCCTATTACCACAAGTGTTTAAGCACTCCTCAAATTTCTCTTGGTGATCCACCTCCTTCCTTGCTTTGGTGGTAATCATTGAACCCTCATTGGGAACATTAAAGAGGTCACTAAAGTGGAGTCATTAACATTTAAGGTAATGGTCACAGCATGAACATGGGTGAAAAACCTCTTAACTCTACTAAAGGAGTTAATAATGTTAATCATTTTCGTAGTGGGAACGATGGGGCTTGGGATCATAAAGTTGTCAAGTAGGCCTATGTGAGTGATCCTTGCCTAGACAATCCCAAGTGCATGATCTTCCAACCAATACTAATTAGCTTCCACCTCACAAAACTTGAGGGTGAATGTATTTTTAGTTCGTCTTGAAGTGATTACAATCACTTCAAGTGATGGTACAACTCCTACAACATAGCAAAAAAGGCTCATTAGTCTCGACATAGATGCATCATGCAAAATAAAACATAACAAATATAACCAAATTAAAACTAGAATAGCCATTTAAAAAACCAAAAAAATAGATAACTTAATTACTAGGGATAACAAAAATCAAAAATCCAGTATACTCACTTTGCCTATATGACAAATGCATCCTTGGAGCTCTAGGAGATGGGTTCACTTCAACATCATGGAATGGGTTTTCCCACCTACTATGAATGGTCCCATTGGCTAGGCACCTCCAGTAAGCCTTATGATGATATTTGATATAGTTATCAAACTCATCCTTCGACTTGACCATCACCTCAAGCCTTATTATTGGGCTTTTGGTCAACACCCCCACCATCGTTTGGGCCAAGGGTAAAAGGTTGTTATCCTTGATCAATTATTGATCATTTACCCTTTATTTGTAGGCAAGTAAAACAAAAAAATTATTATAACTTCATAATTGAAGAAAAATAATAAATAAACCATAAACACAAAATCATAACAGTTATGCATATTCCTCTATAGGGTAGACAGTGTGCTTGGAGGGTTTTGGAATAAAGTGTGCATGTGATGGTCCACCAGCAAGTTGTTATCCATGTGGTACTACCTAAATTTAGGCATCTCCCGAATTTTTTATAATTTTCATGTCCATAGTGGTGGTGTCATCATGTGCTTCATCCTCTATGCGGACCTCAGGATTGTCAACTAGAGACTTGATGATCATGCTAGAGGAGCAAGGTGCAATGGTTTCCATGATTGCCACTACTATTTTATAAGCTAAATGTGATCAAATCATCACACTAAAGTTCTAAAGTAGGTAGATCAAGAAGTCCCTTACTCCTGGCTTGATCCACAGTGAATGATTTTCCCACTCCATGTCAAGGGATGGAGTGTTGGAACTAGGCACATGAATGCAGCACAAGATGCCAACCAACTTTATGACAACTAGGATGGGCTTCAAGAAGACCCTGTGCCATTCAACACATAACAATTACAATCTTGTAGAACAAAGATAAAACTTAAAAATTTTAAAATATCAAAAACATTACAATTACCAATTACATGATCATAGCAACCTATGTATATAATCAAATAATACTTCAACATGAAAATAATACTTAGGCAAAATATCGAATGAAATAGTTCACACTTAATGGATATGATAGTTTAAAACCAAAAGGGTGAAAATGACAGTTCACAACCGAAAGCATGGAATTAACAGTTTGGAACCAAGAATATGAAAATGAGAGCATAGAACTAGAATTTTTATTTTTAGGTTAAATTCCATACTTAGAAAACATTTCAAAACACAACATAAGTCCATAAACCAAAATTCAATGGAATTTAATAACAACAACACCACAACTAGAATGGCTATACTAAATAGCATGAAAAATATTAAAAAAAAATTAATTCAATCCAAACCATCTCTAAACCCTTCCCAACATCTTAGCCTACCCCCAAGATCATGGGACATTAATGGAAAAAATTTTCCAAAGTCTCAATGTTGCCCATCTTCACAAGGGTAAATGCATAATAGCCTTAAAACCTTGATTTCATGTAACCTTACAAAAACATCCATAAAAAAATTTACTTAATAAAATTCAATGATTACACCACTGTTGGAATTAAAAAATCATGAAATATAATCCCATAATAAGAAAAAATAAAAATTCTTAACTAGTTTTACATTAAACAATAAAAAAATTAACCTAATCATGGTCATCCTAACCGAAACGCCATTCCGCACTAGTCAACAGAAACACTCGCTGGAAACAAAACGTTCATTCAAACTCAACAATTCCACCACCATTAGAATTCTTGAATGGTGAACTAGACATCCATGACTAGAAAACATAAAAATTCATAACTGTTTATTGTAGAAAAAAATACCAAATTCACAATAGAAAATAGCCAAAAGTAGAAAATACACTTGACACAACCTAATGGAAAAAATCATAAAAAATTAACCATAAGGTGAAATAAAGTGGTTCAAAAATCTAATCAACTAGAAAATAATAGAAAATAACTTCATAACTTTGAAAAATTAAAAACAATAGTCATTTCCTTAGGAAAAATTCACAAGAGGCACTACGTTTTGGGTGAAGAAAGAAGAAAACCCATGGAATTCATGGGAAATAGCATTTATTCCATAACAAAAATAAAATCCAAAATCCAAGTAACACAAAAAATGCATAAACATAACCTAAAAATACAATGGGATTTTTACAAAATTCCAAACTAATGAATACGCAAGCCTAGATCTAAAAAATGGAATCAATGGCATACCCAATCAACAGAATGGATGGAATGAATGGGAAAAATAAGCAAGGATGTATACCTAGGAAAAATAGTGGTAGAATAGTCTCCAATCTTGGGATAGGGAAGGTGTGATAGGCCATGAGTAGCTATGTTTGCCTCCTCCAAGGAAGGGTTGTTCGTAGGTGGCTTCCTCCTTGACATGCTGTAGAAGATTGGTGCAAAAAACACTAAGAAACCTTTGAATTCTAGTAATTCTAAGGTGATAATGTTGGCATTGGTAACTAGAATGTCTATGACTATGCTAGGGTTGGCAGTAGTGGTACACATAAAGCTCTCAAGTTTTGCACAATAGCTAGAAAGTGAGAAAGAAATAATGAATTTTATGAATTTGGAACAAGGAAACTATGTTGGGTTGAAGAACTATTCCATTCCAAACATGCTAAATCCATGTGGGCCCCACTATGTGCTAGGCTAATAAGCCAATCCCATGACTCTTCTAGGATTTTGGGTTGCCAAGCTTGACTACATTGGGGCTTATACCATGGAAACCTTGGGATAAGTGCCATATCCCATCCACTCCAAAAATAAAACCAATCCCTAGTCCTCTACCCTAGCTAAAAAAAATCTCATGATCAAGCTAGGTAATCAAGTGTAAAAATAGGTACAAATTATGTTGTCAAGAGCCAAAAAATTCATAAAAACTTAATTTCCCATGTCACTGTGCTACCCCAACATAGTCAAATGGGCTATATGGCATTTTCCAAATTCCAACTAATCCATTCCCACTAACCATTGATCCATGGAATCCTATACCCAAACCAACAACTAGGAGTTAGGATTAGTAGTCACTAGGCATCCAAATGACATCAAATCTTGCTATAGATTGGATTCATGCTATGACTATGTTGGGAAACAACATGATGATGCTAGCAAATCTTGCTATAGATTAGATTCATGGAATAGATCATTTCTAACTCACCTAGCCTCTAATTGACTTCAAACCTCCATGCCATCTCTTTAAATCCTAGCTAGAGGTCTTAGTAGCCTTGAGACTTTTTCACACTTATCAAATGATGCAAAAAACTGATTAAAATTCATGACTATGCTAGAGGGATACTATGAATACACTAGCTTAGTGTAGTCATAGGGTTGATGAATGGGATTGATCATAAAAATCATGATACACCTCCAAAACTTTACTTCAAAGCCTTCACACCTTCCTAGGATTGTAAGTGACCTTAGACTATTGACCAATCAACTAGAATCTCTATAAAAATCCATCAAAAGTCATTTCCCAAGTGTGACTATGTAGGGAATGCCATGAATACACTAGACTAGTGTATTCACTAGTGGTTCCTAGCATAGTCCACTCAAAAACCTCAAATAAATCATTTCCAAGCATAGATCCACCTCTAGAGATCTCAAAAAATAGAAGCAAAAATTTGAGATTTCCCATCCCAAAATATATTTTCCAAGGATGACTACACAAGGCTAGTGTAGTCACTAGTGGTGCTTAACATAGTCCACCTAAAAACCTTAAAATAAGTCATTTCCTAGTCAAATCCACTTTCTAAGAACCTCAAAACCTAGTAGAGATAAAAACAAAGACAAAATTTACCTCTTTTCTCATTTTTAACATTTTCCAACCCCAACTATTTTAGGGATTATGTGATTATGTTGGGCCAACATAGTCATTAGTGTGCCCAATGTAGTCCATCTAAAATTAACCAAAATTGACAATAAAGAACCCAATTCCACTTTTGGCAAACCTTGGGATGCTACAAAAGCATGTGTTAACCATAAAACTGAATATTTTCCATTTTCCAACCCCAACTATGCTAAAATTTGCATGAATATACTAGGCTAGTGTAGTCACTAGTAGAGCCTAGCATAGTCTACATAGGAAATGAAAAAATTAGGCTAAAACAAGTCAAATCGACCTCCTAGAACCTTGTTAAATTCTACTGAGACCATGAAACCTTGGGAAATGAGCGAAAATCCATCATTTTTCATGCCAAACCTCTTAACTATGCTTGGAATTACATGCCTATGTTGCGCTAGCATAGTCAAGAGGTATTTGACCATTCCAAGATCTAAGAAATCACCAAAATTGATACTTTTAACACTAAAGCCCTAGCCAACAATGACAGTAACCCTGGAAGTTCATTAGCATGGTTGATGGGATAAAGAAACTCACCAAAAGTTATTTTCCATGCATGACTACACTGGGGAGGCCTGTGACTATGTTGGCCTAGTGTAGTGATAGTAGGAACCCATTTTGTGGCAACATAAACCAACAATATACCACTTAGAATGGCCCAAAATTAACTTAGGAAGCCCAGAACCCTATTCCACCTCATCCAACTACAATTTCACTGTATTTTAGCCCTAAAAACATCCAATTTTCCATTATTATGTTGGCACCATGCATGATTATGCTGGCCCAACATAGTCAAATGGAAAATTCCATGAAACCCACTTTTGTTGCTTGAATTCAACCTTCAAATAACTAATTTAGTCCTCCAATGATCCTACACTGACCTAAGAAGCTAATTGAGCCCTAAGCCTAACCTAGAGATCCCATAATGTCATTTATTCCATGTGACTATGTTGAGGCCTATCATGACTACATTGGCCTAGCGTAGTCACTAATGGAAACATTAGTTTAAGCTCTCGGAAAGAAAAAATAGAGCCAAAAGATGCTAATCTTCAATGCCAACGCCCTATGCTAGCTTTCTGGACTATTAGGAGCCCAAAATTGATCATACTAAGCTTGGAAAACTATCCATCAGTGTTGACTATGCCAGGCTATCATAGTCACCAGTCAAGCCTAGTGTAGTCACAAAAATGATGCCAAATTTGCCTCAAAATAGCCTTGGAATGATCCCCTCAAGTGTCCAAACTCCCTTAGCAACTCTGCAGCCTCATTCCATGGCCCACTAAGGCCTAAAACTAGCAAAATCTAACCTTGTTTGACTAGTATTAATCAAGTTATACGACATATATTTCATTTTTATGGATTTAACCTTGTTTCATAGTGTTGTTGACCCTCATCACCATCAAATGACCTCATCTAGCCTCTACATCATGTTAGTTTCATCACATTTACCTTTTTTTTCTCTATTATAACCTTTGTTGATCCCTTGTTTAGCCTTTGATTAGTGTTAGGTGATGGGGTTTGACCATCATTTGACACCATGTGACCATGGCTTTCCAAGCCCTTAAACTAGCAACATGGCCTATCAAGGTCTTCAACTGGCAAAATGTAATCTTAGTTTACCATGTTTGGCCTTATTTCTTGTATCTTTATGGTGCTTGAACTTGTTTTCACCTTTATTTTCCTCTATTTGACCTTTGTTCCATCTTATTTGTCTTCACCTACATTTCATGGTCTTGGTTGATTCTTTTTACATTTTTTTTTGACATTGGAATAGCATGTTTTTACATATTTACTAATGTATTTTATATCATTTTAACATTATTTATTCATTTTTACCTAGGTGCCACTTAATTTTCTTATGGTTGACATACAAGATAGGAGTATGAACAATTGGAAGCAAATCACCTTGCCTTTGAGGTAAGTGGATCCCATGGTGATGTTGAATGGAGTATTAATCCTAATTGCCTAGAGCTTGAGCTTGATAGTCCCACTGATTACATAGCCTCTATAGAGAAATCTCTAGAATGGCCTAAAAACCTAGTTACAATCCTTGACGTTGGGGTTGGTGACATTACCGAGGACTCTTTAGTTGAGGTTCCTATCATGACATACAGTGGTGAGGAGAAAATCTTAAAACTAAGTTCATCACTAGAACCTAAATAGGCTCAAGACATCACCAAGTTTCTACAAGATAACATTAAAGCATTTACCTTTTCATATGAAGATATGTTAGGTATAGACCCACATTTAGTTCAACATAACATCATACCTAATCCTAGCATTAGACTAGTTAAGCAAAGGTTCATAAGATTAGATCTGATTTAGCCTTAGCAGTTTGTGATGAAATCATAAAACTATACCAAGCTAGTTTCATCAAAGCTATTGATTACATAGAATGGGTACCCAACATAGTCATAATCCCTAAGAAAAATAGGAGTATTCACATTTGCATCAATTTCTGAGACCTAAACAAGGTAACCATCAAGGATGATTTTCCTTTGCCTAGTATTAACTAACTTATTTATATAATGGCTAGGCATGTCTTATTATCCTTAATGGATGGATTCTTAGGATATAACTAGATTAGGATTAACCTAGAACATCAACTTAGTATTACCCTCATGACCTCTTGGAGTACCTTTTGTTATACCATGATGTCTTTGGCCTAAAGAATGTAGGAGCAATCTACCAAAGACGTATGATGTATATCTTTAGTGATTTCATGATAGGTTTGCTCAATGATTACATAGATGATATATCTATTAAGTACAAAGTGGCCAACAACCATGCACATGACCTTGATCTTGTACTTAAATGATGCCTCACGTATGAGCTTAGGATTAATCCCAAGAAGTGTGTCTTTGATGTTAAAACTAGTAAGATGCTTGGCTTTGTAGTGTTTGAAGTAGGGATATGTGTTGATCTTGATAAGGTTAAAGCCATATCCAACTTGACAACACTAACTAACCTCAAGGAGCTTTGGGGACTGCAAGGTAGATTACAATTTATCCGTAGGTTTGTTGCTAGGCTCACAAATAAGTTACAATTGATGCAACACTTGCTTAAGAAAGGGGTCCACTATAAGTGGAAAACTCAATGCCAAGAGGCCATTGAAAACCTTAAGCAAGAGTTGGCACATCTATTGATGGTCTTTCCACCATAAAAGGATAAGTCGTTTTACATCTACCTTACTATCTTTGACATGTCCATTGTCTCTCTACTTTATCAGGAACATGATGATGGAGCAAAGTTTCCAATTTGCTACCTAAGCCATGCATTAGTTACCCATGAGATATAATATACTAAAGTGGAGAAGTATTATCTAGCCCTAGTCTTCTCATTGAAGTAGTGAAGAAATTAGCTCTTTAGAAGCTAGGTCAATGTCATGTGCAAAGATAACATGCTTAGAGCCATAACAACCAACGTCTATGAAAGTAGCTATATAGTTGATTGAAAAGCCATAATAGTAGAGTTTAACCTTCATTACATTTTTCAAGCATCAATGAAAGGACAAGTTATAGTCATAAAACTTACTATTTTAGTGATAAAAGATCATGCAACTATAGATCCTAAATTTCCATACATACACATCAACATTGTTAGCAATGTACCTGAGGACTATGAGGTGGTAGTGCACTTTGACAAACCTTCAATTGCTCATCAAGTCAGTTCTGCTACCATTATAATGCTCTCATATGATGAAATCCAACCATTTGCCTATCATTTTAAATTCCCATGTACCAATAATATAGTGAAGTATGAGGGTTTGATCAGGGGGATGATGGTAGCTCATGACCAAGGAATCAGATGCTTAATAATTAAAGGTGACTTACAACTTGTGGTTAACTAAGTAATCGAGGTTTATGCTTGTAAAGCCAAACATTTACAACCTTACTATGACCTAGGAAAGAAACAATGATAATAATTTACAAACATTGATATCTAACACACACTCCAAACTGAAAAAACTATAGTGGATGCCATTGCAATGCTAGCCCTCAGTGTGATGTTAGATGTGTTTAGCAAGTTTTCCATCAAGATTGTGGACTATGCCCTTCCCATCACGTAGACCATGAGGATACCTTTGTGGCTATAGTTCATATTACTTCCCCAAAGGAGTGGTAGGATGATCTCAAGTTCTACCATATGCATGATGAACCTTCATAAGGCCTCAATACTGCTTAAAAGGACATTATACATAAATGATTAAAATTGTATGTCATAGTATATGATAACACATTATTTCAATGGTCAAAAAATGACATATTATTAGTGTGCTTAGGTAAAGTCAAAGTCCAAGCTTTCCTAGATAGGCTCATGAGGGTGTATTTGGGGGACATATAGGACCTAGAGCTATGGCCACTAAAATTAGATGCTTAGGCCATTATTGGCCCTATATGAAAAGAAACTGCCTGTAGAAAGTTAAAACTTGTGACATGCGCCAATGGCATAGTAACCTCATACACATACTACCAATTAACTTACACACTACTCAGATCACTTGTCCAGTTCAATGGTGGGGGTTGGATATCATTGAACCTATAATGCCTAAGTCTTTTACAGGGCATAGCTTTATTATCACTACAACTAACTACTTTACAAAGTGGATTGAAACTATTCCCCTAAGTAGGACGACATTTGAACAAGTTTGTAGATTAATACTAGACAACATGATAGCCCATTTTGGCATGCCTATGATCATAGTCATAGACAATAGACTACAGTTTAGTGGTCAAGAGATGAAAAATTGTTGTCATAACCTAGGCATTAAGCACTCCTTCTCATCACTGTATTATCCTCAAGTTAATGGACAAGTTGAAGTGATCAATAAGGTTATCATGAACTTGATCAAGAAGATGTTGAACAATAGTAAATGCAAGTGGCATGAACAAACTGTGCATGTGCTTTAGGCCTAACAAATTACATTTCAAACTAGAACTAGTGTAACCACATATAGCCTAGTTTATGATTTTGAAGCTATTTTACCTCTTGAATTGCAGGTTCCATTACTTCAAGTAGCCTTATCAAACTTCATTAATGATGAATAGAACAATGAGATGCGTATCATGGACCTAGACTTGGTGGAGGAGCAATGGGTGCAAACACTTGCTCACGTCAAGCTATACCATGAGAGGCAGAAATGGAAAAATTACCATACCCTAAACAAGCACAATATCAATGAAGGAGACCTAGTTCTCAAAGCTATTCGTGAGCTTCTGGACCAAATCTTAGCCAACTGGGAAGGGTCTTTCTTGATCATAAAGTCCCACGGTAATGAAGCCTTAATGATAATAGATATGATGGAAATGAGCTAGCCAATCCAATCAATCATTCCTATCTAAAGGCCTACTACATGTAGCCTATGGAGAAAAATAATTGATAGTGACAACCAATAACAAGTGAGCCTACATGACCTCTTTTTGCATAATAAATAAACTCTAAAATTTTGTAACATTGGTGACCTTGGATAGCTTGGTTTGTTAATTATCTTGTATGGTCTTATGCATTGTATTCTACCAACATGACCTTTTTACTTTGGTTTTCTTATTCTCTTGGATTTGTGCTTACAAGATGAAGATCAAAGTCATCATGGAGGTACAACTAATTATGGTAGCAAGTCATCATGTGATCTCGATGTGCAAGATTCAATGAGTTTGTCCTACTGTACCATGAGTTCTTTCTCGACATCATTATCATCACCACTCATTAAGTCCAACCCCATAGCTTGATTTTAACCTTCCCTACACCAAGCAACAATATTGACCTATGTATAACACTTATGCATTATGACCATGCGACATCCCTTCATCATGATCCACCTACCAGTCTCATTCAATGAAAAAACCAAATCAAAATTGGCCTTCGTAATGAAACCCAATGAAGGTTTCACCCAAAAAAATGAGGAGGAAAATTACCAAAATGTTGAGCAGCCAACGAAGCCAAAAATATAAAATAATGGCTCCAAACATGTGAAGGGAGGAGCTTACTGTCCTAGAAGCCTTAGAGAAAAGTGTTGGTTTTTAAAATGCATTGTCGAGTGATCAACATTTTAAAGGACAAAGTGCTAAGACCACATTGATTGATAAAAGCGTTAGCGTCATATTATAGCCATAATATGAACACTTAAAATTCATTGTTAACCCTCATAACCATTTCCTTATAGCCAAACAATTCCCTTACCATCTATTACCTCATTATGACCTTATCCCATCATTACAAGCACTTTTTGGCATGGTTCAACACTACTAAATTAAGCGTAGAAAGCAACCATTAGTGATGGACCTACAATGGTGTTTTGTATTCTTTGTCAATGTCTCTCAAGTTAATCCTCCAAAAATTAATAATGACGAGTGAATGAAACACCACCATAAACTCATGTTGCCAAATTATAACTTTCATTTTCCAATTTGAGGAAAGATCTTATTATAAATATAAGTTATGTAGTCAATGAGCTACAATCTTACTTTGGCTTTTGGGGGCTAAAAAATGCCTCAAAAGTTGTTATTGCCTTACTTCCCAAGTCCAAAAGGTACCTCATATCTATATTTGGGCTTGAGAAGGTTGAAAATGCATTGGAAATGGTCAAAATTAGCATTTTCATGGGTTTTCATAACGGTAGCCTCAACTAGATGGAACCATCTACCTTCATGTGTAGATTGAATAGATGGGATTTTTCAATTGCAACCCAGTGTAGTGACCACCAAAACCCAATGAAGATGGAGTGTTGGAACTGTTGAGATTTCCCATTTTAGAAATGGTGACATATTCCTTTTTCATTTCCATTTCAAATTTTCCAAACAATGGCTAGCATAGTCACCCCATGTCTTTAGTAGTTGCAGCATACCCAACATAGATAGAATTTTCCATGGTTTCTAGTAGCATTTTCAATTAGTTTTAAATATTTCCATGGTTTCCATAGTTTTCAACATTTTTTAACAACTTTAGTGTAGTCCACCAATTCCAATGTAGTTGGGATGGTGTCAGTGTAGTCACAAAAGTACATTTAATATTTATAGTAAACAAATGGGCTTTAGTGTATTCCAAATTTACTGTAAATGGAAAATACACTAAAAGGTGTAATTGTTGTAACTTGAAAATTAACATCAATCTATTAGTAATCATGATAGTGATCTGCAGGCCCTAGAATAAGCAAATCCATAATTGATGAGTTGTGGATTGGCCACGTTGACTAGGCCCCATTAACTAGGCCCTATTGATGAATCATTTGATTCATTCACATGGCCCTATCAATGCAAGGTCTATTCTTGCCTATAAATATGTACCAACCCACTATGTTTAGACATCATTTAGTCATAATTGTAGTGAAGCTTTTGCAATTTTTCCATTCGAAAGTTAGAATATTTTCCCGAGTGCCTATAGTAGAAGTCATTGAGTGTACGGATCTTTATTTGAACATTGTTGTAGCTGAGCACTGTAGTATGTGTGGCAATAAAGATGAACTTCTTGATAAACCTTGCAGCATTATGGATAGTTTAAATGTTTGATTCATGCATTTAATGTTTTCAGCTATTTATTCAATGTTTTCTCGTAATTAAGCTAATTAAGTAATCAAGAGAGATAAGCTAAATAGCAATTAAGTAAACACATAAGTATGACTGCTTTGAGCATGCATATGATGTTTGGTAATCCCAACAATACTTAAGACTTGGTAACCCTAAAATGTTATATGTGCTCATGATGTGTACGACAAGTGGAACTAGATACTTATGTTAGGACTAGTTGAATGGTAGTTAGCTCATTAGATTAAAGTGGGTATTAAATTGCTTTATTCTCTACTTTGTTTATTTCAAGCACCAAAACCATAAAATATAAAAAGACAAAAATTATGTGCCTCAATTACACTTAAACCATACCCTTGAGCTTCATACGCATAGTTGGGAAGACAAAGAATGTCCTTAATGTAAAGTTTACTTTCTATAGAACTAGCGCACCAGAAACTATAGAGTCCACGAAATTCAATCGGATTACATGTCAACGCTTTGTGATTTGTATGGTTCGGAATAGGGTTACCTTGCTATTCATAAATAAACTCCCATATAATACCATTACACCAAAGGTGGAACACCAATCTGTCATCACAATTGCTAATCCTAGCAAAAACTAGTGTAGAGTTGCTAGAAACTAGAGTTAGAAAGAATTTAGCTCATGGAGTTGATGCAAAACACAACTTGCAAGATTCAACAAACTTCAAACTCTGACAAGCAACTTCTTGTGCACTTAGCATAAAATCTATACTTTTTGAACCTACACCTTATTTTCCATTCGATAAACTAGTAGTTCATTATTGTGTAGACCTAATTTCACATTTCCATTTCTATGTCCTTTTCCATTTCAGATCTGCAATTTCATTTTCATTTACATTTTCATTTTTGTTTATGTTTATGTTTCCATTTATGATTTCGTTTACGTGGCCATTTTACACTTCCGTAAGTCCCTAGGTGATCAGCTAGGCCATCCAAGGTGCCTTGAACCTCATTTTCTAGAGGCCCTTTGGATTCAAGGCTAAAATTGTTCTAGCACTTAGGATATTCTGGCTTCCGTTCTAGCAACCAAATTTTTAAAATCCAACGAATAAGACTTTCCCTTATTCAGAGGTGTCCTCATAGGTTTTCACTTTTTATTAAAGAGTTTTTTGTAAGAGGAAGAAACTCTCTCTAAATACAAATGAACACATCAATCAGAAATAATGAACAAACAATAATAAAAGTTGAAAACTACCCATCCTTGAGCCTCCAAAATAAAAAGAAATAAAGATTGTAGAAAATAAATTAATTGTTTAGCTTTGTTAGGGAGCTTTCTTGCTTGAAGTTGTAGCTAAAATGAAGCATCTTTGAAAATATTATATTTAGCTCCTAAAAAAAGATCATAGTTATGTTCTTCTTTTATTTGGAGAAAATAGCCTAAGGACACAAGCCATCCTTGACAGCTCTCATAGCTTGTTGGTGTCACTGCACCCTTAAGCCCTTCCTCTCACACGTAGTGCTTGACACACCTTTCACACTCTCCTAGATCCCAACTTCACCTTGTATAGTAGAAAACAACACTTTTTTTTTCTTACCATCTTTAGAAACTATAATTATACTTCAAGAAAAGATTACAAAGCTGAAAGTTAAGAATGACATAACTTAGATTAAGGAAGAATTTTCTAACATTACACATATTTCTTCAATTCAAAAAAATAAAATAAAATTTATAAGTGTATCCAAGTAATAAAATTTATGTTTCATATCATATCGCTATGCTAAGCCAATGAAGTAGTGGCAATTTTTTTCAAGGATCGCATTTAATGACAACTGCCAAGTAACCGTAATTGACACTCCAACTTAGTCCAAGATTTAGAAAATTGGATAAGTGAGTCAACAAAAGTAATCGCAGAAGCTATAGACCTTACCTTTTGATTAATTGGCAAAACCAAAATAAAATTCTGAAAACAAGAACATAAAATTCCAAATCAGATCGAGTGTATTGAACAAGGCAAAGGATGTACTATATTTGAAAGACAAGCACATCCGCAAGCCGATGATCACGGACTGACTCAGTCAAACATGTCCATGAAAAAGCATCGACAAGCAGCATCGAGGTCGGGGGTCAATGCCGTGGCCCGTGGGCAAGGTAGTAGCAGAAAGAAATGTTCCCGAAAAATCAAAGTCGGCCTCAGCTTCAACAAAAGTCTGTGCAACGCCGCAAAAAATGAGACTGCCTTGACCCTTTCGCATGCCAAACCCAGACTCGGGATAGGATCCAATCACGGAAGGCATGACTTGCTAGCTTGACTGGCACGGCAGTCTGCCATAAGTGGAAGCCCAGGCCATGCAATGTTTCACCAGTATTCATGGAAATTTAGGACAAACTGGTAATTCACTGAACGCTACTAACAGCGTCATCTTCTTCTACTTCTTCAAACATACAGCCCAAAGGCAAGAGGAACATGGCTCTGTTGCTCGTGTTTCCGTTGCTGCTCTGCACAACTTTGCAAGGTTCGTTTTCACATATGCATTTATACGATTTTTTATTTTTGGGAACACTAAAATAACACAATAATATGATGTATGGTAGTAAAATAATGAAGCATTAACCGGATACTATTAAAAATTGAGTATTAAGAATAGTTACTTTGTTAGATAGCGTTTTCAGATAGCCAATGTTATTTCATTATTTATCACCTAATAATAATAATAATGAATATTTTGAAATTATAGAACTTTTTGGAAAGATTTATAGAACTTAAACGACAGCCTCACCGGGTTAACCATATAACCAAGGTTTGTCCACAATTATGAGTACCATAGCTGTAATTTCCTGGCTAAAATGATTATTGATTATTATTATAACCAATACAGATATTATAAGATATGATTTAGTATTTAAGAAGTTAATTATTTCACGATTGGCATTCACCGTGTAGGGGATGCGTTGTCATTACTTTTCTCAACGAAATCAGATCAGTTACACGGGTTTTTCTTTGTTTATCTCGAATTTCTTTGACATGAATTCTTCTTTGAAACATTTTCTTTCTTTATGCTTTTTAGTTACCTGAAATAATGATGTAATAACCTTTTTCTATAAACTAGTATATATGGTGGAAAAAAATAAAAATATTTAATTATTTTAAGAAAAATTTGTGATTTAAATAAAATTTTCACGTTTTAGTTTTTCTTATGTTCCTTATTTTTAAGTTAATGTTGCAATATGATTGATGTGTTCCAAATTCCACTCGGAACCCTGTGATTTTCTTAACGTTACCTTCAAAGCTTACTAGTGCAGTAAAATTTCGGTTTCAATTTTAATCTAAGTTTCTGGCTTTAACACAGTCGTAAAACAATCTCTTTTAACCTTATCCTAATAAAATGAGTCGGCTGCCTACCTGAGTTCTTTTTTTTCACTTTAACACAGGCACAAGAGCAGCTACGATAACGGTGGAGAACAAATCCGGGCCAAGAACACCAATGGAAGAGCTCTCTCGCAGAGATTACATTCAATGGCAACGATGCCAAGGACACCGACTTCTACGACATCTCCCTCGTGGATGGCTTCAACGTTCCCTTGTCAATCGACCCATCAAGCGCAGGCTGCACCACTGTCAACTGCAACAAAGACATCAACAGCGTTTGCCCAGAGCAACTCAAAGTCCCCTGTGGATGCATCAGCGCCTGCAACAAATTCCAGCAGCTTCAGTACTGCTGCACCGGCTCCTTCACCGACAATTTTTCTCCCACCGATTACAGCCAATTCTTCAAGGCCCAGTGCCCCCGGGCTTACAGCTACGCCGAGGATTATAATTTCTCCACCTTCACCTGCCCCTCCGGTGGCAACTACCGCATCTCCTTCTGCAGTTAATAAGCAACAATGTAGTGCATGTTTATATTTTCCCTTTCCCCACTCCCCACTACCATCAGTGGATCTCCCCCAATCCCCGTTGCCACCAATCTTTTTTCCCTGATCCCAACTACCATCAATCTCATATCACCGGCTGTTAAATAAATTGTAAATGGATGTCAGGTTCACAGCTAAATTGTCTTAGTCCCTCTCCATTTACCTCTGGTTGTCATTTATCTGAAATGGCTAAATTATCATTATCATGCTGCCTTGTAAGGCATAAGTCACTCCGGGAGAAATCACAAATATCAATAAGCTATTGGGGCATGGTATACACACAAACTGGCATATATAAGCATCATCTAAAAGATTTTATTATACATACATATGCTAAGCCATATCTAAACTAAATAATCATCCAGTCCAAAATTCAATACGGCTTGGCACATGTCTTAATAAGACATATATCATATATACACTATACATAGAGCCATAACTCATGGATTATTCAAACCTACATCTACAAAGATGTTCATCTCTCTCATAAATACATGCATAAGGAAATGTAGGAATATATAACCTAATCCTCCATCACCTCCCTTAAGTCTACAAGCCTTCTAAGCTCTCACCCACCTATATGTAAAGGGATTAGTACAGGATTGAGTGGAGTCTTTATGTATTCCTTGTGAATTGGAAAGTATGATGCTATGTTAGAGGAAAGGTGTGGGTTATATTGAATAGCCTACATCAGTGTTAGTATATCTCATACATAACAAGTATATCATACCACATCATATCACATCCAATCTAGTCATACTAATATCACCATCATTAACAATGAGGTGTTAGCAAAGCATAGTCACCAATTAATTAATTCACAAAAGAAAAAGGATTCCTAGGATACTACTAGAAAGACATGTTACCCACTCTTGAAGATATCCCTCAAACCAATGGCAAAGTTTTCTTAAACTTTAACATTTAACTAATTAATTAACTAAAAATTGGTTCCTTGTTTTCTTTTGATGAGTAGTGATGTTTTCATGTGATTAAAGTGGTCTTATAGTTGTAGGTTTAGGAAGAGGCAATGCAATATCACTCGTAAAGATATGGACTTGGTCTAGAACTTAGATGGATATGTATGATGGTCATTTTAATCACATTCAATATAAGGACCTATTGTTAACACGGTAAAAAATCTCACATCCTTGTCTCTATAATTCCTTCTTATTCCATTATTAACCTCACTACTACATATAATTATTTGCCTAATGGTTTTGTTTAGCATAGTGTAGGATTCCAAGGATAATAGTTTTGTGCATATGACCTATAGACTAGAGTAATATTCAATTTTCAATATGCCTACGGGAACCTTATGGAATCGTTATATAAGGGCATTAAGGGTATGAGACTACTTTTGGGTGGATCCACATGTATAACTTTTGGACATTTAATCTATACACCACCTCCGCATGTCCCAAACATCAACCTACAACTCTAACATTCAATGCATCATTATTCCTAACTCATCTTCTTAAAGCCCTTTTATGCCATAACTCCTACTCATGATGTCTAAGCTTCCATAATCATATGAACATCCAACTCAACCTTGTCAATGTTGCCTTTATACTTAGACCCTTTTCTAGCTCTCATTTGGCTTCTAGATTTCTTCAAAATGCACAAAAAATAGGTCTCAAGTCCAAAGAAAACTATCGTAACTTGGCCACCTCAATGTTGTTGTGTCAACATACCCTTATCAACACAACCAAATAAAAAAAAAAAACTATAAATATGTGAAACAGTTCAATAATTTTTGCCATTTCCATGCAAATGAGAGAGGAGTTTTTGTCATTTCATGAGCATAGAACACTCTAATCTTGATATTTAGCAACTCATGCACCCAATTCAAGCCATTTTCAATCATATGAGCTTCTAGAGTTAAGCTCTACATCATGGATGTACTAAGACTAAGGATTTTGAAACTTTTCCAACACCCTATAGTTAACTGGAAAATGTATTGAAACATGATAAAGGGTTAAAACAATAAAAAATAAGGATGCTTAGATATCTTAGGACCTTGAAATCATAGACTACGGCACATTTCTTGAAAAATAAGCCAACTAGAGAATGATTAAAGGGTGTTAATGCTTATATTTATGCTTTCAAAGACTAATGAATGATTATCCATGTGATTCTAGATAGCACCAAAATGGGGCAAGAGAAGCTTCACAACCAAGAGAAAATACCTAATGAGTAGGTGATGAATCGTAATTCATCAGGCTATGATATTGGACCCCCAATATCAAAGCCCCGATATCTGGTACACGATATCGTAGCTAGGTCGTGATATTGGATACACGATCTCGTGACTCCTGTGCAGACCTACAAATACACATGTAGGTGCATGGGAAAGGAGTCAGTTTTTTAGCAATTTTTTAGTAAGTTTTAGAAGTTAGTTTAGTAAAGTCTTTTTTTCATTCTTCTCCTCTCAACCCTTTCTCCCAGTGCATGCCCGTAGTGTGATGATTGTAATTGTACGACACATTTATTCAAGTGTGACATACTTGGACACACACATGACTAACAATAAAGATCGAGATTACTTCATCATTGCAGTATTCACTTAGTTTAATTATTTAATTATTATTATTATTATTTACTATTTTCATAGTTAATATCTCTTCACCCTAAACTCCTTAAATGCTGAATGCGTATGACTTAATCACAACCATTTAAGAGTGACTACTTGGTAACCCAGTAGTGTACCTAGGATCTACGCTTGGTAATCCCAGTAGTAGTTGTGCACGAGGTCTAAGATGTGTATGGATGATTAAGGAATGGATGCCCATCACACTTAGGCTACCTTAGATTCTCTCTCCCTATCTCCTCTTAGTATAGCTCTCTCTCTCTCCCTTTTTCCTCCTAGCTTAGCTAAGATTATTTTCCATCACCTCCAGGAGTAGCATTATTTTAGGAACACATCATACACCTCACTCTGAACTAAACCATACCTGACAAAGCAGNACACATCATACACCTCACTCTGAACTAAACCATACCTGACAAAGCAAATACTAGTCTAGGTAGGAAGACAGTGAACTGCAATCACTGAGTAACTATCTAGATACCAAAACTAGCCCGTCTACAGAGTTTGACTGCATCATGTGTGAAATGCTCGTATTCATATGGTTGAGTGTAGAGGTAGCTCACCACTCATCATTGGCACCATTGCTGGGGACGGTGCTAGTTATTTAGATTAGTTACATCATACAAGATTGTTGTAACAAAGTATTAACAATACATCTTTTAGGAAGAAATAATTGTAATTAAATCACACACAAATTTACAACCATGTCTCTCTAACAAGACTATGATCACACAACAATTAGTAAGGCAATTCATTGGAGAACCAAAAAATTATACGATGATGAAGATGAAGTTTGGAGTACCCAATATGATGTAGGGTTTTCCTATGAACATAAACAAAGACAACATCATCACAACTCACGAATGCATAACCTACCTAGTGAAGATGAACCCCTATTAGCCACTATAAGCCTAATGCATATACAAGAGGCTATTTGGATATCCTGTAAGCATCGCAAGGAAAGCCATCTACCCAGGCTTGATTTAAACAACTTTTCCAAGTTTTTAGGAGGCTATGATTTAGATTCACAGCATTATCTATGAGCCTTCTACGATGCTTGTGCATGGAACAACATTGATAATGGATGGCAAAAAATTAAGCTCTTTCTTCTAACACTTGTTGGCCAACCAAAGATATGGTATAGGTCCTTAAAACCAAAATCAATCTGAGGTTGGCCAACAATGGTAGAACCCTTCAAAAAAAGATATCAAACCTATGTGAGAGTGTCAGCCTTGAGGAGACAAATCCAAGAATGGAAACAAGCACAACATGAACCATTGGACATGGCCTTAGAAAGATACTATGCATTATTAAACAATTGCCCAAGCCATGAGTTCTCCAAGGAGAGGCTAATGTATCACATCATAGATGGGATTTGTAATGAAACAAGGGAAACCATAGGGATGTATGCCCAAGGACAACTATATGAGCTATGGACCTAGCAACTCTAAGAGCTTATTAAGTGGGTAGCAAGAGAAGAAGGAGAAATGGCTAAATGGAAGAATACTAAAAAATCTCAATGGGACCAAAATCTCACATCAACAAAGGTCCATGATCTAAAGGAAGAGAAATAAACTCACCTCAAGGAGGTGGAACCATCTTTGCTAGTACTACAATCATTGGATGAAGTTGAGGAAAAGATCAATAAGATGATGGAATGGATGCATAAAAAATGTGAAGAATATGTCAACATTATTGGAGTTAGAGTAATGATGAACCAAGAAGTAGGATAAAATACCCTTAGACAATCGGAAAGAAGGGCTGAAGAAAATAAGAGCTCAACTGCCAATCATATGTATCAATGCAACATTTTCCTATACGATCACCCCAAGGGCCAATGTCCAATCTTGTCAAATTTATAGGAGCATTGGTGAAGAGTGTTACATCTAGAGTTCATACAGAGATACTGTGTTTGATCATAGTGGCAACAATCCCAATCATGGGGGAGGCCACCCCCAAACTGGTTACACCCTTCATACCATCTGAACCTAATTGCTTATCAAGTTCAACATCCTGTTTCCCAAACTAGGTCAACATCTTCCATCTCACCACATTATTACTATTCTCCTTAATACTATTAACTGGTATCCTCTCCAATAGGACCACCACCTTGTGTACATTACACTTCTCCTCAATTTCAACATTCTCATCCTTCACCTCCTTCTACATCTTCACCAAGTGTTCTAGAAGGGTTTGCACCACAGCAACCACCCATGAATATTACTTGTGCTTCTACTGACAACAATAGTGGGAACTCTCCTCAACATCAAAGACACCCCTTCTTTCGGCATGACCATAAGAGGGGATAGCACAATTCTGAGCCCACTATATCCTCCAACCTAGCACAAGTCCAACATTGTGGTGCATCCTACTCCACAAACCTAATGTCTCATGTTACTTCCTTAGGGCCATCAACCAATACTCCAACAACCATACGGCCCAATGAATATAGCCACCGAGGGAGACAAATCAATCCTTGCATACCATCTTATGGTCAAGGGTGCCATATTGGGTCAACCCCTTATAAATTCACCACGGCTTATAACTTGTCCCACTATGTCAACTCTAATCAAGTGTGTGAACCCCAATGGGGTAAGTATGACCAAGTCCCAATATTTCCAACATGCAAGGATCCCAACTTTTCATATTAATTCTAGCCATGCTTAACTATTTAGTTATGGGGGGTATCTCCCATTTTAACAAAAGTGGAATTAAAAAATATTTTCCTCTTTTTTAATTTTACAATTTTTTGTTTTCCATTTTTTCTTCTTTCAGTTTATTGTTTTGTCTTTTTGTCTTTTTTTGAGTAATCTCATCCATGAATAAAACACTCATGTGGACCATTGGTTGAGGTGTTATTTTATGCTATTAAGTCTTAGGTGACTAATTACTAGGATGGCGATCCACAACATCCACTTATCCATTCTATTTATAAGAGGTTCTACTTTGGTTACAATGATATTCCTAATCATTAAAAATTAAAGTAATTTTTTTGTTATTGTGCCCAAAATGAAGAAGGATGGACTAAGAGGGAATGATTAGGGTGTGACATCAAGGGGACTTGTGGATTCTCTTTGGTGACATCTGTAAGAGTTATCATGCAGCTTGGTTGTACTAAGATCCTTGTAAATCTAATGAAAAATGGAAGTAAGAGTAATCAAAAGACACTCAACCAAAAAAAGAAAATAATGTTGTTTTAGGGGGTCCGACTGGAAAGACATGCATCCATGCTTGAAGTTAGGCAACTTCTCTAAATTAAACAATTCATCAAAAAAAACATGAGTGCCACCACATCAAATAACTCCTCCCTTGAACGAAATGCCAAGTGATTGTATGTCTTGTTGTCATAGTGGTCTTATGGTGGTCCATCATTGGATGAAGCAATGCAATGTCACTGATCAGAGGAATGGACTTGGTTCTGATTTTGGAGTGATGGGCAAATGACACACTAATCATGCCTTACACACAGGATCATTGTGCCCTAAGCCAATTACCTCATTTCCCAATCTTTGGAATCCCTTCTACGATTTGCCTCATCTCGTTGTTTGTGTGATTGTGACTTGGGTCTTATGTAGCATGGAATTCATATCTCATTGCAGTGATATCTCTATGTGTGTGTTTTGTGAGATCGGTGTGGATTACATTTAACCCTTCTAGTGCCTATGGACATTTTAAGGTGTGGTTATGCAAGGGCACTATAAGTTGGAACCTTCTTTGGGGAGGACCCACTTGCATAGCCTTTGTAATTTGCACTTGTAACACATCTCCCGCTCATCATCTTATATCCTCTAAGTATTACCAACATTCTTCTTTCCCTCATCATCCTTCTAGTTCAAATGTTCCTATGAGCTAACACATGTCCTTTTCCCTCCTACTCTTCATGATTTTCATTATTAGATTTTACACCATTATACTCTTTGTGCCTTCAGGACTAGTTTGTATTACCCTAAACCCTTTACATTGACCTGCACATCCTCAATTTATACCTTGGTGTTTCAAAAAAAATTGTAAATTTTTCAAGTGCCCTATTTTCGATAGGACTCTATATCAGGTCGGATGCGATATCAAGTCCCCACTAGCAGGTACATGATATCATGTCCTTAAAATCTATATATATGAACCCCCCCATGCATGTCAACATCATTTGCAACTATACATGTGGGGGAAGTTTTTCAAATTTTCTTCAATGATTTACAATTGTGCATCTCTTGTTTCGATAACCATAACTCGATCGCTAGTGCTCCAATTTCGATTCCATCTAAACCTACTTGAACCTAGAGTATTTAGCTTAGTCATGGGGGAGGGGTACATGTCGAATTTCGTATAAAGTTTTTTGAAATTCATCATTGCTGAAGAACACTATCAAGGGTAATTAGTTATAAAAATAATAAACATGTGCCCAAAACAATTTCATCTCCTTATCTATACTGGGAAATTAAACTTTGAAGCCACCTAAGAAAAGTGGACCAAATATTAAAATATTTTGGGGACATTTCCATAAAAATTCCTAATCTTAAAATCATATGGAATCAAAAAAAGATCATTAAGGAAATAAGTAAGGTATAACTTAACTTTGGTAAGCAACCTTACTAATGATTGGCCCCGTGTGATTGCAAGAAGTAAGGTATAACTTAACTTTGGTAAGCAACCTACCTCATCTATATTTCATGGAGATCTTAAGGTAGTTTGAAGAACACAAGATAAGGAAGTTTGCATTGCCCTTTCCTTGTCTCATCAAGAAGCTCTACAAGCATGCTAGTATTCGAGGATACACTAATGACATCCTTAGAAGAGGCCAAAGTGCTTCATATGCTAAACTGCTAAAGCCACTAGCTACAAGGAAAAGTGCTGGTGAGACGCTAGGGCCAAAACAAGAGCAAGAACAAATGGTGGGATCCACTACAACTCAACTTGTAGGGCCCAACCAACTTCCAAGAATGGGACCTAGTCAATAACAAGAAGCAAGGCCTAGCACGAGCCAACTAAGATGGTCAGTTGGGGAAGTTATGATGATGAAAATCTCTTCCATGTCATCAATGATACCATATGGTCCACTGTCTCTATAGATTGTGCATGGGGTGGGGTGTCCATTCAGACAGGAAGAGGGGAGACTTATTGGTCACAATAGATTTCAGGGAATACTACATTCTTTTAGGTACAATTGAAGACTTGTGAAGGGGCTATAGTGGTGGTCATGTAGCACTAGGATGTAGCAGGAGCTGCAGAGGTAGTTATAGATCACATCAAAGAATCTTTTAATGTTCCTGTTGTGCCACCAACAGATTTCACAGGAGAATGGGATGCTCAAACTCTGGCCAGTCCCTCGATGACTCCTACAGAGCATGAGGATGTGCTTGATTGATTACTACAAATAGGATAGGTGATGATGTCCTTATTTGACATTCCAAAGGATGTTATGGCAGCACAATTAGATCTCATCTCCACCAAAGGGAAGTTGGTCATGATAGAGATAAGGGCTGAGCATGCAGAAGTGGAATTGTCAAGACTACAAGAAAGGCTCATAACCTTGCAAGCTACATAGCAGGATCCCTCTCAATTCATTCCCACAAACTAGTTGGACATCTTTAGGATAGAGAAACTTAATAAATTATTGGTAGATAATAAAAGAGTGATAGAGAAAAAAGATAAGGTTGACTAGGATGCTTCCAAGGAACAAGTGCAAACCTACATGCATGCCAAGGCACTCAAGGCCTTACAAGAAGAAAATAAATAGCTTGTTGCTGATAATATTTGGTTGACCTCTATGGAGAAACAAAAGAATGTTCTTGAAGAAAATTTTCAACAGCTATGAGAACAATTGACCAGGGTCAACTAGGACATGAACCATTTGGCCAAAGAAAATTGAACCCTCTAAATGGAAGAGATATGTGCCATTCATTAGAAGACGGCCATCGAAATATGTGCATGGCAAAACAAGGCCAAGTGGCATGAAAGTTAAAGGAACACTTCCAAGACCAAGTGGAAATGTACAAGTAAGTCATCAAGAAGGAGATCCATTTGGCCAAGGCCCACATCAACTCTTTCAGTTCTCAAGACACTGATTGCCGGGCCATATTGGAGACATATGCATTTGCCCACTAGGTAGAACTTAAAAGCTAGGACCTGCAGATTCAAGATCTCATAGAGTACATGGAGTTTGCAAATCTGTAGTATGCCAATCTAGCCATGTTATAGCAGGGTGCTTGAGGACAGAGCTCAAGAGGTAGGTAGCTACCACCTATGCCAACTATGAAGTAGAATTTGCAGAACACAAGAAAACATTGCAGAAGCTAGAAGTCAAAAATTCTGAATTGGAGGTGGTTAAAACAAGCTACTAAGGATAAAAAGATGTCACAACAGACTTGGCTTGATGGCTTATATATGTTTAGGAGTACATGGACAAATCCAAAGCCTTCAAGGAGGAGTGATAGTTGTTTGCAGCCTAGTACATCAAGGAAAGTAAGATGTTCTTGCAACTACTGTGCCTATGGGAGGTGTCAACCCCATCAAGCATTGGAGCATCAACATGGATGAGATAGGATTCCTGAATGGAAGAGGAAAAGCTCCAAGCACTACTTCAATGTCATCAAATCCCAAAACCTATCTAGATGAATTGTTGTACCTATTTAGTCATGGGGGTATGATGAATTGTAATTCATCAGGCTATGATATCGGATCCCTGATATCAAAGCCCCAATATTTGGTACACGATATCATAGCTAGGTTTCGATATTGGATACAAGATATCGCGACTCCTATGTAGACCTATAAATACACATGTAGGCGCACAAGAAAGTAAGTTTTTTAGCAATTTTTCAGTAAGTTTAAGAAGTTAGTTTAGTAGATTCTTTTTGTCATTCTTTTCCACTCAACCCTTTCTCCCAATGCATGCCTGCAGTGTGATGATTGTAATTGTACGACACCTTTATTTGAGTGTGACGTACTTGGACACACACATGACCAGAAATAAAGATTGAGATTATTTCATAATTTCAGCATTCACTTAGTTTAATTATTTAATTATTATTGTTATTTATTATTTTTGTAGTTAATATCTCTTCACCCTAAACTCCTTAAACGCAGAATGAGTATGACTTAATCATAAGCATTTAAGTGTGACTACTTGGTAACCCAGTAGCGTACCTAGGATTTGTGCTTGGTAATCCTAGTAGTAGTTATGCACGAGGTCCAAGATGTGTATAGATGATTAAGGAATGGATGCCCATCGCACTTAGGCTAGCTTAGATTCTCTCTCCCTATCTCCTCTTAGTATAGCACTCTCTCTCTCGCTTTTCCTGCCTAGCTTATCTAAGATTATTTTCCATCACCTCCAGGAGTAGAATTAGTTTAGGAACACATCATACACCTCACTATGGACTAAACCATACATGAAAAAGCAAATACTAGTCTAGCTAGGAAGACAGTGAACTGCGATCAGCGAGTAACTATCTAGATACCAAAACTAGCTCATCTGTGGAGTTCAACCGGATCGTGCGTGAAACACTTTTATTCATATGGTTGAGTGTAGGGGTACCTCACCACTCATTATTAGGGAATGACAACAATAGCAACCACAAAAATAGCAAGTAGAGTAAGTAACCAAGGCCACTTATGTAATTATCCCACTTAAAGAAGAACTATAGATGAAATTTATTATCAAATTCTCACTATAGAAATAGGGTAGTCTAGGTAAACTAAAGTGCCTAGACACAAGCCAAGTCTTAAGGTCACTCTCACTAAGGCTTTTTTGTAAAAGGTCATAAGCAAGGAGATTCAAAGTTTAGTTCTTCTAGAATCCAACTTTGGATCATTCTTGGAGTTCATGCCCCAAGAGGTCAAGGCATAGTTACAAATTTTCTTACTTTAAACTACAATTTACATCAGTGGGAAAAGGTACCTTACCAAAACATACTTGTTATAGAACAATCATGAAGAAGATGCTACAGTGAAGATCAAAAACATTATAATTTCCTACTCAGTGGAGGTCATATTGGAGGCCTTGGGAATACCTAATAATGAGGAAAAGCTTGCAAAGATGTATACATAGTCTAATGCAAAAATTAAAAAGGAATGGATCCAACAATGTTATGGTGTTTATTGCAAAGAGTATGACACTCTAACAAAGGTAGAGAGCATTTATATTAAGATAGTAGCATATCATCTCAATTCTACAATATGGTCTAGCAAGGTGATATCCTTCTCTACTAGGGCATGTGTGATAGTGGAAATTTCCCATCAACCTACCACAGTTGATTATTTTAGAGATCAAGAAGTACTTCAAGGAGAAGGTAAAGGATAGGAAGACATTCCCCTTTTCATACTCATATAAAAACTTTGTAGAAGAGGAGGGGTCATCTACTATGCCAATGACATACTCTAGAGGGCCTTAGGTACATCATGGCTAGAAATCATAAAGGAGAAGCCATATCCAAGGCTTTAGAAAGAGGAGGTACCACCAACACCACTAGCCAAAGATACTATAGGCATAGAGGAGTGCATGAGATAACTTAGAGAATAAAAAGAGTAAGTGTTTGGTGGTGATCCAACATACTATCATTTGACCATGCGCTAGTTAAATCAGGTTAAAAGGACCATCAAATAGCCTTAGGATAATCTAGTCAACCTATTCTCCACATAGAGAAGTTAAGATACTATTTCTACCAATCCTGCCACTAGGAATATTACAGTATCTCTATCTTCAAAATAAGTTTCAAAATTTTTTGGAAATGTTGTAACCTTCTTAGTGGTACTATAAGAATAGAAAGGTGCAATAATGATTATCATAGTACATAAGGGCTAAGAAATAGCTATTGAGATTATGGTCAATTACATCAGTGAATTACTAAATGTTCTTCTTAACATTTTAGTATGTCAAAACCTTAAGAAAAATGGAGAACATAGAATGCTATGGAGTGTTATGTGTTTGCAACGCATGAAGAATAGCATAAAGGATGACATCTATAAAGAGATGTCTAAGTGGAGACTACAAGGACTCAAGGGAATATGGACAAGTGCAAAGACTAAAAGCTATGTAAAGATTCTCTAATAATCAAAAGGAAGCCAAATTAGCAAGAGAAAGCCTAAGGAACTAAAGTTCAAAAGATGAGAAGATGTCTCTCAAAAGTAGAAAATGTCTTGGCCGAAGTGAAGTACATGCAAAGAAGATGTCTCCCACAAATAGGAGATGTCTCATTTTAAGAGAATATGTCTCTACAGAGATGTTTAACCTTTAGTAGATACATCTTCCCAAATTCAAAGTCAATTTCAGAGAGATGTCCCAATCTTAAAGGAGACATCTACACTAGCTATTAGATAGTCATTGCACAAATTCTAAAGTGGTTTTGGAAACTCTAAGGCTATAACAAGACTTTAATCTCTTGGATATTGTGCAAGTGTGTGCGCAAAATTGTCACTATCAAAGCAATCATTATATTTTGTACTTATGTGCTTCATTTGTAAAATAATTTTTTTGATTGATTGTAGAACTTTGCTTCAAAGTACAAGAATCTATAATTTTTGATTACATTATTTTATTGTAATTTTGTTACTCTCTTTTTTCCCTACTAGGTTTGATATGCTTCTTGCAAGAAGGCATCGTCAATGAGCTTGTTGAGAACCTACGAGATTGAGTATTTGTGTAGTGTTAAAACACTCTACAACATAGCTTAATTTTGTAAAGGTTATGGAATTTTTGAAACCACATTTTGAGCTCATTAATACCTTGCATGATTAAGTGGTTTTGGAATGACAAAACACTTTGGAGTAGAGCTCAGAGCTTGTATAGGATGTGATGCCCTTCAAACCATACTTTGAGCTTATTGGGATCTTGCTGGATTGAGAGATTTTGCAATGACAAAACTCTCCATAGTGAATCTCAAATCTTATAAAGGTTGTGGTATCTTCTAAACCACATTTTAGAAGAAACACATTCCAAAGGTACACAAGGAATCTACCCTTTGAGTTTGGAGTACCCAAGTTGGGGAACCACGATTCATTACCCTTTCTAAGTTCTTTATCCTCAAGTGATATTAGAGCATGATACTCTTAGTTTTAAGTGTAACATCTTAGAAGTGAACAATGGAAGGAGGATCATACATCAAGTCATCAATGTTCATATTTTTGATATTCATCTTAGGTGGATGAACTTAAATCATCAATAGAACTTTTGGTAGCAAAGGTAAGAGTAGAGGTAAACAATCTAAAATTTTAAATTTTGATACTTTTTCTATAGAATGCTAGATATGTGGTGGAAGAAGCCATATAGCCTCTAGATGCCCCAATGTTTAAAGGCTTCAAGAGAAAGAGTATAGTAAAGCAAAGAGAGGAAGTAACATCCATACAAGCTAGGATGACAAAGAAGAATCAACTCAAGAAGATAAAAAGGCAAAACATATCTAAAGTAGCTAGGATGATGAAGACCAAAAAAAAGTGGATGATGATGCAAAAGATTCACATCTCATTTTTGTGACTCACATATGACAATGCTAGCCTCTCAGTTGATGGTCAATTTGAAAATGAGGAGGAGAGTCATGACCTATTGTGTAAGGAACTTCTATATTTTCAATGCTTATGTATAAAGTTGAATAAGCAAATAAAGACCAATGATTGAGAAATTTCTTCATTAAATATAAAGATTTTAGATATCAAAAAAAATCTCAAACTAAAGGGCTGAGAATAAAATGCTAACCCTGTTTTATGAGCAGATTAAGGAAGAACTTGTAGTGCTAAACTTGTAAATGAGAGGGTGGTCAAAGAAAAATAATCTCTTCAAATATTTCTTAGATAAGGAAGGAGTCCAAATGATAAAACTGGACTAGGATTCTGCAAACAAGAACAAGTATCCATAACAACCTCATCTAAATAAGAGACCACTTCAAAGGTTGAGGTAACTACTTACACTACAAGTAACCAAAGGGTAACTCCAAGGTTTGATCACTTTAATCATAATACAAAGGTTAGATGTTATTAATGTAATAGGTTTGGGCATAAGTAATGGAATTACAATTTAAATTTTTATCACGTGAACATATGGTTGTATCATAAGACTTCTTAGTCTTTTCACAATGCATCTAGAAAGGAAATCTTGTAGGGAATAAAGGAATAAAGGGCAAATCAAAAGGGTAAAGAGAACAAAAAAATGTAAAGAATTAAGTGAAAAGAAGGAAGTGAAAGAACTCTCAACAATTTTGTGAAAGGAAGTAAGACATTAGAAATAAATGAATTTGGTTTGAAAGGAGGAACTTTGAAATAAGAATCTTAGTTCAAATCTCCTTAGACATCTTGATCTCCATCAACAAGCAAGGTAAGTAATGGTAAGTATAGTTATAATCATTATACCTTAAATTAATGAGATTAGACTAGATTACTTTATTTTTAAGATTAAATGAAATCTTGTGTTACTTTTAAAATTTTTATTAATAAGTCATCTTTTGGATTCTTAACTAGAATATATTGGTTTAGCGTGGTTAAAGCCCTTAACTGAAATTCATGGACCAATTTTTTCTTCATTAATTACTATTTAAACATATACATATTATGTTCTATATGATATGGCATTGTTGCTTTTGTGTCAAATCATAAAGTCAAATTGTTATTAGAAGATCTTTTATGTTTGATAAGTGAAGTATGATAAGCAATGAGTAGTCCATACACCCAACCATACAAATCACTAGTGTTCACTAAGTGATCCAGTTGAATTCCATACACTTTAGCTCTTTAAGTACAGTGGATCTAGGTAGTGAATCTAATGGATGTGATCATTGATGTTTGATAATTGAAGCATGATGAGCAACAAGGAGTCCCTACATCCAACTATATGAATCACTAACATTCACTAAGCAATCCAATCAAATGCCATATGCTTTAGCTCTTTAAGTGTAGTAGGTCTAGGTAGTGAATCTAACAAACATGATTGTTGCCTTCTTAGTTTCACTTGTGAAGTGCACAGATATGGTTAAGTGTAACTGAGGCATATTATTTTTATCATTTTATGTTTTTCATGTAATTCACCTAACTTCTGAAAATTAAGTAATTAAATGACTAACTAATGCTTAGCTAATCATAACATAAGCATCCATTACCATCTATCATACACATCTTGAACATGTTACAACACTACTGGGTTACCAAGCATTAAGCAATACTAGGGTTACCAAGAATTAATCGTATGCTTGAGATGGTCGTACTTATGTGTATTAATTATTTTCCATGAACTAATAAATTAAAGGCATTAAAGTAAACTACATGAATAATAAATACATAAGTTAAACATTAAGCTAAGTCTAAGTGCTACAAGGTTTATGAAGAAAAGGTCATCTATATTGCTGATCACACCAAGGTGCTTTGGTACATTAGTGCTTGAATAAATATTCATACACTTCTCACTCCTACCATGGACACTTAGAAAATATTATAACTCTAAAAAGAAAAAATGCAAGAAATTTTCTATGGTACTAATGAATAAATGCCATAAATATAGCAAATGCATGCACATTTATAGGTAAGATAGGATGCTACATTGATGGGTATCTATTGACATAGAAAACCCTACATCGATAGGATCCCATTAACATGACCAACACACAACTTATCATTCCCCCATGACTAAATGAAAAATCATCCTTGAGTGAACAAAAGGAGGAACAAATTATTTACAAAATTTTGGGAAGGTATAAGATTATTCAAAGATACACTGATGTGAATAAACACACACAAACGCCAAGTTCCCCAAGTATAAGAATCAATAACATTTACAAAATTAAACACCATGAAAAAACTTAATAGCGTAACTCCTCTAGCAGCTTCAAGATGGGGAGGGAAATTAGATGGTTCTAAATGATGGAGGTTCCTAAGATGCTAAAGGACTTGCTCTTGCCTACAATTCATGTAGTTGTTGTGGTTGAGGTTTTGATTGTGGCTGTTCAGCTATAGCTACGACTAGTGGTGGAAGATGGAAAGCATCCAGTAGTGCTTTCATCTTCACCTCCTTACTTTGGGGATTATACATAGTCTACATGGCATCACCAATGTGGGCCAATATAAGAACATCCCATGGATAGGGCACTGCAGGGAATAGCTCCATCACATTAAGGAACTGAGCTATGTATTACTTTTGTTCAACATCAACTGCATTAATAGTGTTCTATAGCTCCTAGTAGTCATTCATCATTCAAGCTAGGTTCTCAATTGTGGATCTTTGATTAGTGAAGTTTTGTTTGAAGACATTGAGTTCAACATTTAACATTTCAAGTTTTTTCTTTGTCTACTTATGGTTCTTGAACTTGACCTTGTATAATAATTACAAGCTAGTTAACTGCTTCTTCAAATCTGACCATGGCCTTTCGATAGTTAACACTACCAGGTTTGCATAGTGGATGTTGGCAAGCTTCATGTATTCAATCATCTCCTTGATTTGTAGCTTTTTGAGGTAGATTTTTTCTTTGTTGTACACATACATCCCATCAAATATAGGCTACCACATGTTACCTCCTTATTAGAGCTACTAGAGGATCTCATTCACCTTCACCTTCATCTTCATCCAGTAATGATTTCATCTTCTTCTCCTTACTTCAAGAATGTAGAAAATATTCTAACTCTTGAAAGAATAAACTGCAAGAACTTCTCTATGCTACTAATGAATGAATGCCATAAATGCAGTAGATGCATGTACATTTATAGGAAATATAGGATGCTACATCGATGGGTACCCATTAATGTAGTAAACCTTATGTCAATGGGATCCCATCAACGTGATCGACGCACAACTCATCATACCCCCATGAATAAATGAAAACTCATCCTTACATAAACAAAAGAAGGAACAAGTTCTTCACAAAATTTTGGTAAGGTATGGGATTATTAATAGACACATTGACGCAAACAAACACAAATAGTTGGTAAGTGCCCCAAGTGTACGAATTAATAACATTTACAAAATTTTATGTTCATGAAAAAAAAATTAAACATCATGATAAAAAATAATAGCAAAACATCTCTAGTGGCTTCAAGATAGGAAGAGAAATCAAATGATCCTAGGTGATGGAGGTTCTTAAGATGTCAAAGGACCTCCTCTTGCCTCAACTGCATGTGGCTATTGTGGTTGAGGCTGTGGTTGTGGTTGTCTGGCTACAACTATAACTATTGATGGAAGAGGGAAAGCATCAAAAAATTCTTTTATCTTCTCTTTCTTACTCCATGGATCATACACAGTCCATGCAACATCACCAATATGGGCCAGTACAGGAATATCCCATGGACAAGGCATTATAGGGAACAACTCCTTCACATTGATGAACCAGGGTACAAATTACTTCCATTCAACATCAAATGACTTGATATTGTTCTATAGTTCATATTATTCATTCATCCTTTAGGGTAAGTTCTTAGCTATGGATCTCTAATCAGTAAAGTGCTACCTGAGAACAACAAGTTCAACATTCGCCATTTCAAGTTTTTGCTTTATCTACTTATGGTGCTTGAACTCAACCTCATACGGTAAGTACGAGTTGGTCATCTACTTCTTCAAATATAATCTTGGCATTTTAGTAGTTATCATTACCAAGTTTGCATACTGCAGGTTTGTAAGCTTAGTACATTTAGTCATCTCCTCGATCTACAGCTCCTTGGGATAGATTTCAACTTTGTTGTACATGTTTAGCCCATCAAAGATAAGCTGCCACACATCACGTCCTTGTTGAAGCTACTATATGACCTCATTCACCTTCACCTTTACCTTCATCAATTTGATTTCTCTTTCATTGATCTACTTTTGCAAGCTGACTTGGCTCTTGTAATGGTTTTTGACCCTTTCAAATTTAAGGGCCTCATTCTTCTAGGTAGAAATTTCAATCACAAACCTCTAGTGAAGGGCATGGATATCCTTCATTGAGAGATTAAAGTTCTCTAGCCTTAACCTCCTCAAGTCCATTATTACATTGGAAAGCTACATTTGCTGCTATCTCATATATTCAACCATTTCTTGTTTTTAGAGCTTGATAGTATGTAGGTGATGATTGTCATTGGTCAGATTTCCATTCTCCTGAAAAACCTCCAACATGTCCTTCTAAATGTTTTAGATGCTGAAATAAACTAAGGACTAGTCAAAGATCACCAACTCCTTTCCATACTCAACCTGTTAAAGTTTGGATTAAATTTGCTAAAAAGCTTCTTCCTTGGTCATTTCTTGGCTAAGTACCATGGGATCAATGATGTGGGATCTCAGTTTTGCAACCTCCCCAACCAAGCACCAATTCTTAGCTATCAATATTTTAAGTTAAGCCTCTATGATGATGCACTTGCCCCTTGGCTCTAACAACATTGACTATGTAGTAGTGAGGTCATCTAGAAGATTAAAGACATCGTAAACTGATTACTAGGTTCCCACCAGTCATTTCAACAACTCCTCCTGCTAGGGTATGTAGAACCTTTCACTTTTCATTCCTATGAATGTCTTCATATCTCTAAGTGTGACACTATCTAGAATAGATGCTGCAAGAGCACTCAAGGCTTTACCCACTCTATTTTTCACCTCCTTAACTACTATTTCCTACCTTTGGTATTGCATCACCAAGACAATTATCCCATCACCTTGCTCCAAGCATATCAAGAAGGTAGCAACATTTCCAGAGATTTTTTGGAACTACTACTATCCTAAAATGGACATTGTTACCTTTCAAGCACTAAGAATTAATCATGTAGGTACCTGCATTTGTTGGATAGGGAAAGTTGGCACCATGTCCTTCAATCGACTTATTGTATGAGTTACCTTGTTCAGATGGCTTAAGTTTGGTTGGTAGATAGATGGGTCACCACTCAAACCAACTTGCTACTATTGCAAGAGTTATTCTTAGAGCTTTTTCATGTGTTCCATGGTAGCACATGCCTCCAATGTCATTTCATAAGTGGGTGGTGATGGTGGTGGATGCTCCTCTTCTTGAACTACCTTGGTAGGCACTTTATCTTTCATCATCTCCACCTAAGAAGTGATAGGAGCATGACAAAGGGTGTTATTTGAATAGTGAGCTATTCCTTCCCTTCTGCACAATTTTTTGATTAAGCATTGAAAGGGGAGTGCCTTTCTTCCATGTTCATTCTCCTTTAAATGCTTCTCTATCTCTAGATAGATCAATTGTAAAAGGTTAAGTAGAAATTTTCTGCTTGAAGTGATGCACAGGCAAAAAAGGTTGTCATCTTACTTGGCCACATTGTTGGATTGAGGTGAAGGCTGCAATCATAAAGTATGCTTATTCTACCATTGTAAGAACACCATAATCCTTATGGTCAATCCCATAGCATTGCTAGATCCATTTGTTTTTCACTTCTAGATCTATTTGCATTGGAATTTCCACCTAAGGGCCTAAGAGATGGACATAGTAATTTCCTTGATCTTTAATGTAGCATCAGGCTACTTATTTCTCTAGAAGAGATATGTCTCTCCCATGTACCACTCCCTACTGGAAGAGATTATGGACCACATGGAAGAGTTCTAAATTTGAGTTTTAAAATCTAGTGGAGAAAAATCCAAGAAGGTTCCAAATATAAGCTCTTGAAAGACAAATTTCTAAACCTCCTTGGACATGATTTACCATAGGCAAGTCTCCATCAAAGTGACCTCAAGGTTTGGCCTTGGTCCTGGTGCCTCATCTCAGTGGAATTAATCTATTGCAACTTTGGGAATCTATTGGATAAATTCCACATCAAGATCCTCCCAAAGAGGTCTTATTGCATGGGTCTTGGCCTTCTGCTCTTGGGGTTGTTCTAGCTATTGGCCCCTTCCAGTTCTAGGCTACTTGTCCTTTAGTTGGGATGGCCTCGCCTCTAGTCCATGCTTTCCTTTAGGTGCCATCTATGATCATAACATAATCATAGATTAGCATGTGATGTGTAACTTATAACATTGAGGTACCTCGTCTCTTTGGGTAGTTACACTTAGCTAAGTTGTGGTTTTGGTAGATTGATTATTTTAATATATTTTCTTATTATTTCATTTTAATATCTACCAAGGTTTGTTGGAAAGGTTTGACTCTCATAAATTAGTGATTTTAATATTATTATATTAATTAAACCTCATGGGAGTTAGAAAAAAATTAAAATTTTTTTTATTAAAAACCTAAGGTTTGTGGCCCCCATAATGTAGAGCTCACCTCTAGTAGCTGCAGGACTGATGAATGAAGGTAATCGAACAAATAGTGTAAACGTTACAAGAATTAGAAAGTTTTGGGGTGATAAAACATTATAAAAACTCCTCTTTTTTTGTGTCAAATGGAAAATATTCATTATGTGTTGGGTGGTATATATATAATTTTTTCCATGCACAACAATTTGACACAATTTTGCAACTTAAAAAACAAAAGAAAAAAAAAGAGTTTCTACATGAAATTGGAGTTTGAAGAAAGCCTAAGAGGCCAAGAACACAATGAGATGCATGAAGAGGGATACATGATGCGCAAAAAGGAGATTTCATTAGGATAATGATGGAGAAATTCCATGAAGTATGGCATAACAAGACATAACCAACATGGAGCACAAAAGATTAGAATGCAAAAATTTCTAAGGAATAAGAAACCTAACTAGTTAAACCAAGGGGTATGCAAGTGGGTCCTCCCTAGAGTAGGTTAATGCCCTTGATGCCCTTGCATGCCCTTGCATGCCCTCAATCCAAGAAGTCTATGAACTCCATGGGTGATTAATGGTTATGGTTAGTTAAGGACCAAATCACCAAAGAAACTATCTAAAAATTTTGGTGCATCAAACTAAGAAATTCAACAAAACATAAAAAGAGGATATGAGGTGAGACATGGAAAGTAGAGATGGATGAGGTAGAGAGTGGAATGGAGTCTTGTATCATGGTCACATGAAGTCCCTTATGAATTTTGTAATTAATATGACTTGATAATGTTCATCCTTAGTCTAAATTGACACCAACGAATTTCAGTGACTATGCATTGACAATCTAAGATCAATCCACCTCATCAAGGCACAACAATATCTACATAGATCAATCACCATTTCTAAAAGAGAAGTAGGAAGTAAGATGGACCTTAGTGAGAGGGGACTTTCAAGCATGGGTAACATGTCTTTCTAGTCCCATAACTATAACGATGGAAAACGTCGATCGCTGGAAATACCAAGGGAAAATCTGCGTACACACTTCCAACCTCGGATCCATGCAAGGGCCATGCTGGAGAAAACAAATCTGAGGTGCCCTGAATGGTCTTGTCGATTAGATAGGGACTTACTTAATCAGTAAAAATTTTAGATCTTTAGGTAGCAGATGGTGAAGCAGATGGTGAATTTTTATGAAGCGATATAATATTGTTAATCTTCTAAGGAATTGAAAATGATGTAAAAAATACTCATAAAATACATATTGGCGAAACAAAATAAATTAGATTTTGAAGAAGTATGCAACCCCGAGATCTAAGATTTAATTTGTCAAATGAAAATGTATGATGTACAATGACTTAGCAAAGGGCTTCGTTTTAGATGAAGCATGCACAAATAGTAAGAAAGCTATTCGAAGGTGAAACATATGAGGGTCGATCTACCTTGTTCTAGCCAAACATGGATGCAAGGAAGGTCAAAACCTAGAGCAGAATGTCTATCAAATGGCTGTGCTTGGATAGACAAATCTCACTGATTACAACTAATGCTCTCACAATCACTGATCTACTTTTTTTCTCTTTTCCAATCTTCACTAAGGAGTTGTTGACAATTGTTGTTGTCCCTTGAAATCTTCCTTCTATTGATCTTTTAACGACTGGAGTATTTATAATTTTAGGCTCCGGAGAAAAACATGGTTTATGTAACATGTGTCCTAAACTTATAAGACATTGTTGACTTGAAATGCTTATGTCCTTTAAGCTCACAATGCCACGCTATACAATGCTCTGGAGCATAATGCATCGTAAACCACTTTTGCCAGGATGCCTTCTGATTACGCTGCAATACGCTAGAGAGCATATTGTTGCATATGAATTGTGGATGCTTGTACTACAAGGCCTCTACTAAATTTATGGTTCGTTATACTTATTTACGCTGTGTAGCGTAATAAATCGTAATGCAGCAGTCTTACGCAAGCTAGAGATACCGTTGTTGCGTTTCTTCTCGCTTCAATTATTACGCTACATTGCATAATGTAGCGTAATAAAAACTTTGACCAAGAGATTTTCTAACATGCATGGTGTGCTGCAAACCATTTCTTAGGCCTTAAATGTTTTTCTACACTTGTTGAAGTCTTGAGTTCTTGCCGACTCTATTGTCATGGTAGACTGCCTTGTGTTGTTACGCTTCGGCAAACAAAATTACACTGAGTGATATTACGTAATGTTTTGTAAGACAACGTAATGAACAAAAGGTTAAAGTTTTGAAAACTTCGAAGGCTTCGACATCATGTATCCCTTTTTCTCATTTTGTTTTCCTAGATTTTTCCTTGCATGGCGCAATTGACCCTTAGCTAAAAGGGACCTAATGTGCCTGCATTTTGCCGCAAATCTTTACCTGAGTTGCAGAATCTTCTTTGGGTTTGCTAACGCCTTGTAATTTTTTATGGTGTTTCAATGGCCCCTCTTTGTTTACATTTAAAGGGCTTGCTTGAAAGATGTCGACAAAGAATATGAAACACCAGAAAGGTAAAGGCACCAACAGCATCCTTCGACGGTTGCTCAAATGTCACTCGGCCAACCTAGAAATGCAAAAGCGAGGGGAAGGAAAAGTATGGGAGGTTTAGGGAAGACCCAAATACAAAAGAGGTTCAAGGAAGAATCAAGTTTGTGAACATGAAACTTTCACAAACAAGTTTTTAGGCATCCTCTCACAAGTGTATTGGCGAGAAGTTGTGCCATTATATTGCAGACGAAGGGCTTGCATGGACGAGTTGTGTTACGCCCATATGGCCTGGATGATTTGTGTTACATCCATTTTTCCGAGCTTTTCCCATCATGTTTTTTTTTGAAGAAATTCCCATGAGGCGAGTTATGTTACGCGTGTTCACGGGTTTGATCAGTATTACCTGTGGCATTCCATGAGGTGAGTTGTGTTACACCAGTTCATGGGCCTAATAGTAATACATATGTGAAGAAACTTTGTGCGTGTTCACATTCCGTATAAACAAGAGAAAGTGAATGGAAAGGGTTTTCAAGCTTAGAGAAAGAGAAAGGATAATAGGATGTTAAGTCATGGAGAAGGCAGGGTTTGCACTCCTAAGTGGTTAGGTTAATCTGAGCTGCCATCTCAGAATGCTGTCGATACCTCACCACTTCAGTGAACGCACCTTTGAACAATGGCCTCATTGCAAGTAACCTGCAAACATAATAGACAACAAAGGATACAACTGAACTTTTTACTTGCTAGGGAGGTTGTTGTAACAAGTACAATCCAAAGCAAGGAGCTATTAAGGCATGAAGAAGGAACTGTAGCAAGAGGCCAAGGTCCCAATGTTGATGCCACAGTTCAGAAATCCACCGTCGACAGTCAGACTCATTGTATCCAACTAGCTGCACAAAGAACTAGTCAAATGAATCTGGGAAGCTGGTGTCTAGTGGTAACAATGGGAAGAGGCCTCCAAGGTTGTGGCTGATGAGAACTCCCTTGGGGCTCTGGATGGTGAAGCTGACCTCGAGGAGCTACAACTACGAAGTGGTTGTCGCAGTGGTATCTCCGAGGGGTGATTAGAATACCTTTCGGCATGTCCGAGGAATCAGGAGAATGTCGGTAGGCTGGCGATGCCTGGGCTATCCCAACATCCCACCCATTCTACCTGGTAGGGATGCTATGAAAGAATGGTCACACTCGCTTGCTTTGTATGTTGCTGGTGGGAGGATTCCAGCTTTGAGTCCTAGTAGACCCTTACTACTGGTCTTATTTCCCAGCGGACCATGGTCCTAGTTTAGAGTCTAGGAAGATTGAGGTGTGCTAGTTTTATGTCGTAGCAGATGATCATGGAGCTAGTTTATGGTCTCAGTAGACCGTGCTGTGGGTGTCAGTTTCATGTCATGACCCAGGGATAAGTCTGCGCTGGTTTAACGTCTTAGCAGATGAGTGCTTACCTTGCTAGTTTAACATCGTGGTGAATGGTTGTAGCTACTTTCCAGTTTAGTGTTGTGGAGGACACATGCAAGAAATGTCAGTTTTAAGTCGTAGTGGATGTTCATAACTTTTCCAGTTTTACATTGTAGCAGACATTCACGACTTTTCCAGTTTTATGTCGTAGCGGACGTTCACAAATTTGCCTGTTTTACATCGTAGTGGACATTTCTTACCTTGCGTTTCAGGTGAAGTCGATGTCTAGATGTAGTACTATTTCAAATACAGGTGATTCACAGGATTTGATAATTCGTTGTCGTTTGTATCTGCTAGCTTGAATGCCCCGTTACCATATGCACCAACAACCAGGAAACGACCCTCCCAGTTTGCAAAAAATTTGCTCACTGATTCACGAATAGCCTTGAGAACTAAATCTCCTTTCTTGATCTATCANTAGATATCATAGGCCCCATTGCATCTAAATCTTCCATCGAGCATAGCTTCATCATCATAGCCACCGAGTATTTTACGAAGTGGGTTGAGGCTATTTCCTTATACAAGATCACATCTCAACAGGTTTTCCATTTTATCTTGGATAACATAGTGACTAGATTTGGACTCCCTATGACTATTGTGACTAACAATGGGCCACAATTTAGCAGTACAGAAACCAAATCTTTTTGTGATAGCCTAGGTATCAAATAATATTTTTCTTCACCCTACTACCCGCAAGAAAATGGTCAAGAAGAAGCAACGAATAAATTCATTATCAATTTGCTCAAGAAAATGCTCAGCAATAACAAGAAACGATGGCATGAAAAGATCCTCTATGTGCTACNGCTTGACCATTTTCTTGCGGGTAGTAGGGTGAAGAAAAATATTATTTGATACCTAGGCTATCACAAAAAGATTTGGTTTCTGTACTGCTAAATTGTGGCCCATTGTTAGTCACAATAGTCATAGGGAGTCCAAATCTAGTCACTATGTTATCCAAGATAAAATGGAAAACCTGTTGAGATGTGATCTTGTATAAGGAAATAGCCTCAACCCACTTCGTAAAATACTCGGTGGCTATGATGATGAAGCTATGCTCGATGGAAGATTTAGATGCAATGGGGCCTATGATATCTAGTCCCGATCATTGGAATGACCAAGTAATCTAGGTAGTGTGTAGCTTTGTTGGTGACATGTGCATTAGATTTGCGTAACGTTGGCACGTGTCACACTTCTTAACCTTGGTAAGGCAATCTTTTTCCATGTAGGGCCAATAATACCCTAAGCATCGAATTTTAGCAGCCATAGCTCGTAGGGCTACGTGTCCTCCACATAGTCCCTCGTGGACTTCGCTAATTATTCGCTGTGCTTCATCTTTATTAACACACATCCACAATATTTCATCGAAAGAATGTCTACAAAGAGTACTGTCTCCAATAATGACGTACTGTGTGGCACGTTTGTGTACTACATCTTTCTACGCGTGTGTTAGCTCTTGCAGTGGTTCGCCATGTAGAAGGTAAGTTTTAATATTGTTGTACCATTCTAGCGTTCCACCCATGTTCAGTGAAGATATTTGTACTACCTGAATGATGGGGTCTGCACACTCTGTCATCAAAGCAAGCCAAGTGAAAAACAAATGCGGTGGTATATTTAATGCTAGCGTAGTTAGTGCATCAGCTAAAGTGTTGTCATTATGAGGCACGTGTTGGACATCAATTGTTGTGAATTACTTCAAGAGATCTTTAACCGTATCGTAGTAGGGCTGTAGATGTACAACTTTGTAGATGTAGACTCTAGTGATTTGATTGACAAATAACATCGAATCGCCTCAAATCGCCAGGTGTTCAACATTAAGTTCTCTTGCTATTAATAGCCCTCTAAGGAGCCCTTCATACTCTGCCATGTTGTTCATACAAGGAAAGGTTAGATGATAAGCATATAGATGCACATCCTTGGGCAAGAGCGTAATAACAGCGGCAGCGATGCCACCTCTGGTTGTTGAAGCTCTATTGAAATGCAATGTTGCTTCAAGGCTTGTTAGTATAGGGCTTAGACTATGAACATGTTCCTCAAGAAATTTGGGCTCTATTGTGGCTTGATTGTTAACGGGTGATGTTACAAGATGGCTAGCTATCTCTTGGCCTTTCATAGAAGATTGGCCAATATAGTACAGGTCAAATTCTGTTGTGATGGCTTTCTAGTGGGCTATTCTATTGCTCTCATATAAATTGCTTGTAATGGCGCACATAATGTTATTTTTGTAGACTATGTTAACCTAGCTAAGGAAAAGATAGTGTCTACATTTTTTAAGTACAAACACTAATGCCAAATAGTTATGCTCTACTTGATTGTACCTCATTTTGTATGCAAATAGAGTGTGACTCAAGTAGTAGATAGGCACCTCTGACCCATCGTCTCGCTTTTGGTAGAGTAACACAGTTATTGACATGTCTGAGCTTGCTAAGTAGATGTAGAATGGTTGATCCCTTTGTGGCAGGAAGACCATTGGCAGACGCTGAAGCTCTTGTTTCAAATTGTCAAACACGTGCTGACAGTCGTCGGTCCACTTGAAATTAACCCCCTTCTTAAGCAGGTGTTGCATAGGATGCAACTTATTTGTTAACCTCGAAATGAACTGCCTAACGAACTATAATCTTCCCTGCAACCCACGTAGTTGTTTGAGATTTGTAGGAGGCATCATTTCAACAATGGCTTTGATCTTGTTGAGGTCAACTTGGATGCCTGTTTCTGATACTACAAATCCCAACATGCACCCAATTTTGACTCCAAATACGTACTTCTTTGTGTTGAGCCGCAGGTCATGTTTAAGACATCTTTTAAGGATTAACTCTAGGTCTCCTGAATGGTCCTTTGACTCCATAGACTTTACGGCTATGTCATCTACATAATCATTCAATCTTCCTAAGAGATAATCACTAGAGATGTATGTCATAGCTTGTTGATAGGTGGCCCTAGTGTTTTTTAAATCAAAAGGCATCATGGTATAACAGAAGGTTCCCTAGGATGTCATGAATGTTGTGGTCAATTGATGTTCTGGATTGACACGAATTTGATTATAGCCTGAAAACCCATCCATGAAGGATAGAAGCATGTGTCTGGCAATGGTGTCAACCAGTTGGTCAATGTTCAGTAGTGGGAAGTTGTCCTTAATCATGGCCTTGTTCAGATTCCGTAAATCTATACAGATGCGTATTCCTCCTATTTTCTTAGAGACAACCATGATGTTAGACACCCAATCCAAGTAATCGACTGCATAGATAAAACTAGCCTGATACAGTTTGGTGATTTCATCATGCACTGCTAATGCGATTTTTGGCTTAATCTTTCATGTTTTTTGTTTAACCATTTTAACGTGTGGATCTAGGATTATGTTATGTTGAATTAGCCTTAGATCTAACCCTGGCATGTCTTCATATGACCACGTGAATACAGTGACATTATTCTAGAGTACTTGCATTATATCGTTTTGTGTTTTTTGGTGTAGTAGAGAACTAACCTTAAGGGTTTTGCTTTGACCTTTATGCGTAACCACAAGAATCTCGTTGAGAGGGTCCTCGATCACATCACTAGCTTCTAGGTCTAGTGTTCAAGCTAAGTATTCTGGCTAGTTTGGGGAAATTTTTGATGTTGCTATGGTTACATCATGAAGGGAATGGTTCGTTTCTACGAGTGTGTGGTTGAACTGTCTATTGATTTCTCTATATGGGCCTGTTAGGGCTAAGGGTGTAGATAAAGCTACGTCCATTTGTAAAGTATCTTGCAAAATTGTCAAAAAAGATGGAGGTGGTTAGAGGATGACGGACTAAGTGTCATAAATGTTAGCGTGTGATTTTTTCTATAAAGAGAGAGGTGTAGCATAACTTATCAAGCGTGTAAAGCCAACTAAATTTGAATTCTCTAAACTGTAATTAATGCGACCAGATTACGAGGTGATAAGATGTATTAGTTTAGGATCGTTTCAGATCGTACTTGACACGATATCTATGAAATTAATGCCCTAATCTTCAAGCTCCATGTCACGCTAGCACCAGCGTTTTAGGAAAGTCCCGCCTCAATTGGATATAGAATCAGTTAGTTTTGAGTCATTTTGGTATATAAGCTAGTGGTTCATGCTTAAAATAGGCTGTTAGATATCGTTAATTTGAATCTAGCTGTTGGAGAATTAGAGGAGGAGCAAGGCATCATAGTTCAATTTGCAGAGGTTTACTCAATCGCGATTATGGCAACGAAAGTCAAAGGAAAGAATGCCAAATTGGCAAAGATCGATGAGGTGAAGGAAAGTCTACAAAGGGCTTCACAAGCCATGGTGGAAGTCTAGGAAGCGAATCCACTGAACCGGTAAGCTGCCTCTCATCTACTCGTATATTTTTTTTGTTATTTTGTAAATGGACCTTGTATTGACACAAGGGTTTAAGTAGCATATATATGGTGTTTTCATAGCATAACATTTGCGATATTATGCTTGAGTGGTACGCAATGTTTCTTTCATCGCCATTGTCAGAGATAGACCTTGCACTATTGCAAGGGTTTGGGCGATTTCGGCTGCGCGACTTAAGCATAATCTATAGTTTCTCTAGTTATGAAGAGAGATTTTTTCTTGTGCGATAGGTATCTATGTTTGTCTAATTTGCCTAATGGTTTGCCTAATAGCAAAATATTTATGTCCTGTACAGTATTATGTTAAAGCCCATCCTTATTATTTTGGACATCGTGGGCGTTTTATGCTGTATTAGTGTTCCCGCGGCCAATCTTCCTCCCTCTCATATCCTTTTAAAGGGGAAGGCGATGTGGTTTTGGAGAGGTACATGATAGTTTCTACAGTTCTTACTACGTAATTTTAGCATTATCACCTGGTTGCATTTATCAGACAAGGTAGCTGCTACTATTCTGGAAATGCTACTGGTTGGATTGACACAGGGTATCTTGTCATTCCTAACAGATGGCACCGTAGAAGTTACGCGAGTGCGGGATCATAGACAAAGCATCAAAGGTTTGAGGCATTTGAGTTGGATCTGGGATATGCCCAAGTTTAACTGCTATCACACCTATAACACTCTGTTCGTGGCCCGCTATCTCATAACCTATTTCCAGAATCCACCTGGTGTTGTGTATTACGCAGGCGGGTAAGTTTACTATTTTTTTTAATTTTAACGCAATATGTCAACTATTTTTTGAATTTATGTTAAGTGTAAAATACCTGACTGTCTTGGTTGTGTAGGTTTTTTGTCTATGAAAAGGGTCTTCGGGGTGATAATGACACATTGTCCCTAGTCAAAAGTGCCATAAAGGAATTCACCTCTATCAGCAACGTGCGGGCTGCGATTATGGAACATCTGGCATTTGAAATCTCGACGTATCCTTCTCATCATATCGACATCTTTACTAAATGTAAAAATAATGGATGGCTAGACAGCGAATGGAATTTGGACTCTCTTCCTACTGCCGTAGATATGCAGATAAAGATCCCCCCATTCTCGTTGCCATTTGGGCCTGGTGAGTGTTACTGTAATGATTAATTGTACGATGTTGTTAGTTAAAAGAATGTGTAAATAGCCTTATTGTATATTTTATTTTGGATAATAGTCAAAGAGTCACGGGAGATTACAATAATGGTCTCTGGTCGTGAAACAAACAACCTCCTCTTCCGTTATGAAGACACAAAGGAAACACAATGCTGGCTTGGCCATAGAGCAACTCCAACTGTGTTAACTAACAACCTTCGAGAAGCATGACTATTGGACCTATTTTTGGTTGTAACCCCTGATGTCCCTACAAGTGAGATGCTGACCTTAGTCGACTCCTTCAGTGAGGGAGCTGATCATTTTTGCACACGCATGCGTAACGAGCGTGTAAATTTTGACATTAATGCTCAACTATTTATTGACCTCTTCGGCATTCCCTCTTTCAACCTTCCTATAGAGGAAAAGATGAGGATGAGCTTAAAGTGCCAGGAACAACTGGAGGAGTGGCTAGGAGTCAAGAAGAAAACTAAGGGGATCCCCTATGAAAGGATCCGTTTACAGATGGCCAAGACCATTTATCCCCTTTTCCAAGCTCGGGCCTTCCCCAAGACACTCTCGCAGGGGAAGTTCCTCACCATAGAGCAGGCTCAGATCATGCGAGAGGTAATGGAGGAGGGAACTCAATTCAATTGGGTGACCTATTTTGTTGAAGGCTTACATGCTGAAATGGTTAGACTTCGCAAGAAGTCTGAGTCCTGTTTCAGCGTGCATTTTGCCTTCTTTATAGCCTGCCTCAGGCATTTTGTTGAGTTCTTGGTGGTCCCAAGGAATGGAGTCTGGATGCAACAAGACCACAACCAAATATCCAAACCGTGGATTTCCCACCTCTTTAGCACTGCCCGGTCGCAGGACCCTCTTGAAGGAATAGGGGAGTCATTTTCTATAACGACTAGGAATATGGTAGCATGTTGAAAATGGGGTCTAGAAAGCATGGGTGGGGCGCTTCCCTCTTATACTAGCAATGCATCAAGAGGAAAGCGTCTGGTAGCTAAAATAGTCAAATCATCGATGCAACGGAAGAAGCCTCATCTAATCGAGGCGCCGGTTGAGCCAGCGGGTGGCGGGGCAAAGAAGGTGAATGTCAAGTTTTAGCAGAGCAAACCTTCGACTGGTAAGTAGAAGAATGTGGATAGTTATAGTAGTACTATGTATAAATTATTGTTGCATTGCGTAAATGAAATTCTAACTCGCTTAATAATGTTTTACGCAACTGCCATTTTTGATGTAGAGTAACTACCCCCTGAAATAGGGGCCATTGTTTTACAAAGTGTGAAAACGACCCCAGTTTTAGAAACGGAGGCCCCAGTTAATGAAACAAATGATGCACAGACTCTCGTGCATGAGGAAAGGAGAGAATCGAGAGGTGTCGAAAAACCTCCAACTAGGACAGGGAAAGGTAAATAATTCATTACACAATCTCCTTATTATTACATTTAGGAAAACTGTTCTTTATATCTCTGTCTTGGTTATGTAACAGGTGACTAGGATGAACCCTCATCGACTGTTGCAAGCCAATCTTGGGGCAAGTTTCCTAATAAATTCACCTTCATGGAAGGCATTGTCAACAACATGATTGGCCGCTTAGAGCGGGTCGATCCTAGAGCTTGTATATTACTGTTGTCATACTAGGGTAGTTCTATTATGTGATTATGCTATGTAATTATGGCTAACCTGCAATTTTTTATTAGGAGCTCACCTCTGATGGGATCTGACAGAACCTATTGACCTAGATACCATCGAGCCTCCATCAGAGGTGACTGACATACCATGTAGCATTTACGATGAAATGCATATATGTGCGATATGCTCAACTTGCTACTTATGGGAGTGTCAGAATGTCAATGAGGACCTCTGGAAGAGACTACAAAAATCTAAAAGGGAGAAAGTGTCTCTGATGAATGAGGTTGGAGAATTGAGGTCATGGAATGGCTTTCTACAAGCTCAAGGGATGGGTAAGGAAGAATGGGGGATAGCTGTTATTGATTACGCTCATTATTGGACTGTAGTCAGAAATAGCATTCAAACTAGTCATGAATTAGTTGAGCAGTGGATGCAAAGGGATCTCCTGGCCCAGAAGAACCAGGATCAGAAGGATTTTTGCGCAAGGGTTCAAGAGTGGAGACAAACGCAGAAAGACCATAAGCATGTCTATAAGCAAGAAAGTATTGCTTATTGATAGCATTATAGAGATTCTGTAGTTAAAGCTCAATCCTTGCGATTATTCCTTGACGTCCTCGGTGCTTTCGAGGCCTATGAGAAGTTCTAGGAATAGGTGACGGTAAGTGCTTCTCCAGAAAGAGAGATGACTCTTCCTGGAGGGGAGGTTACCATCCCTTCTTTCTTCCCTAAACCACCCCAGTGGACCAGTGTGGAAAAGGGGAAGATTAAGGCTGGAGCTAATATGGGAGATGGGGTTTGGTTCGAGCTAACTGAAGATGAAATTATGCAACGTCTATGGGTTGGCTTGGAACAAATCCCTTTCGCTATTGATGTTGGACTATCACGAGTAAGTCTTATCGCTAATGAGTTTTGTTTCTAGGTCACACTTAACTATGATGACTATGTTAATGTACATATTATGTCTAACTACAGGAGGTACATGAGGAGGTTCAAGATACGCCTAACGAAGGTGTCTGTCCGAATGAAGAGGGGGCACAAGAAATAGAGCATGACGGAGAGGATCAATGCCTTGGAGAGCAAACCCTTGTAGAAGATCCCTGTGAAGAGGACCTCCTTTACGAAGGAGTGGCTCATGGTAGAGACAGCCCGTATGAAGAAGATTTGCCCAACTTAGAAATAGATCTAAGGGATACAAGAGACAACAGTGATAGGGGGATACGTAATATGACTAGGCACGATTTTATTGTGGGAGAGTGAAGCGAAATACAATATTTTTGATACATTTAAGGATTTTTCATCTTAAGCTTAATGTTCTTTTGCTACTTTTATTTATATGATGCGTAAATGGAATCGCACATATATTGGTTATGAGAATTTACAGCTTTATGCATAAAATAGAGTTGCTAGTTTTAAGCCGTTACGGGCCACTAAGTGATGTGTAAAATAGGATTGTTAGTTTAAGGCCATTCCAGGCTGTTGAATGGTTTTAGTGTAAAACATAACTGCAACTAATAGTTTAAGGCCATTCTGGGCCGTTGAATGATTCAAGCGTAAGTCGCAAGCATAAATGCGGTTGATAGTTTAAGGCCATCTTGGGCTGCTAAGTGATGGAAGTGCAAAGTGTAATCGGTTAGTTTAAGGTCATTCCGGGCCATTGGACTTTTCGAGTGTAAAGTCATGAATAGGATTATTAGTTTAAAGCCATTTTGGGCCAATTGATGTTTCAAGTGTAAAATATGTAAATAGTGAAAATAGCAATAAAGTGTAACTATAAAATAGATGCATAATGAAAATAACTGATGGAACCGTAAAGTCAAAAGATGAACGTTATAAGTATTCGTAAAACGTAAATAAAACAGCTAGTGGATAGGTAAAAATAGCTGGTGGGTATTATGTTTACATGGACTATATGACGACTGGACAACTGAGTCTGACACTAACGGTGCAATTGCTTTTTTATTACTTTTATTTTTAAGGATGTGTAAGGACGAGAGGGTGTGTGACTTTGTTTGTTTATGTTGCCATCCTCTCCCTGGAATGGCAGCTTTGCCCAGACTAAGCTATGATCTGCCACTATTTCGGCTTGTTTGAGTTAGTGAATAGAGGGGGTTGATTTTCGAGGGTTTCAACTTCCGAGCCTTGTTCTGTCTCAATATTTTTGACAACCCTAGGGGTTATTTCATCACCATGTATGACAACCTCTCCTCCTGTGTAAGGTAGATGGATCTCCTGGTGGAGAGGTGATAAAACTACCCTTAGCTAAGCTAACCAAGATCTCCCTAGAATCAGATTGTAGCTAGGAATTTCTTCTATGACAATGAATGTTTCATTCGTGGGGAATTGATCCCCAGCCACAATGTTAATGTGTACTATCTCTTTAACATGCACTCATTCCCCGTTGAATGATTTTAGACACGATGTTTTTGTAGGATTGATCTGATCGACGAGACCTAGCTTATCCACTATAGGGTAAGGGATGACATTAGTAGACGCACTGTCATCTACATGCACCCTCTGGATTCGATGTTGGCCGACCCGGATGGTGATGAACATGGGCTCTGTTGTCACCTGACACTTTTTAGGGTCATCCTTAATGGATTCATCGCAAAATTTCAATGAAGTGGGCTTAGGTTCTTCAGTAGCAGGGGGTAGCATGACAAAATGAATTGCTTCCTCCTTCACTAGTAAGCTTTTGTCCATAGGTATGGACGTTAGCATATGAACCATGGCTTCGCGATGTTTTTGGGACATCATGAGCAAGTCATAGAGGCTTAATGTTGTGTTTTTTGTTTCAAAGCCTATTTGACTTGTGTAAAGGCATCGAGAAGGTCCTAGACACGATCTGGTAGTCTATTGCTCTTTTTCTCTTCCATCCATCCTAAGAGAAAAATTTCTCGGGGTGGAGTGATGTCAGTCAAATGACTATATTTCTTTTTCCTGGGAGAAGATGATTGAGCTTCTGTAACCTTGTCTTGTTTGGAAGATGCGGGAAAAGGTACAGAAGTAGGGAGTTCAGGCAACTGATGTCTAGATTTAGAGGTTTGCCCCTGTACAGAAGGAGCAGCTAGTGGTTGGGGAATCCTAAGGACAAAGGATGTTTTAGGAATGGATGCAGGCATGGCCGTGGATTTTCTAGTAGCTTGTGATCGAGTGACTATTTGCAAGGGTGCTTGAAGAACAAAAGGTTGCTTCAAAACACCGCTGGTTGATACAGAAGGACCTATTTCCTGGTGTGCATGAGTAGGCATACACAACACAAAGGGTTGTTTAGGTTGTTCCTTGCCATCCCCGTCTGTACTCACCATATTGATGGTGTACTTTGCATTGTTTGCATTCAACGAGTCTTTGTACACATGCAATGCTTGGTTTTCTGGTCATGTTGAACTACTGTTCTCTAATATAAGATCGCCATTGTCGATCATGCATTGAATGTCGTATTTCAATGCCCAGCAGTAATCTATGTCATATCCACACAACTAGTGGTAGTCACAAAATGGTCCAGCCTAAAATACTTAGGAACTGGCGGTTCATCAGGCAAAGCCAAGGAAGGGTTCTTTAGCAGTTCACAGTGACGTTTGTGATGTTTTAGGGCTTCTTTGGACACCTTATTTTTCTAAATATGACCAACTCCTAGTAGTTGCTTCAAAATTTCTAAAGGCTTTACAGGCAGGGCTGTATACTTTGAATGATCTTTATGTTCAAAGTTCAGCTTTGGCTGCGAGGGTGTTTCAGGGATAGGTGTTTCCTCGCCAATACTGTTTGCGATAGCTGTGGTCTCAACGTGTGCTCTAGGTATCTTTTTGTTGTTATTCTTCTTCTTGACACCCTTGGCTAAAGTGGATACCATCGTCGTTGTAGCCTTACCTTTGTCCTTACCCTTGCTATTGGCTTTCTTGTACGCCACATACGCTGGGTCTTTGCTAGTCTCGACTGCATCCTGGATGCTCTTAGTTTGAGCAAAAGCTTGGCTTAGGGAGCAAGGGGCAAGGTAGTACAACTTTGACTTGATGAAGTCATTAACTCCTCCCCTGAAGATGGCTAGCAGATGAGCTTCCGCGATAGGTTCACGGATTTCGTTCAAGGTGGCGCTCCAACGCTGTATAAACTTTTGGACCAGCTCGAGCGGGTCTTGTTTAACTCCCATGAGTTGATCTAATGTGACCTTAGGTCTCATGTTGTATTTGAAACGTGTCACAAATTGGGTCAACAGCTCTTCCAAAGTTTGAATGGAGGAGCGTGGAAGTGTCTGATACCAGTCCAAGGATTTACCCGTTAAGGACATAGCAAAGACAGGGATTACCATATGCAGCCATTATTGTAGCAGTAAGGATTATGACATACAAGTCACAAGGTGAGCATTAGGATCACCTTCCCCATTTTATTTCGTGAAATGAGGAAGGGACATCCCAGGAGGTAGTGATAGCATAGGGACTACTGGACTAATAGGATCATCATGGTAGAAATCCATGACTTGCACTATATCAAAACTAGCAACCTTGAGACATTTGACCTCCTCAGTGAGGGTTTGAATAAGTAAGAAATCTTGTTCCAGACCTGTAGATGACGAGGCTGTTTGTGGAAGGACAGGAGGTAGAGCAGGTGGAGCTGCACTAGGTGGTAGGCTAGAGACAACAGATTGGTGGATCGGGTATACGATGGGGATCATCCCCCTCGGTAGGGATACCTGTGGAACCTACCACCCAGTAGGCTATGCAGACAGGATGACTATCGTTAATTGCATCATAGGATATGCCATTTGCATAACCGGAGGGAAAAATGATGAGCCTGCGGGAGGGTTTTGCGTTTGCAGTATTTGACTTTGACGAAATGGATTGTGAGAAATATGCATAGGATGTGTAGTGAGTGATACATTTTACGTCCACACCATTGTGGTGGAAGATACCATTGCATGAGTTGGTGGGAATATGGACACTGTGGATGACTGCGGAAATACCGAGAAAAAATCTGCATACACAGTTCCAACTCTGGATCTGTGCGAGGCTCGTGCTGGAGAAAATGAATCCGAGGTGCCCTGAACGGTCTTGTTAATTAGAAAGGGACTTACTTAATCAATAAAAATTTTAGATCTTTAGGTAGCAGATGGATAATTTTTATGAAGTGATATAATATTGTTAATCGTCTAAGGAATTGAAAATGATGTATAAAATACTCATAAAATACGTATTGGTGAAACAAAATAAATCGGATTTCGAAGAAGTATGCAACCCTGAGATCCGAGATTTAATTTTTCAAATGAAGATGTATGATGTACAATGACTTGGCAAAGGGCTTCGTTTTAGACAAAGCATGCACAAACAACAAGAAATCTATTCAAAGTTGAAACATATAAGGGTCGATCTTCCATGTTCTGGCCAAATCCGGGTGCAAGGAAGGTCAAAACCTGGAGTAGAATGTCTGTCAAATGGTTGCCCTTGGATAGAAAAATCTTGCTAATCATAACCAATGCTCTCACAATCACTAATCTGCTTTCTTGCACTTTTCCAATCTTCGCTAAGGACTTGCTGACAATTGCTATTGTCCCCTGAAATTTTCCTTTTGCTGATCTTTTAATGACTGGAGTATTTATAAGTTTAGGCTCCAAAGAAAAACATGGTTTATGTAACACGTGTCCTAAACTTATAAGACGTTGTTAACTTGAAATTCTTATGTCCTTTAAGCTCACGACGCCATGCTGCACGATGCTCTGGAGCGTAATACGTTGTCGGGATGCCTTTTGATTACGCTGCAATACGCTAGAGAGCATATTGTTGCGTATGAATTGTGGATGCTTGTACTACAAGGCCTCTGCTAAATTTATGCTGTGTTACGCTTATTTATGCTGTGTAGTGTAATAAAGCATAATGCAGCAGTGTTACGTAATGTAGAGATACTGTTATTGCGTTTCTTCTGGCTTTAATTATTACACTGCATTGCGTAATGTAGCGTAATAAAAACTTTGACCAAGAGATTTCTTGACATGCGTGGCATGCTTCAGATCATTGCATAGGCCTTAAACTTTTTTGCTGTGCCTGTTGAAGTCTTGATTTCTTGTCGACTCTATTGTCATGGTAGACTACCTTGTGTCATTACACTTCGCCAAGCAAAATTAGGCTAAGCAATATTACACAATGTTGCGTAAGATAGCGTAATGAACAAAAGGTTAAATTTATGAAAACTTTGAAGGCTTTCACATCATGTATTCCTCTATCTTGTTTTTTTTTCCTAGATTTTTCCTTGCATGGCGCAATTAACCCTTAGCTAAAAGGGACCTGCTGCACCTGCATTTTGCCGCAAATCTTTACCCTTGTTGCAGAATCTTCTTTGGGTCTACTGACACCTCACAATTTTTTATGGTGTTTCAATAACTAGTGCTTATAACCTATTATTTGGTCTAAAGGGTGTGTTTTGAATTACCATTCTTGTTATTTTTTTCATAAGTTTTTTGATGGAAACCACATCGTCTAAGAGTTTAGCTTCTTGTTATTAGTTAACAATGAAATGGTGAGAAATCCATGAGAACACTCATGCATCCAAGAGGACAGGCAAGTACAAAGAACATCAAATCTGCTTAAAGTCACACCCTTTTCTATCCATTTAATCATTTCCAAATTTGAAAACTACCAAAGTCACAAGTTCATTATAAGTTTCATTTAAGAAGAAACTATATATTTCCAAAATAAGGAAACACCATAGAGTTTTGTGGATGGGTGGATGATGTAGACTCACTACTTGTAATCATGAAAAAGAAACCATGTCTTACTTATCAACACCAAGTTTTAAAGATAGAATCTAGACATTAGATATCAAATAAAATTATGGTACAAAGCATCATTAATCAACAACTGTAGTTGCACTTTAGTCTTGATGGCAATAAAGAAATTCAAAGAAAAATAGAACATAAGAAAAAGATAAAATAAATCCAAAATAAATAAAGTAAAAGATAGAAATTTTTTTTAAAATAATTAAGAAAGAGAAAATGTACTAAAAATGATGTAAAATGAAAATTGAAAAACTAAGGAGCCACTTTGATAGATTAGCATGGATGGCCATCTCCCCCATGATTGAGTTGGAAGGAGAAGATTTGAAAAATTAAGCATGCATGTTCATATATTGAGGGGTTTTGGTCATTGGTTCTTTTGGGTTCATGGAAAAGTTTCAATTGTTTTGTGTTGACTAGCAGTTTCTTGTTTGGGCTTTTAGGTTTGTAGATTAACATGGCTCCTAAAGAAAAGTTTTCATAAATAATTTAAGATACTTTCTACAACATTTGAAACTTGGTTCTTTGTGGCACATGTGTGGGATTCTAGTATAAGATCTTATCTCCCAGTTGAAATTTCACTTTTTGTATTCTATGGTCATGTTGTTGTTTATTGAATGCCTTTTGTAATTTGTTAGATGACATGGCTACCAGTTAGTTCTCATGTAGCAGGTTGAGGTTTATTAATCTTTCTTTTTGTGCTAGATTTAGGTGAAGGTCAAAGTCATACACTATTGATAATGTACATAGTTCCATTTGAAATGGAAGTTTTGGTACCTTCTATACATAAGCTCATAGGGAGAGTAGTTGATAGGAAGTTTCCAAGTGGAGTAGTAGGTCCAAAGAGCATTATTGAGTTTCATGCTCCAATCCCTCCTATATTTACTAAAGGTTTGGGTTAGTATTTTCATGATCTTATTATTTGTAACCTTAGGTTGACAATTAGCTTGGGGATGGTATGGTATTGTTAATATATTCTTAATCCCCAAATGTTGCATAAGATTCTGAAAGGTAATACCTATAAAATGAGTACCATTATCATAAATAAGTTTACATGGCATTAGAAACCTATTTACAACACATTATTGTACAGATCAAGTAGCTATAGAAGATGTGCAATCAATGATAGCTATAACTTTTGCCAATTTTGTACAATAGTCAACAAAAACTATGATGTATGCCTTTCCATTTGACATGGGTGTAATGGAATCCATGAATCTAATACTCCAAATATTGAAGGGCTTTAGTGGTTGGATCCACTGCTGAGGTTTCTCCATATGAGCGATCATTCCATCATCACATTGGTAGTGTTCACAAAAGTAGATGAAGTGATCTACATCCCTGAAAAGTATTTTCCAATAATACCCTATCATGAGGATCTTAATGGTTGTGGGTCTCCTAGCATAGTGGCCTTAATAAGGACCCTTGTGAGCATTTTGAAGAATGCATAGTTGATCAATATCAAGCATGCACCATTGAACCAAGCCATCGGTGCATACCTTATAAAGGTATCTATTAATTTCCATGAAGCAATTTGCCTAGTGAAGAAACTATTGTTTCTTCCTATGATCCCACTCTTGCGCATCTTTTGAGTGAGAAGATAGGTGAGAATGCCATTATATAAGTTTGGTTCAATGGACATTTGTTCAATTATAGCCCCTACAAAGAGAAGTTTATTAGAAAACTAATCTGAAAGTGGGCTCTTCTCCTCTTTATTGTTCCATCTTAATGAAGACATGTGGTCAACAAATATGTTCTCAGTTCCCTTTTGATCTACCATTGTGAGATCAAATTCTTGCAAGATCACTAGCCATCATATGACATAGGGACTCATCATTGATTTATTCATTAGAAATTGGATTACACTATGGTCTATGTGCATAAACACTTTGTACCCAAGCACATAGTACCTAAATTTCTGCACGGAGAACACCACTATTATCAATTCTTTTTCTATTGTGGTGTAGTTGAGCTATGCACCCACAATGCTTCTACTTGCACAGTGGATATAATAAGGATGTTTCTTATCATACAGTTGCATGATCATGGTCTTCCGGGCATAATTGGAAGCATTCATCATGATATGAAAGGACCTAGATCAATCAGGTGCTCATAGAATTGGAGTTTCCATGAGCTTCTCTTTGAGCTACTAGAATGCACATTCGCATTCCTTGGTCTAAACAAATGAAGCATCCTTATTTGTCAACTCCACCAATGGTTTAGAAATCTTAGAGAAATTCTCAATGAATTGATAGTAGTAACTAGTGTATCCAAGAAATGACCTCACATCGTACCGTTCGAAATCGTTAGCGTAAGGATGGAGGAAAAATGAATGCCGAAAGATCTTCAGAGAGATAGAGATGACCCTACCTTCGTGTGAAGGAAATCTGGAAAAATGAAGGCAGAGTGCCTTGGATGGTCTGCACGCAAATCAACCAAGGACTTTCCTGAGCGTAAGGTACGGCTTACGCTAGGGTTATGATAACAAACGTAACACGAGTATGTAAATAGAGCATAGATGTAACGTAAGAATGGACTAGACTGATGTAAATGTAAAACAATGAACCAGAATAATGTAAATAGTGTAATGAATCAAAATAATGTAAACAACGCAATAAACCAGATCAACGTGAACGGTGCAATGGAAGGCAAAAGACTGTATTGTATTGACTTAGAGAATAAAGTGCACCGGTCAAAACGTAGCTACGTGTGTTGATGGAGGTCAAGCGTCAAGCCCCAGGATGAAGGATGATAGATGAAGCGTTTGCGGATGCTCAAGTGCTAGGGGTTGCGTGTGCTTGAGTGCCCAATGTTGCCAGTCAATGCTCTTTAGGTCACCCTTTTTGCAAAATTTCCAACCTTGTTTATGTCAATGAATAGTGTATTTATAGTTTTTTCTAGGCTCAAGAGTAGGGTTTATCAATGAGATAAATGGTTGTGAGATGAGAGAAAAACGGATCGCGTGACAGGTGTACATGGGCATACTACATTCCAGACTGGATGCACTATATCTTACAATGTGTATTGATTTACATTCTGCTGATGCATACAATTTGAAATGTAAGACTTGACAAGCTCACAAATGTTGCAAATTTACAATAAAATAATAGTGCACAACAAGAGATCTTCATTCTAGCTCGCTTGGAACTTCCTGATGCATGAACTAGTTGCTACAAAATGCTAACATGAGTAGTCATATGGCTGTTTGAGATGTTTTTGGCTTCATAAAGGCTGCCAGCATGAGTTGATCTTGTTCTGGTCTGCCCTCAGCATGTGTCTAAAGTGCTTTGGGCCACTTTTGGTAGCTCACATTGGGCTCACGCTGTCAGTGTGACCCTAGTGTGAGCTGGGCATGAGCTGGGCATGAGCTAGGCATGAGATAGGTGTGAGCTGGGTGTGAGCAAGCTAGGATGGTTCATTTCACATCAAATTTTGAATTTTTAAAACGTGGTTTCCAAGTGCAACTACTGCCTGCTGTTGGGGGCAACCTGCATGCTGATTCTGAGCCTATTTGTGCCTTGATTGAGGTCATTCAAGTAACTCACACTGGGCTTACACTATCAGCGTGACTTGGGCGTGAGCAATGAAAATGAACATTTTTGGAGCTAAAATCTGAAGTTGTAGAGGTCAAAACTTGGAGAAATCATTAATGGACCTTTAGGGTGAGTTGTACCCTTGAAATCAAACCATTTTGATGCTATTTTGGGGCTGTTTTGAGGTTGTTTTGAGTTACTCATGTTGGACTCATGCTGCTAGCATGACCTCAACGTGATTAGCAAGGTTTGTGCGATTTTGACTTCAAATCTTGGATTTCGGTTGCTGAAACTTGGAGTAATAATTAGTGAGCCCAAGGGGGCCTTGCCCATTCAAATTAGGATTGTTTTAACCTGATTTGGAAGCTCTGAAGGGTTGGTCACATTGAGGGCAAGCTAGCTTGATAGCTTGAGCAAGCTGGGTGTGAGTTCTATGCCTTAGTCAAGTTTTTCCTCCTGAATGCAGAAAGGAGCTTGAATTGTTCTTCTTTCAAATTGTTAAGCTAAAATTTTGTTGGTGTTTCATTGGCCCCTCTTTGTTGACGTCTGGAGGAATCCACCCGAGAGGCATCGACAAAGAAGTACAAAACACCATGATCGACCTGGCATCAAGCATCGTCTGTTGAACCCTGGCTAGATGTCATCGCACCATGTTCAAAAGTACATTGGATTAAGGGAAATCTAGTTTAGGGAAAGAAGGTTGTAACTAGGGGGATTAGGGATTGCTCAAAGGGTGTCATTGTTTAAACTATGGGAGAGGAATGCTCTCATGTGAATGAGCTAGTTTTCGGTCCTTGTTAACAACCAATGTATAGCAGACTTGGATCGAAGGTAGAGGAGGTGTGTTATTTGGAGAAATGGGACCCTTGTGTTGTGTTTAAGGGAGCCCATTATAAATAGCCAAAGCCACGCAATGATGTGCAACATGATCATTTAAGATATGAGTGTTTTTCCAAGACAATTGCCTTCTCGCCTAGGGCTTGTATGAGAAGAGCAATGGTCTTTAGTCAATGATGTCAACAGGGTCATGAAGACCTTTTCCATGCATTTTGCTCTTTGACCTTGTTGTTCTCTTTTTATTTTTTCTTTGTTTCTTCTTTTTTTATGTTTTTGCATTGTTTTGTCTTTCTTTTTCTTTTATTTTTTTTCTTGTTGGTCTTTTTTGAAAGAGCTTGCTTTTAGTGCTGTGCTCATTTTTGAGTGCTTGCATTGTGCATTGTATTTTGTGTTTTACATTGCAACTACTTGGAGAATCATAGTATGCAACTGTGTATCAAGAGTGTTGAGCTGGGTGGAATGTATCCATGGGTGTAATCGAATAGGATAATTGGGACATGATAGGAAAATAGGGGATATATCAGGAGTTGTGGATGTACTCATGAATGGATTGATTAACCCAGTTAGGGAATTAGGAAGAATGTGATACCTTGTCATCATGATGGAGTGCATCTATGCATGAATGCCTCGAGCATGTCATCCTGCAAACACAACTCCAAGGGGACAAGATAATCACAAATGATTCAGTTAGCAAAACACTTTAAACTTGAATGTAGCCGATGGAATGGAGCAATCATGTGGAGCTTCAAGGCGAACAAAATCTTGAATAGCATTAGTTTCATCGAGGTTTATGTGAGAAACCAGGCGGCAATTTTTTGGTGAGCATGTACAGCTAACTGCAGCAGCATGTCTTTTAAAATGACACCAGGTTGTTGATGATGTCACCAATTTGTAGTCTTGGTGGACTATTGTGGATTAGTTTCATCTCATAATCCTTTGGATGTTGTCAGTTTATCATCATAACAGACAGTGCAATGCTAGTTTATAGTTGTAGCAGACTATGCAGAGGCAAGTTAGTTTATAGTCTTAGTGGACTTTGGTGGATAAATGTGGTAGTTTAGTGTCATACCAGATAGAGCTCTGTGGTGTCAGTTTATTGTCATGACGTCAAGACGTTCTATGGTGCGATTTTTAAGTCATAGCTCTAGGACTATTCTATGGTATCAGTTTTAGGTCATGATGCCAGGACCGTTCTGTGCCAGTTTATAGTCATAGCGGATTGTCTTTTCTAGTTTATAGTTGTAGCGGATTGTTTGTGCTTACCTTGTTTGTGTAAGGTGTGACGCTGCATGCATGGTCATGCTACGTGCCTATGAGATCTTGCAAAAATCAACTAGGAAGAAAACAACATCAAGTGACACCTTCCATACATAGAGTTAGAATGTATGAATGAAAGAAAAGTAACGCAAAAAGTGATAGTTTTAGGTTGTTTTGGGCCGTAAGCTAGTTTAAGGCATTTTCGGGCCACGTGTTTTTGTAGTTTTACGTTTTTTTTAAACGATGTGTAAACTAAGCTTACGAATGTGCAAACAAAGAAAAATGCATGATCTAAGTGAGCGGACAAAATGTAAATGCATAGGCTGGTGCAATGTAAACAAAAGTCGAGAATGCATGGCAAAGGGTAGGTAGGCACCAACATTTTTGGGCAAGGGAAGGTCTTGGTCATGTAGTTTCTTCCTAACTAGGCATGGATTAGGGAGCATGCAAAGTTTAGGATCCTCTAGGAGGCTGTCGGCTTCAACCACTCGTTCAGGCATGTTAGCCTTAAGTGTTTCATTGGTTGCTATAGGTGTACCACGAAGAAACTCTTCTTCTAAAACTTGTGCCATGTCTATGTCGTGAATAGTTGAAGAGGAAGCATTATCACCATGGATGATAACTTAACCACCTTCATATGGAAGGTGGATTTCTTAGTGGATGAGAGAGGAGATGGCCCTTAGTTGAGCTAGCCAAGGCCTACCTAGAATCATGTTGAAACTTGGCATCTCTTCTATGATAGTGAAATATATGCTAGTGGGGAATTTCTCTCCCACCACAAAGGCTAAGTTGATTGTACCCTTGACCATGAGACATGATCCATTGAAGGATTTTAGACATGTGATTTTGGTTGGCCTAATTTCATCTGCCAAGCCTACCTTGTTGATGAAAGAGTACAAGAGTACGTTTGTTGCTGCACCATCATCAACATGCACTTTGCAGATGGTGTATTGCCCAACACGAATGCTAATGGATAGTGGAGCTACAGTGACTTCCCCTCATTTGGTGTTGACTTTAACTACATCATCATGAAAGGCCAAGGTTCTCAAACCCAATTCTTGTGGTGTGGGAGGCAACATTGTTGCATGAATGGATGCCTCATTTGCAAGGATGTCCTCCATAATAGGAATGGAGGCTAAGACCTGGGCCAATGCTTGGCAGTGATCAGGTGAGGTCCTGACTAAGTTGTATAAGCTAAATGTTGTGTTCTTTTTCTTGAGTGTTTGCTTTACCTGGGTTAGTGTAGCTACGAAGTCCTTTTCATTAGCCATTGTGTTGGCTTTGACTTCTTCCGTGAAGCTTGCAAGACAAACCTCTCTGGAGGGGGCTTAGGCTTGGTTTGCTTGGGGGTAGGGGCCCCAATGTTTAGTTGTTTGCTACTTGTGGCCTTTACTTTAGCCATGGGAGTTGCAAGGTGATCGTTCGTCCTCTTAAGTTTTCATTTGGTGGACTTACCTGGGTGGCTAGTGGGGTTGACCCTCAAGGGAGGAGGGACCAAGATGTTGCCCACTATTGGGCTTCGGGTAGGTGAGGGGCCATCACGTTGTGGCACCTTGATGACAAAAGGTTGCTTAGCAATTTTTGTGGCTACGTCATGCCAGTTTAACATCTTAGCAGATGAGTCATGCCAGTTTAACGTCTTAGCGAATGATTGCTGTAGAACCTTGACTTCAAAGGGTGTTGTGGGTGCCTGGGGTGGCACCTTGATAATAAAGGGTGACCTCTTATTTATGAAGGTTGAGGGAATCCTTGCCTTGGTAGGAGGCACACGAATCACGAAAGGTTTTTGCATATGTTTGGGATTGCCACCTATGCTAATTGAGTTTATGACTTAGGAGGTGTTGTCTATGTTGGATTGACTTGCCGTGTCAATCACTAGTTGGCCTTATTCTATTATTCCCTACAGGTCATCCTGCAAGGCATGACAATTGTCTATACTATGACCAGCCATTTGATGGTAATGACAGTATTGGTCCACTTTAAAATGTTGTGGGATTAGGGGCTCATTTGGTACTACTAAGGTGGGGTTCCTTAGTACTTCACAGTACCTATCATGTTTTTGATGGGTAATCATCAACACGTGTTTGTGTTGGATTTTCCTAGCTTTCAAGAGTTGCTCCAGTAGTTCAAAGGGTTGCATCGGTAGTGGTGTATAAGTTGAGTAGTCCTTGCACTGAAAGTTGGGCCTTGGGGTGGCCCCTGAGGATGTAGGTGAGTTCGCACCAAAGTTGGTAGCTTTGTTAGCTGGGACTTTAGGTTGCTTAGCTATTGGGCCCTAGTTGGTTGCATTTGTGCTTACGGCCACCGTTGCTACTATTTTATTTTTCTTACAAGCATGTTGGTTTTTGTAGGCCACATGAGCTAGGTCATTGCTTGATTGCGCTACCTCCTCTATGCTTTTGACTTGTGCGAATGCTTGACTCAAAGTACGAGCACTCAAATAATAGAGTTTCGACTTAACGAAGTCATTCACAGTGGCTTTAAAAATGGTGAGAAAGTATGTCTCAGGTATGGGCTCATGGAGTTCATTCAGGGCTGCACTCCTTCTTTGGATGAATTTTTGCATTGGCTCTAAAGGCACTTGTTTTATTTGGATTAGACTATCTAGTGTGGCTTCAGGCTTTAGGTTATACTTAAAACAAGTAACAAATTGATGTAACAAATCCTCTAGAGAGGATATGGAGTTACGTGGTAGGGCTTAGTACCAGTCTAAGGCTCTTCTAGTTAAGGACATGGAAAACACACACAGGATTGCATGAGGCCAAACTTGAAGTAACAGACATTCTAATGAGAATGTCACTAGGTGAGCATTTGGATCTCCCTCTCCATTATACTTGGTCAATTGTGGCAATGAAATTCCTTTTGGTAGAGTCAATGGTGGCATTGAAGAGCTAATCAGATCATCCTGATAAAAATCGATCACCTTAACTTCTTCAGTGTTTGCAATTTTGATGCACTTTACCTCATTGGTCAATGTTTGCATCATTTTTCTAGCCTCTACCCATTCTTGGACACTAGGTGGATCGGCTAGTTGGTTTGGTTGAGCATGATAATAGTTAGATTGTTGTGTGGTTTATGGGAAAGATGACTGTAGGGTTGTTAATGGTTGTACTTGAGGGACATTCATGGATGGGATTTTAATAGGTGGTATGTCATAATGAACCAGTTGATGTTGTTGAATGACAGGTGTGGGCCACTACCCAGTTACAAGTTGTGAGGAAACACCTAGAACCTATTGAGTTGAAGTAGTGAAGGGTGTTCCTTGGATTTGCACTTGTGGTATATAATGAGTAGATGTAGAAGTGGGTATCATGGATGGCATTCCAATTATTTGGGGTTGGAAGGTTGCTCCTATATTAGCTTGAGAGGAGAGTTGTTGGGGTTGTACTTGTAGAAGAGGGGGTAACGTGGTGACCAGAGGAATAATAGGGATGGATGCATTGAACTGGGTGTTGGTCATAGGGAAAGTAGGAATGGGGATGGGTGCTTCCTATTGAGAAATAGGTGCTTGAGTACTTTTAAATGTGTGAAGAGGCATGGTCTCTCCCATGAAAGGATGGAATAATGGATTCACATAAGTATGAGGACTGAGAGTGTGGTACGAGTCCCCATGTTCAAATTGAGCCGCGAAATCATCTTCCTCATCTCTGTTTTGAGGCTCTACCATGGGTTGCTACAAGGTTTGATTCCTTACCATGAGGAGCTGGGATATGAGTTCATTATGGGATTCAGAGAGGGGAATTACATCATATGCTGAAGGGGTAAAGTTATGTCCACCCTTATAGATGAGTTCATAATGTCTTTTTGCTTCTATTTCTGTGTGATCAATGGGTAGGTTAGCTTAGATCTTTACAAAAATGAAGTTGCATTGTTTGGGGGTGAGAATTGTATACATAGGTTCCTTACCTTATAACCAAAGTGATTGGCGAATTGGCCCTTAAGGGTTCATCTCTCCAACAGTGACTATGGGTTCAGTTGCGATCACAGGATTTAAGATTTCGGCATCAAGGTCAGAGATGGGCAATGTTACTTTGATCTGAGAATATTCCATGTGTGTAATTGTCTTAACTAGTTGAATATGTACAAGTTGGTGTGTGCAAGCTGAGCTTGAGCAAGCTGGACGTATAGGCTTAAGCAAGCTAGGTGTATGGGCTTGAGCAAGTCGGGCATATGGGCTTGAGCAAGCTAGGTGTATGCAAGCAGGGCTTGAGCAAGCTGAACATATGCAAGCTGAGCTTGAGCAAGCTACACGTATGCAAGCTGGGCTTGAGCAAGCATGTGTACACTATACTTAATATTTTTAGCAATGGTATTGTATTGGTAGTAGTGTAAGAGTTTTATGAGGGTTTAATCCAATCGTAAATAGATTGGTATGGTTTAAGCAAGGTAAGCATGCATTCTACACCTGATCTGCACCACGCATGAGAGGTAATGAAATCAATGTTTAATTGAGATGGAAAACAAAGGGTACCCTCCTTCTAGCACCAATTTCTGTACCATCTGAAATCGTCGACGTTAGGCTGGAGGAAAAACAAATGTCGAAAGATCTCTGGAGAAATACAAATGACTCTGTCTTTGTGTGAGGGCAAGCTGGAAAAATGAAGGTAGAGTACCTTGGATGGTCTGCACACAAATCAACCAAGGACTTCCCTGAGTGTAAGGTACAGCTTGCACTAGGGTTATCGTAACAAACGTAACATGAGTATGTAAATAGAGCATAGATGTAACGTAAGAATGGACTAGAATGATGTAAATGTAAAACAATGAAACATAATAATGTAAATAGCGTAATGAATCAGAATAATGTAAATAGTCAATAAACCAGAATAGTGTGAATAGTGCAATGGAAGGAAAAATACTGTATTATATTAATGTAGAGAATAAAGTGCACCAGTCAAAATGTAGCTGCATGTGCAAATGGCAGGTCAAGCATCAAGCCCCTGGATGAAGGATGAAGGATGAAGCATTTGCGGATGCTCAAGTGCTAGGGGACACATGTGCTCGAGTGTCCAAGGTTTCCAGTCAATGCTCTTTAGGTCGTCCTTTTTGCAAAATTTCCAATCCCATTTATGTAAATGAATAGGGTACTTATAATTTTTGCTAGGCTCGGGAGTAGGATTTATGAATGAGATCAATGGCTATGAGATGAGAGAAAAATGGATCACGTAACAAGTGTACATGGGCAGACTACATTCCAAAATGGATGCATTGTATCTTACAATGTGTATTGATTTACATTACACTCATGCATACAATTTGAAGCATAAGAGCTTGAAAAGCTCACAAATGTTGAAAATTTACAATAAAATAATAGTGTACAACAAGAGATCTTGATTTTGGCTTGCTTGGAACTTCCTGATCCATGAACTAGTTACTGCAGGATGCTGACATGAGTGGTCATATGGCTATTTGAGATGTGTTTGGCTTCATCAAGGCTGCCAGCATGAGTTGATCTTGTCCTAGTGTGCCCACAGCATGTGTCTGAAGTGCTTTAGGCCACTTTTGGTAGCTCATGCTAGGCTCACGTTGTTAGCATGACCTTAGCATGAGTTGGACATGAGCTGAGCATGAGCTAGGCATGAGTTGGGTGTGAGCTGGTCATGAGCAAGCTGGGATGGTTCATTTCACACCAAATTTTGATTTTTGAGACCTTTTTTTCAAGTGCAACTTCTACCTACCCTTGGGGGCAACCTGCATGCTGATTCTGAGCTTGTTTGTGCCTTGATTGAGCTCATTTTGGTAACTCATGTTGGGCTTACACTATCAGCATGACCTAGACATGATGTGGGTGTGACCTGGGTATGAACAATGAAAATGAACATTTTTGGAGCTAAAATCTAAAGTTTTGGAGGTCGAAACTTGGAGAAATCATTAATGGACCTTGAGGGTGAGTTGTACCCTCGAAATTAGACCATTTTGATGCTATTTTGGGGCTTTTTTAAGGCAATTTTAGGTTACTCACGCTGGACTCACACTGGACTCACCCTGCCAGCATGACCTCAACGTGAGTAGCAAGGTTTGTGTGATTTTGACTTGAAATCTTGGATTTTGGTTGCTGAAACTTGGAGTAATCATCAATGGGCCTGAGGGAGCCTTGCCTATTCAAATTAGGATTATTTTGTCCTGATTTGAAAGCTCTGAAGGGTTGGTCATGTTGAGGGCAAGCTAGCTTGACAACATGAGCAAGCTAGCTTGAGTAAGCGGGGTGTGAGTTCCATGCCTTAGTTAAGTTTTGCCTCCTGAATGCCGAAAGGGGCTTGAATCGTTCTTGTTTCAAAGTGTTAAGCTAAAATTTTTGTGGTGTTTCATACATCTTTAACTATTTTTGGCTACCTGGAAATTCCAATTGAATCATTTTTTTTAAAATTATATGTCTTAACACAACACCTTCCTGGACCATCAAGTGGCTTTTTTCTAGTTGAGCCTAAAGTTTGTCTCCACACATCTTTTTAGCACTTACTCAAGATGGTCCATGCCTTGCTCAAATATAGCCCCATAGGTGGAGAGTTCATCTATGAATACTTCTACCTTGCTACTAACCTCTTATTGGAAGATGCTCAGGACAAGGTGTTGGAATGTGGTAAGGATATTACATAGGCTAAATGACATCTTTTTGTATGTGAAAGTTCCCCAAGGACTCGTAAATGTTACTTTTTCTTAATCTTCTAGTGTAATCTAAATTTGGTTATAGCCACTACAACCACCTAGAAAGTTGTAGTAACAATACCTAGAAATGGTATTCAACACCTAGTCCACAAATGACAATGGAAAGTAATCTTTGTATATCGCCATGTTCAAAAATTTGAAATTAATGTAGATCCTTGATTTACCATCTTTCTTTGGCACTATCACAAGTGGACAAATCCACTCACTATTCACAATGGAATAGATGAACCCCATGTTGAGGAGTTGTTTGATCTTCTCATTAATGATCAACTTTAATTTGGGGTTCAACTAGCACTGCAACTACCTCTTTGGCTTCATGGAAGAATCGATGTAGATGCAATGGTTTCATATCCTTGATCAATTCTAGTGAGTTCAGGATATAACCAAGCAAAGGCTATTGGCCATTTTTTTATCACCTCTAATAGCTTCTTTTTCTATGCAAGAGCAAGGTTGGCATTGATAATAATCACCTTGCCATTTTTAGAAAAGCATACTCCATTCAGCTAGTAGAGTTTTCAACCTAAGTATCCCCTATTAAAAACTTTCAAGGATCTCAAACTCTCTCCAATTAGTATCATCAGGTTCATCAAAGAGTTGGTGATGGATTTATTCCATCTCATTCATGCCTTTAATGTAGGTACTTTTAAGGCTCTCAATCCATTCCATGGATAGAGTTAAGCTACTATGAAGTTTAGCTATTAGCCACTCAATACCCTCCAATTTTATGGCTATTGCATACAGGCATCTTTGAATTTCTATCACATCGACACACTGCTTGCATGCTATGATTGGTATACTTTTCAAGGTCTATGGTTTCTACATGCATTTGTACCCTATGTCACTATAAGTAATACATGGAACACACTTCCTCTGAAACTTTTCATAATCATTTTTCTTGAAAATTTTCAAGGAGAGGTGTTTGATTCCCAACCGTGCATCTATTATGCTCAACCAAGCCCTTCCCATGATGATTGAGAACTCCCCCTTGTAGTTATCTACACAAATCACCAAGAAGTTAGCAAGATAGGATCACCTATAAGTAGTGGTCACAATTTCCTCCATTAATTCCAAGGAGATGGTGACGGACTAATCTATTAACTCAAGATAAATGCTTCTTTTCTTTAAAGAAGGCAGGTTTCAAGCTTTATACATTTCATGAGAGATCAAATTGATACTAGAACCTAAGTCTAGTAGAGCCTTGAAAGGCTCATTCCTAGTGATTTGTAAGTAAATTAGGGGACTTCCATGATCCTATCTTTTCTTGGTAATGTGGCCAGCCTTTAGCTAATTAGTGACCACATGGGTCAACATGATAGTATGCACTTTAGAGGAATTTTGTTTAAAGGGTTCTCAAATGATGTAGTAGAGGATGAGGAAGAAGTAGCATCATTAGTCGCAAGTGTCTATGAGGGCTTAGAAGGATTGTTAGTTCAGAAGAAAGGTCTTTTTCAAGGTTTATTTTCCTAACCACTTCACTAAGAGTAAGTTGTAAGTTAACAGCCCTTATGACATTTCTTTACTATGGCTGGGCAAGAATTTCACTCTACAAGGATGGAGATAGTGGTAATTGAGTTGAGGGAAAAGGTACAGGTGCAAAAGGATGAGAAGGGTAGAAATGAAATAGGGATTCCCATCCTAGAGATTAATTTCTATAATACTTAGTAGGGTAATAGTGGCACTGGAACAAGATGTGACTGGAAGATTCACATAGAGAAATTAGTTGCTGAACATAGAATCCATATGGATCTAGCTATTGCTAAGGGTACTACTACCTTGATGGTGGCATCCCCCATGACTGTGGGTGCTACCATTATTGGTACTACTCAAGACATTGGGGTGGAGCTCCAGTTGAATAGTAGGCTTACTATTGGTGGAATTACCTATGGGTTTCTTGAGGATAAGGCAACCTCCTAGGTTCTTACCTTCTTACTAATCTAGGATTTAGTGCATACACCCCAGACCTCTACAAGTGTGACACAATGGGACAACATCCCTTAGGATGCTCATATTGGCAAATTTCACATCCATCATCATCATCTATTTTTGACTCCATAACCTCTTGAACAATAACAACTTTTTCCTTACCCCTTTGATAGGCATGTTCAACTTCTTTCATTCTCCTTCTATCATAACCTCTACCTTTCTCTTTAGACTTTTCTATAATTCTAAGAGCAATTTTAAATTTTTCATCCAAATAATCCCACATTTTATCTACCTCAACTAATATTTTAGAAATATATTTTTGTATCAGTAAGGTTTTCCATTGCACCACTTCATCAAGTCATGCCTCCTCCTCATTGTCACAAAACTAGACAGTCCTTTTTTGAATGAAAGGATCCTAGTTGTATTGTTTCATACTTTGCCATTTTCTCAACTTACTCAATCAGCCTTTGGATCTAATGAATCCTTAGCTCTAAAAGTCTTCATTAGGCATAGACCCTAAGAGTTCTCCTTCTTTTTGTTTTCAGCCCATCTATGATATGACAAAGTTACTTCCATTGAGAAAGGTCACAGCCTAGTAACTTGTGTAATAGGTAGTAATATCTACCCATGGCTACATCTAAGCATTCATGTATTCCTTATCTCCACCATTGGATTTTCTTCCTTAGATTAGACACTTGGGAATACATTTGATACTTATCATTAAAGAGTTTAAGCATCATACTCCATCATCTAAATGATACTAGTTCTAAGGACTAGTACCATCTTTCAACTTTCTTGATGAGTGCCATAGGAAACAAATTTAGGTTTTGTCATTTTTTTTTAATTTTTTGCAAGGAAAAAATATTGTGAAAGGCTTGAAGATGATTTTGTGCATCAAAACTGTATTCCCCTTTAAACTTGAAAATATTTTTCATGTCTAACCATTTGATTTTGTTATCTTTCACCTACCTCGTTGGAATCCTCATAGCCTCTACAATGTTTAGCATATTTCTTATTGCAAGCAAAGGCTCATCATAGTCATAGCCTCTATGATGGCCCTGGTGCCTATGATGCCATTTTTTATTCCTTCATTCATGGTGGTATGCCTTCATTGATTGCCCACATCCCTAGTCTCTACTATTCTGATGGGCCCATGACCATCTCTATTCCACAAGTTACCTCCATCATGGTCATTTCCTCTGTGGCTTCAATTAGAGCTAGAGGAGAAAGAAGATGAGAACATCAAAGATGAAGAGGATGGAGAATCAATGACATCCACCATGGTCACATCCTTTGCTACTTTGGTTAGAGCTAAAGGAGGAAGAAGATGAGAACATTAAGGGTAAAGAGGGAGAAGAGCTAGCACCAACATCGTTCCTACTACTCCCTCTCTTTTGATCATAGCCATGATCACCATGTTTGTCTCTATCATGGTGCTTTTCTTGGTTCATACCTTGACTCCCTCCTTTGCAGTCCCCATGGTTAACCAAGATTATTTACAGTAAACTATAAATTCTAGTTAGGGCCCCCTTCATCAAAGAAAAGAGAAGGAGAATCAGTATTTTGAGAATCCTTAGAGAAGGATTCCTCACCTTCTTTATGGCCTAGCAAGAATAAGGGATTTGCAAACTATTTTTCCTTTGACACCTCATAGTGAATCTCCTATTATCAATCTTTCTTTCATTATGCCTCAATAAAATGATAGTCTCAATAGTCATGGTCCTAAACAATGTACTTTGCATTAAGCACTGCAATGCCCAATTTCATGAGAGTTTGGAGAAACATTGCAAAAGCTAATCAATCGGGCAACAACATAATGTTGCCCTTCATATCCATTCATCATAGTTGTTCATCATAATGTAGGATAAAGGTGAAATCTAGAACATACTCATCAAGATGAGTATAGACCACTTTTCATTGTTGGAGCACCAATGATTTTGACCCTTCACACCTTTGCTGACTGGATCTAATTTCATATGGCAATGGAGAATCTCCCCTATGAGAAGAAGATATATTAGATTGAAAGAATAATACTATGCTTTTGTTATTATTATTATTATTCTTAATGATGTTGACTTTAGGGTTTATTATAACATTGTTATATAATTTTACTAACTCCTAAGTAGCACATATAACTAACTAAAGTCCCTGGTAATGATGCCAACGATGAGCAATGAGCAATCCCTAAGCCCAACCATATGAATCACTAACATTTACTAAGTGATCCAATCAAATTCTATAGAATTTAGCTCTCTAAGGGCACTGGGTCAATGTAGCAAATATAATAGACATGATCGTTGTCTTCCTAGTTTCACTTGTGCAATGAAAAGGTATGGTTAAGTGTAATAGAGGCATATGATTTTTATCATTTTATGTTTTTCATGGAATTCACCTAACTATTAAAAATTAAGTAATTAAATGTTTAATTAATCTAATTACTAACTAATGATTAGCTAGATCTAACATAAGCATTCATTCCCATCTTCCATATACATCCTAAACACATTACAATGCTACTAGGTTACTCAGCATTAAGCACTACTGGGATTACCAAAAGTTAATCGTATGCACAAGATGGTTGTACATATGTGTATTAATTATGTGTCATGAATTAATTAATTAAATGCATTAAAGTATACTACATGAATAATAAATGTATTAGGTAAACATTAAGCTCAGTCCAAGTGCTGCAAAGTTTATGAAGAAGGCTCATCTTTATTGTCGATCACATCGAGGTGCTCAAGTACATCAGTGCTCGAATAAAGATCCATATAATTCTCACTCCTACTACTACCACTTAGACAATATTCTAATGCTCAAAAGAACACACTTCAAGAACTTTTCTATGCTACTAATGAATGAATTCCATAAATGTGGTAGATGAAAGCACATTTATAGGTAAGATAGGGTGCTACATCGACAAGTATCTGTTGACATAGCAAACCCTACATTGATAGGATCCTGTCAATGGAATCTTGTTGATGGGACTGATGCATAACTCATCAAAGCATTTGAATTAGAAACTTTAATGTAATTCATGTATCTTCTGAGAAAAGAAAAATTTCAAAAGAAGTTCCTTAAGCATATGAATTATTTAGTATATTTATCATAAAGTACTATTAATCGAAGGCCTTGCTTTCAAAAGTTTCCAAACTTGATCTTGATATAGCTCTCCAGATTTATGAAAACATCACCCAGCCATTGTATAATTCTCAATGAATGTGTGATGTTTATGTGTGTTTTCTTATGTTAATTTACTTTTGATGATTTCAAGGTGTTTTGCTATGTTTGTAAGTGTTTTAGACTTATTTTGATGGTTTTAGGAGGTTCCAAGATCTATGGGAACTTATTGAAAGGCATTCAAAAGCTCCCAAAATTAAAATGAGCATTTTTATTTTTGGCACCTACAAGATAGAAATCTCCCCAAAGATGTTTACCCTGAAAAGTGTAGACATCTCAAGACCAAATAAGACATCTACCAAAAACAAGAAACGTCTCTTCCAAAGGTAGGGCTTTCATAGTAGATGTCTACATGGAACTTGAGATGTCATTGTTAGTAAGAAAAAGAAGAAATGGGAAAGATCTAACATGGTGTTTTGATTGGAAAAATTCAAGGGAGAAATCGCTTATGCATTAAAAATATTTACATCTTCATTACTGAATGATTTACTAATGGGAGACGTTAGTCTCCACACTTGATCCTAGTATTTATATGCAACATGAAGATCCTAAAAGGCTTAAGAAAGAACACAAATCTCTCTGTAATAGATGCATTATAACTAAAGCGACTATGAAGAAAGACAAGCATGTATGTAGGGGGAGCCTATATCTCATCAATAGTTATCATCTATAGGTCACTCATGTAGGCGGAGCCTTTTGAGACTCTTACCAAAAGATACTCAAGCAACAAGACTTTTCACTCCAACAACCACAACTAAAAATAAGCAAGGAAGAGCATATTTCTTTGGTAAACTTTTAAAAGTAAAATAGGATATTTATTTATTAATATTTATAATACTTACCTTAAAATTATCTTTATTGATGAAGGCTCTTGAACTGTATATGTTATATAAACTTATGAGTTCTATGTTAAGGATTTAATGGTTCATGTCTAACCTTTTGTATTTTGAGAATGTATCATTTTAAGTACCTAAGGTCCTTATTGCAAATATGAGTTGAGAAGTACTCACCTTAGAGATTTCAAGTATTCAATGGTAGATTGAAACTAGAAAAGGTATTCATGATCTCTTTTGGTAAGAAATAAGACATCTATATATATACTATTTTTGCTCTCAACATGATTATTATATATTAGTTTATGATTTTTTCGGGTAAAAAGATGATTGGTTGTGTTTGATATTTTGATATATTTAACATAATAAGATGTGTTGCTTTGCCTTAAAATTTTAATATGCATGTTTTTACTCACACGCCATGAAATTTCTATTTCTTATTTTTTTGTTGATATTTCAAAAGAAGGATAATATTGGATAATTATAGAACTATGAGATATTGGTTATTTGTTACTAATGGCTTATTGACTTAAAGACATGTTACATGATCTTCAATGTTTGAAATTTAGAATACGATCTTTGGATATCAAATTAAAGGCTTGGATCTATTGTAACTCATTATTTCTAACCTTATTTGTGAATAGATATAGGGAAACTCTTAAGGATATTTAATGTTTCATTAGCAAGCTATGAAATCAATACTTAAGGATGTATACTCTTTAATTAATATTCATCATGTTTTCTAACTTAGCTAAATGATTGTATCTATATGGGATTGTCATATGATGATATGCAACTATGGTTGACCTTTATTGAGGATTTTGGTTGGTCCTTATTCTTCCTTGCCTCTTTTTGAGTGTTGTCCAAAAATGGAAAGAGAGTAGAGTATTTAGTTAGAATCTCAAGCATGGTGACTTTATATATTTTTTTGACAAAATAACTTTCTCATATCTCTATGTTACATACTAACCCATTTTCTTAAGTGTTGTACATCACCAAAAAGGGGTAGATTGTTGACATTTTGGTATGTTAAAACCTTAAGAAAAATGAAGAACATAGAATGTGATGTGTTTTCAAGGCATGAAGAATAGCTTAAAGGATGACATCTACAAAGAGATGTCTAAGTGGAGACTACAAGGACTCAAGGAAGCATGGACAAGTATGAAGAATAAAAACTAAGTAAAGATGCCCTAGCAACTAAATGAAAGCTAAATCAACAAGAGGAAGCCTACAAAACCAAAGTTTAAAAGCTAAGAAGACATCTTCTAGAAAAAGAAGAAGTTTTTGTTGAAGTAAAGTACATGAAGAGAAGATGTCTCCCAAAAATAGGAGATGTATCCTATCAAGAGAAGATGTCTCTATAGAGATGTCCCACCATCAGTAGAGACATATCCTTAGATTTGAAGTCAATTTTAGAAAGATGTCCCAATCTCAAAGGAGATATCTACACTAGTCATTAGATAGCCATTTCACAAATTCTAAGGTGATTTCAAAAACTCCAAGGCTATAAGAAGACTTTAATCTCTTAGGTATTATGCAAGTGTGTGCATAAAATTGTATATTAAAGAAATCATTGTATATTGTACTTGTGTACTTTATTTGTAAAATCATTTGTTTGGTTGATTGAAGAACTGTGCTTCAAAGTACAAGGACTTGTAATTTTAAATTACATTATTTTCTTGTGATTTTGTTTCTCTCTTATTACCCAGTTGGGGTTAATGTGCTTCTTGCAGGAAGGCATCATCATTGAGCTTGTTGGGTTCCTACGGGATTAAGTGTTTTTGTAGCATCAAAATACTCTAAAGCAAAGCTCAATTTTGTAAATGTTGTGAGATCCTTGAAACCACAGTCTATGCTCATTGGGACCTTACAAGGTTGAGGGGTTTCACAACAACAAAATACTTTAGAGCAAAGATCAAAGCTTGTATAGGGTGTGGCTCCCTTCAAACCATATTTTGAGCTTGTTCATACCTTGCAAGGTTGAGAAATTTTGCAGCACTGAAATTCTTAGTAGCAAAGCTTAAATCTTGTAAAGGTTGTGATGTCCTCTAAATCACATTTTAAAAGAAACAAAGTCCAAAGTTGTGTGATGAGCAGTGAGGTACCTCTCTACCTAACCATATGAATCACTAAGGCATTACATGTGATCCAGTCAAATTCCATGGACTTATAATTATCTAATGCATGATCTCTTTTAGGAAGTGAAATGGGCATTGAGAACATTCATTGTCTTCCAAATTACAATTTTTAGGTTCAAGGCTATGGTCTTAGTTTGATTAAGGTATATGATTTTTCTTACTTTATATCTTATGGATTTTGTCACTTACAACAAGAATGAAGGTAGAGTAATTTAAAATCTAATTCATTATTATCTATCTAGCCAAACACAAGTAACTGTCCCACCTTCCTAGACACATCTTGAACACATATAGCACTACTGAGCTACCAAAAATTAAGTGTTGCTAGGTTACCAAGTACTATAAAAATGCTTGAAGTGGTCATGCTCATGTTCATTAACTACTAGAAATAAATTTCTTAATTCAAATGCATTAAAATAAAGAGTGTGAAAGTAAAATGTAATAAAGAAAATATTAAGCTATTCTCAATGCTGCAAGAATTGTCAAAAGAGCTCATTCTATTCCAATTACACCATTGTGCTTAGGTACATTAGTGCTCGAACAAAGAACTATACACACTTAGAATTATTCTACAGGCACTCAGAAAATGTTCTAACTCTAAGAAAAAGAAATGGTAAGAGCTTTTCTACTCTAACTAAGAAAGACTAAAAATTGACTTGAAAATTGGAGCCCATGCATGGTATTTATACACTTGCGGTACACACCCTGATGTTGTGTATGCAACATCACATCAAGACCCTGACATCACATACCTAATGTCGGAGTATATGTAAAACATGTTTCATCAAACCCCCATGATTGAATGATAACTTTTCCTTGAGTGAACATGAGTAGGAACAAGTTCATTACAACATAATATATTGGGTAGGTATGGGATGATTAACTGGCATTACAAATTAACTCAAATGAAATAGATAGACTCTAAGTGCCCAAGTGTATAGACTTATAATTTTTTCAACACTGGATGTTCATGATAAGAGAAGTGAACACCTTAGAGAACATTGACATCCAATACCTTTTGGCAGCAAAAGAATGAGAGAGAGAGAAAAGAGATCCAATGATCACAAATGGTCCTCATTGTGTAGTATTGCTACATCAACCTTGGTAAAGATAGTCCCACTTCTAGTCCATGCTTCCCACTATAGTCACAAAAAAATCATGAATTAGTATGCAATGTGTAACACATAGTAGTGAAATGCCTTGTCTTGCCAATAGTTACACTTAGCTAAGTTGTGATTGTCGTAGATTGCTTTCTCCAGTAGTATTAGCAAAGAAGGCTAACAAATAGGGTAAAATAGATAAGTGGTCCATTGAATCAAAAAATGTTTAACACAAGAAAATATTTGAAGAGGGTATAAGAATTCACAACAATGAAAAGAAGAATTCACTAAAAAATGTTGTGAAGATGTGTATAATTGGATGTCATTGATGGGGTGAACAAAAGAGAATTTGATTGTAAGAGTGTCTAAAGATAATGAACTTAACTACCCTAGCCAAAAGATATGAAAGTGGGTCCTCCCCAAAGCAATCATAGGCCTTTTTACCCTTGCATAACTTCAAACCAAAGAGTCCATAAGCTCCATGGATGATTAATGGTTATGAAAGGTTAAGTATAAATATCTAAAAGAAACTAACTAAGAATTCTAGCACATCAAAACAAGACATCGAACTAAAACATGAAACTGGTAGTGAGGTGAGACATGGAAAGCACAAATGGATGAGAAAGAGAGTGGAATGGAGTTCCTAATTATGGTCACATAAATTCCTTTGTGAATTTTGTGATTAAATGACTTGATTGAATCCATACATAGTCTAGAATAAAACCAACCATGTTCAGTGACTTCACATTGACATTCTAATACTAATCCATCCCCTGAGACACAAGAGTGCTCCCATAGAAAAACCACTATTCCAAACTAGAGAAGAAGTAGGAAGTGAGGAAGGGCCTTATTTAGAGGAGACTAGTCCCATAACTAGTGCTTGTAGCCCATTTATTTTGTCTAAGGGATGTACTTTGAATTCCCACTATTATTTTTTGAAATGGAAATCACATCATGCAAAGACACATGTATTTATTTCATTAAAGGGGTGTGCTTTGAATCCTCATCTTTTCTTTTTTCTTTTCTTTTTCTCTTTTCTTGATGAATACCATACCATGCGAGGATGTATGCATTTATTTTATCCAAGGGGTGTGCGTTGAATTTTCATCATTTTTTTCTGATGACAACCACATCATGCAAGGACTTATTCAACTTCCTTTTATTGGATGACATGGAATGGTAAAAAATTCATGAGAACACACATGCACCCAGGAAAATAGAAAAGCACAAAGAATATCAAATCTCCTTGAAGTCACACCCTATTCAAACCTTTGAATCCTTCCCAATTCTAGAAACTACCAAAGTCACAAATTTATGAAAGTTTTATTAATGAAAAATGGACTGCATATTTCCAAATCAAGGAAAACCATAGAGTGTATGGATGGGTGGATGTTGTGGACTCACTACCTATTGTATGAAAAAGAAACCATGTCCTAATTATCTGTAACAAAATTCAAAGCTAGAAACTAGATACCAACAATCAAATAACAAAAATAGTACATACCACCATCAAGTAACGCATAATAATGTACCTAGCACTTATTAATAAAAAGTTAGAAAATCACATAAAAATAAAATAAAAGAAAATATAAAAATAAGTGTAAAATTTAAGAAATATAAAATGTACTAATGATGGTGTAAAACAAAAATTAGAAGAGATTAATAACATAAAAACAAAACAATGTAAAATAAAGAACATGTAAAATAAAAAGACATAAAATAAAAAAATGTGTAAAACAAAAAAGTTGAAAAATTGAAGAGCCACTTTATATGGTTAGCATGAGTGGCCATCTCCCCCATGACTAAGTTGAAAGGAGGAGATTTGAAATACAAAGCATGGTTGTCCATCTAATGAGGTTGTTGTTGCATTAGCTAGTGTATGCTCATGGAAAGGTTTAATTTGTTGGATGTGACTAGCTATTTATTGTTTGGGCTCTCAAGTTTATAAATCATCATGGCCCCTAAAGGAAAACTCTCATAAATGATATAAGATCCTTCCCACAATGTTTGAAACTTACTCCGTTGAGATACGTGTGTGGTGTTCTAGTAAAGAACCTTATCTCTCGATTAAAATTTGACTTTTCTAATTTTCAAGTCATTATACTTTTTTTTATAGGCCTCATGAAACTTGATAGATGATAGGACAACTAATTGATTTTCATCTACTCGGTTGAGATTCATTAGTCTTTCTTTTTTGGGCTAGACTTAAGTCAAGGTCAAGGTCACAAGCTGTTGAAAGTGTACAGAGTTTAGATTGAATAGGAAGTGTTGGTAGTTTACCATACACAAGCACATAGGGAGAGTAGCCTATAGAAAGTTTCCAAGCTGAGTGGTAGTCCCAAAGGGCATCATTCAATTTTGTTCTCTAGTCCTTCCTATACTTACTAACAATTTTTGTTAGTATCCTTGTGATTTTCCTATTGGTAACCTTAGCTTGACCATTAGCTTGGGGATGGTAAGGTGTTGTGAGCTTATGTTCAACCCCCAAGTGTTGCATGAGCTTCCAAAAATTAGTACCTATAAAATGAGTTTCATTATTAGAAATTAATACACATAGCATACCAAGCCTATTTACAATGTTTTGTTGTACAAACCAAGTAGCAATAGAAGATGTACAGTCGATGATAGCTATTTCTTCTACCCATTTTTTACAATAGTCAACAACAACTATGATGTACGCCTTTCCATTTGACATGGGTGTGATGAGATCCATGAAATTGATGCTCCAAATGTTAAATGATTCTAGTGGTTAAATCCATTGTTGAGGTTCCTCCATTTGAGTAGCCATTCCACCATCTCATTGACATATTTTACAAGATTGGACATAATGGTAAGCATCCTTGAAGAGTATTGGCCAATAGTACCTTGCCATTAGGATTTTAATGGTCATGTATCTCCCAGCATAGTGTCCTCCACAAGGATCTTCATGAGCATCTTAGAGAACATGCAGTTGATCAACATCAGGAACATACCAAAAAATTAGGTCATTGATGCACACCTTGTAGAGGTATCTATTGATTTCCATGAATTTCTTTACCTAGTGAAAAAACTACTATTTCTTCTAGTGATCCAACCTTTGTGGCATCTCCTAGGTAAGAAGATAGGTGAGAATGTTATCATACCATTTTGTCTCATTGGAAATTTGTTTAGTTATAGCCCCAGCAAAGAGAAGTTCATTAGGAAACATGTTAGAGAGCGGCCTTTCTTCCTCTTTATCATTCCATTGCAATTCAGACAAGTGATCGATGACCACATTCTTACTACCCTTATAATCTACCATCGTAAGATTGAATTCCTACAAGATCACCAACCACCATATGACACGGGAACTCACCATTGGCTTGTTCATTAGGAAGTAGATGGCACTATGATCTATGTGCACAAACACATTATATCTATGTAGATAATGCCTAAAATTTTGTAGAGCAAAAAACACTACCATCAATTCTTTTTTTGTGGTGGTGTAGTTTAGTTATGCACCCATAATGCTTCAGCTAGTGTAGTGAATGTAGTATGGATATTTCCTATCATATAACTACATCAACATGGATTCCAAGGCATAATTTAATGCATCCATCATAATATGAAATGGTCTAGACCAATCGGGTGCTTGTAGGATTGGAGTTTCTACAAGATTCTCTTTCAGTTGTTGGAATGCTTTCTCACATTCTATGTTCTAGACAATAGGAGCATCTTTCTTTATTCAATAGACAAATTGTTTTAAAATCTTAGAGAAATTCTCTATGAATCATTGGTAGTAGCCAATATGTCTAAGGAACGACCAAACATCTTTAATTATTTCTAGATGATAGGTTATTCCTTGGATGAACCTTATTTTTTTAGGGTCCACCTCAATTCTTTCTTGTTAGATTCTATGCCCTAGTACAATTCCCTCTTAGACCATGAGGTGACTCTTCTGCCAATTGAGCTGCAAGTTGGTTTCAAAACACCATTTTAGCACTTGCTCAAGGTAGTCTAGAACTTGGTCAAATGTAACTCCATAGGCAGAGAAGTCATCCATGAAGACTTTCACACCACTATGGATATACTATTGAAAAATGCTCAAGACCAAGCATTGGAATGTGGTAGGAGCATTGCATAGACCAACTAGCATCTTGTGATATGCAAAAGACCCCTAGGGACTCATGAATGTTGTCTTTGCCTAGTCTTCTAGTGTAATTTGAATTTGGTTATAGCCACTATAACCATCTAGAAAAATGTAGTAGTAATGTCCAAATATTGTGTCAAGCACTTGGTTAACAAATGGCAATGGAAAGTGATCCTCGAATGTTTCCATGTTCAGCAGCCTAAAATCAATGTAGACCTACCACTTGTCACTTTTCTTTGACATAATTACAAGTGGACTAATCCACTTGCTATCCACAATGGGATAGATGAACCTCTCCTTGAGGAGTTGCTCAATTTCCTCCTTAATGATTTACTTTAATTTGGGGTTCAATTACCTCTATGGTTGTCATTTTGGCTTCATGGCTGGGTTAGTGTAGATGCGATGCTAGCATATCCTAAGAAAAATCCCTATGAGTTTAGGATATGAACAAGAAAAAGCTACTAACCATTTTTCAACTACTTTCAACAACATCTTTTTCTATCATGGAGCAAGTTTTTGATTGATTATAATCGACTTCCATTTTTTCCAAAATACATATTCCATTCCAGCTAGTTATGTTTCCAGCTCAAGGGGCTCTTGTTTGAATTTCTAAAAAATTTCCAGCTCTCCCTAGTAAGTATCATCACTTATGTCATCAGAGACTTGGTGATGAACTAGCTCTAATTCATCCATGCTTGTGACATACACACATGTCAAGCTCTCAACTAGTTCCATACAAAGTATGGTACTTTTTGAATTAATGATCAATCACTAGATACCCTTCTATTTTTTGGCTATTGTGTATAGAAACCTTTGAATTTCTACTTCTAGCACATACTATTTACATGCAAAGATAGATGCTTTCTTTACAGCCCAAAGTTTCTAGATAGAATTATGCCTTGTATCACTATACATGATGCATGGAACTCTCTTCTTCTCAATCTTTCAAAATGCATTTTCTTTATATATCTCTAGGGAAAGATCTCTGATGCCCATTCTTACATTTAAAATGCTTAGCCATGCCCTTCCCATGATGTTTGGGAAGTCCTTTTTACAATTCTCCACTTTGATTACCAATAAGTCAATAGGATAATACCATCCATAGATAATGGTTACAATGTCTTCTACCAATCCCAGTGGAATAGTGATGGAGTAGTATACTAATTCCAATCTTATGTTAATCTTCTTGAGAGGAGGTAGGTTCCAGGTAGTGTACATCTCATGGGAAATTAGATTAACATTAGAACTTGAATTGAGAAGAGCCTTACATGGTTCATTTCTAGCAATTTGCAAATAAATTAGAGGACTTTCAGGATCAGAAAATTTCTTAGGAAGGTTTCCTACATAGATACAATCAAACATAACATGAGTGAGCATTACAATATGGATCCTTGGTAGAGTTTAGTTTTAAGAAGGCCCAAAGGAATTTGATATGGACGAAGAGGTAGGAGCAAGGTTGTCAACCATGGATGTAGTTAAAGGCTTAGGTGGACTATAGGGTAAAAAGAAAGGTCTTTTCTTTGATCAAGCATTCAACCACTTTGATTGATGATTTTGTTGTAGATTAATAGCCCTGATAGCATTACATTATTGTTGTTGAGTAGGCAATTTACCCTACATTGGTGGATCAGGTGGTACCTGTGCAACTGGAGGAGTATGTGCAAGAATAGGAGGATAAGGATAAGAGGTGGTATCTCTTCTTTCATGTGGAAAATGAGCTCGATAATAATATTAAGGGTGGTAGTGAGGCTAAAAATTAGAGACATGACTAGAGGAGTCACATGGAGACATGGGTTGCTGAATGTGGTAATCATATGGATCAAGTTGTAGGTAAGGCTATTGTTATCTTGGCAATGTTAGTGCCCATGATTGTGGTTGCTACCATTGTTGATATTGCTGATGCAGTTGTAGTAGAGCTCCACTTGAATAATATAGTTGTTGTTGATGGAACTTCCTAGGATTACCTTAAGGATAAGGTAACCTTTTGGATGTTTGCCTTTGTGTAAGTCATAGATCTAAGGCATACACCCTAGACTCTTGTAGATGTGACACAATAAGGCAACATCCCTTAGGATGTTCATACTGACAAATGTCACACCAACAATCATCATCTAATTCAATTTCTACAACCTTTTTTATTGTAGCAATATTGCCCTTAACTTTTTGATATGCACATTTAGCTTCTTTGTACCTCTCACTATTGCAGAATCAAACCTTCCTCCTGTGAATGGAAGGATCACAGTTGTACTTTTCTACACTTTCTCTTTTTCTTAGTTCATCCTCCTCTTTAGCTACTTAATCTATTAATATTTGTATCTATTGGGCACTTAGTTCTGATAATCACCCTTGAGCATAGACACCAAGGGTTTTTCTCATTTCATTACGAAGCCTATCTACAATGTGGTGAAGTTGAACTAATTTAAAATAAACATGGCCAAGACACTTGTGAATCAAGGCATAGTATTGGCTAATGGTGACATCCAAGGGTTCGTGTATTCTTTGTTTCCACCCTTGAATTTTCTTCCTTAAGTTGAACACTCTATAGTACATTTGATAATTATCATTGAAAAACTCAAGCATGGTACTCCATCATTTGATAGACTCTTACTCTAAGGACCAATACCAATTTTCTGCTTCTTTGATAAGCATCCTAGGAAACAACTTCAATTTTTGCCACTTATTCTCTATGTTTTGCAAGGCACGTGCATCTTGGAAAGCTTGCAAATGAGTTTGCAAATTAGAGTTATATCCTCCTTCAAATCAATGAATATTGTTCATGTCTAACCATTTGATTTGACTATTCTTCACATGCCTTATTGGAATTTTGACCACCTCCGTGATGTTAAGCATACTTCAGGTAGCAAATAGAGGCTCATCAAGGCCTTGATCATGGTGCCTATGATGCCCTCTACTACCCCCTTCATTCATAACAAGGTGCCTCTCTTAGACATCTATGTCCTTGATCTTGTCTATCCTAATGATCCCTTTGGTTATTTTGGTCCTGTCGATCATTTTGTTCATTTCAATCATCTCCATCATGGTCTTACCTTTTGTGGTCATGGTCAAAACTAGAGGAAGAAGACATTCTCAGTTAGCAAATAAAAATCACAATGTGCTCTGAGAATTTGTTATAGTGATTGTGAAATAAGATATGACATGAAGGTTTTTTCCAATGATTTAAATACTTTCATTAAGTTCTAAAGAGCACACAAAATAACAAAAAAGTCCTTATCAATAGTGTCAATGATGAGTGGTGAGGTACCCCTATGCCCAACCATATGAATCATTAAGGCATTACGTGCAATATAGTCATATTCTATGGACATATAGTTATCTAATGCACTAGCTCTTCTAGGAATTTAAATGGGCATTGAGAATGTTCATTGTCTTTCCCATTACACTTGCGAGGTNGAATTTAAATGGGCATTGAGAATGTTCATTGTCTTTCCCATTACACTTGCGAGGTTTAAGGATATGGTTTAAGTGTAATTGAGGTACATGATTTTTCTTACTTTATATTTTATGGATATGGTTGCCTAACAAGAATGAAGAGTAATTTAAAATCTAATTCATTATTTTCTATCTAGCCTAACACAAGTAACCATCCCACTTTCCTAGACACATCCTAAAAACATATAGCACTACTAGGCTACCAAACATTAAGTGTTGCTAGGTTACCAAGTACTATATGAATGTTCGAAGTGTTCATGCTTGTGTTCATTAAATGCTGGAAATAAATTACTTAATTTAAATGCATTAAAACAAAGAGCATGAAAGTAAAATGCAATAAAGAAAATACTAAGCTATTCTCAATGTTGCAAGGATTGTCAAAAGAGCTCATTCTATTTCCATCACACTGCTATGCTCAGGTACATCAGTGCTCAAACAAAGAACCATACACACTTAGACTTCTTTTGCAGGCACTCAAAAAATATTCCAACTTTGAGAAAAAGAAACAAAAAGAGCTTCACTACTATGACTAAGAAAGACCAAAAACTAACTTGAAAACTACAATCCAAGCACGATATTTGTAGACTTGGGATATACACCCTGACATCATGTACGCAACATCACATCAAGACCTTGATATCATGCATGCAACATCATGGCTCCAATGTTTCATACCTAACATTGAAGCAGATGTAAAACATGTTTCATCAGTGTGCAACGAATTTACCCTCCAAGTGTGGAGTACCCAAGTTGGGGAACCACTCCCACTCCCCCCCCTTCTAAGTTCTTGGTCCTTAGTTCCTATAGCACATGTACCTAACTTTGCTACCATAGCAAACATCCAAATGTTTGCAAGAACTAGATCTAAGGGGATGATAATTACATGGCGTGAGGAGGTGTTGTAAAGATTGATGGAAGCTAGAAAATTGATTTTGAAAATTTTTGACATTCCAAAAGATATGTCGACAACCCAATCTAATCTTTTGAAGAGAAAGGATAAGTATCTAGTCACTAAAGTGCATCTATAGAAAACTATCAATCTTAACTAATAATTGGTAGTAAAAGTCATGTAACTAAGAACTTTCTTATTTGACCCTATAATTTTTCAGTTGGAACTAATAAGAGATGAAGCCTTCTAAGGCTTTCAAAAGAAAATTAAGAGCATTGAAGATAATAAAACAAGAATCATTTAGAATGTATCATTATTCGATGTCATGCTAAATACTATAAATAATTATGTTATCAAGATGCATTGAGAAAATAAAAATTTGACCTAGAAAAATAGGAGGCTCTTTATGATGGAAAAACAAAAGGAACAACTCAAAGAATACCTTAACAACTAGAAAGAGTAGTTGATGAAGGTAAATTAAGACATGAGATTGGCCACAAAAAATCATAATTTCTCAATGGAGGAGGTGTGCACAATTAGTTAAATGTCGATAATTGAGATTATCAATTAGAAGAATAACATCCTGAAATATGAAAAAGTTAAAAACCACTACAAGGACAAGGTTGGTATGCTCAAGGAAGTAAACTAGAAGGATATTTTACTATCCAAAGTAAAAAATGAATGATGCCCTCCAATAACTTCAATAATGAGGCAATGCATGGAAATTCATCTTTGATGAACTCAATGTATACAACAAGGCCAAGATACACATAAATGAGTTGTAAATTGAAGATATAACTAAATACATAATGCTTTCCAATCTCTGATATGCAAATCTGACAATGTTCACTATTGGGATGCCATCTTCAAAACTCTAAAAGTAAGTGGCCAAATCATACATCAATATTTCAAGCTTCACAAGGAAATGAAACAAAAGTTAGAGATAACCAACATAGAGCTTACGATTCTTAAACCAAATTTTGAAGATCAATGATCAATCATAAAGAGCTTAGCCAAGAAAATGGTAGAACAATAGGAGCTAAAAACCATACAGAGATCATTTAACATCAAATTTAAGCATTTCTAACTCCTATTTTTGGCTGAAATTTTTTTTCTTTGTCTATTCTCAGATCTTTTTGTTCAACATTCAAAAAATTTTAGTAGATAATAGGGTTAGATTAGGTGATGGAGATTTGACAGAGAGTAGGATCAAATTGAGAGAAGTATATCTGACAAAGTAAAATAAAATTCAAGGATAAACATACTTAAAACTATGGACTCTAATGAGCATAGAGTAGCATTAAATCTACCACAGAGCATACTATGATGCAAAGACTAGGGTTAAATCCTGCATAATAAATCTAGCAAACATAAGGGTCAAATCAAGTAGAGAAATTCCAGTAGAGAGATTTTGATACAAGAATGCAAAAAACATTGTGATGAAAATGTGTTCTTGTATACAAATCATTTTTGAGGTTTTGAACTATTTTTTATTATATTATGCTTCAAAAAAATATTCAAATAATATTTTTTTTTAATTTTTAATTTATTATATAACATTGTAACAATGAAATTATTAGAAATGATAAAACCAATTATGTGATAAGAGGTTGACATTGAATTTCATATTTGATTGAAATAGAAAAAATAAATAATTTTTGAAAAATAATAAATGGATTGAATAATTTGAGTTGGTTTAAAGTTATGTAATGATATTTAGAGCAAAAATTCAAAATACAATAGGATTAAAAAATCAGCACAAAATAATTTGACATATTTCTTATATGCAATTTTTGCAAATTTACATTGGACAAGACATGATTTTAGGAGGTTAGTCTTCAACTGTTGGAGTCTAACTTCTTCTTCTTTACATATTTTAATGTTAGCACTTGTTACAATTCTTGAGTACCTCTTGAAATCAAAGGTAAAACAAATTTTAAGTAGTTAAGAGATTTAACCCTTAACATTGCAAAAAATGTAAGTCCTTTTTTCTCTCATGCTTCAATGTCTAAAGTAGCCATTAGCAATGCTAATACTTAGGATTTGTGTATTGTAATGGTTCATGCAAATTTTAATGGTATTTGTTTGTATCTACCACATTCTATGGGAGGAATTGGAATGTGTAAAATGATTTATAAAAGAAATTATTAGCAATAAGATTTTTAAAATTTAATTTTGATTTTCATTTTTCATTTCTTTTATTTGATATAAAACATTTTTACTTGAGTTCTTGTAAATGGAGAACTTGATCTATAACCCTTGAATTTAGGAAAGTTTATCAAAACATACTTTAAAAGCTTAGGTAATTTTTTTCATCATTGTATATGATTTTGATAATTGTTCCTATTGTTCCATTCCCTAATCATGTAGCGATGTTTAAATTTGTAGCTAGCATAACTTCAACTCCTTTAGCTATATAAATCTCTAATGACAAGTTTTCATCTTCTATGTCTCCTCTCTTCTCTAGATCTTGATGAGCTACATGATGCTTGAATTCTTGCAACTACTTACCAACGCCCCGCCC
>MNCI01011336.1:1876-33348 GCA_015680685.1 Gnetum montanum | reverse complement strand
AAAAAAATCTATATACTAGAACCCCTATTTAAATACTAATTTTTTGTATTCCTTAAAATTTATTGATGTGTTGATCTAACTCTAGTCTGTAGTTCTCACAACCTACTTTGCATTCTTTGTGTGAAACCTTTATCATAGCTAATTTTTCTCTCTACTCATTACAACCTATTGCACATTTTGACCCTACTCTAGCAAATTTGGTCTACCTAATCTTATCCTACTCATTGTTAGATATGCTTTGTGCAATCTAATCCTCTCTACTCATCACAACTACGTACCTAATCTAATTCTATTCTCTATAAGATCTACTCTGCTTGATTTGATCCTACTCTCTGATAAAATCTAATTCATGTGATTTCATCCTCTTCTTTGCCTACTCTTTGTTAAATTTTTTTCAGGAAAGTTCACCCTACTATCTACTTATGATAGTTTTCAATTTGAGATAAACATTATCATCATCTTTGCCTTATTAAATGCAAAGCAGAATTCATTGTCTAGTTTGTCAATGCCAAGGAATTTTTTCCTACTTTGCCTTACCCTTGGGATGTGCTAATATTAAAAACTCTAGATGATGCAACTTAGACAATCAATGATCCCATCAGTAAGGAAGAGAAGGTGAAGATAATGCTAAATGCATTCAAACTACCAAAATAAGCAGTAGTATAGCCATCACATAGCCAATGCATGAGGAGCAACCATAGGATCCACCATCTCCTAGCATAACTTAAAAGCATCTACCTTGGAACAATTTTGTAAATATCAACTAAGGCCATTTTTAAGTGTCCATTTTTATCAAAGTCAAATAATAATTCCTTGAAAAATTTTATCTATAATCTGGCATTCAAGTCTTAGTCAATATCATAATTGTCCAATTTTGTAAAAAACTTTATCATAGTTTTGTTGACTTAAGAACAAGTTTTCAGTTAATCATGGGGGTATGATAAAAGGTGTTTCAGTCAACTATGTTAATGCATCAACATTGATGTAGCCCTTTCTACATCAACATTGATGTAGCAATGTTAACATAGGTCACATAAATGCTTATATAAATACATGTACCCATTGCTTTTACAACACATTTTATTTATTCTATAGGAAAATTCTTGTAGTTTCCTTCTACAAAAGTTAGAATTATTTTCTCTTCAAGTACCTATAGTATGGATTAAGTAGATTGTATGAAGTTTTATTTGAGTGTATAATGTACCTAGACACATTAGCATGATGGTAATAAAATCAAGATTTATTCCATCCATTACAGTAGTTAACTAGTAGTTTAATTTCATTTCTTACAATTTATTTTGAATTTGCCTTTACTTTTCATGCAATTTAGAAAACATTTTATTCTATCACATTTAGAAAACTCTCATGGGTATGAACAATTTCAAAAATAGGCATATTAATGCTTGGTCATCCCAATAGTGAATTTCTTGGTATGTTGATTAATGAAATATTTGATAACTCAGCAATGTTAGTACATGTTTAGGATCTATATAGTAAATGAATAATGGATACTCTATAGTTATACTAGTCTAGATTTACCTTCTGCACTTAGATTAAATAGGTTAATATTTTAATATTCTAAATATTTCACTAATCAAAAATACATCATATGCCTTAGTCATACTTAACCATATAACCTAAGCAACACAAGTGCGATTAGGATGACAACAATCAACATCTTAACACTTGGCTATCTAAGGAATTTAACTAGTCCTAAGTCCATGGACTTTGATTGAATCTTACATGAATACTTGTGATTCATATGGTTGGGTGTAGGGTTACACCATCACTTATTAGTTACCCCATTGTGTAGTTATTTATTTTTGAACTTTTGACATCATATTTGATAAGGAATATTTATGTAATTATTTTGTTACATGAGATATAATTATAAAGTGGCAAGATTGGGTATAAGTTATATCAATATCATTTAACCATTTCTAACTCTAAGTACTATAAACTATTGATGGCTTAATTAATTTATTTTACTATACTTGTTTACATGTTAAACAAGGATCAAAACTAGCATTTTTGTATGTCCTAGATGCATTTATAAGGTGATACTTTAGGTATGACATCATTCTAAGGTACTTTCCTAACAAATTTATCTTATGTGATATTTAATTATAATTAAAAATAAACTCAATATTATAGTTTGATAATAAAAAGTGATAGACAACATACTCTAAGTAAGATTAGAATCCTAGATGGTCCATAAACAAGATGTTATATAATCACATGTGCATAATAAAGAATAAAAATGGAGGTGTTAGCCTAGTGTTAAAACTCTAATTTTGGTGGACAATGGTGAGTTATAAAGTTCTAATTTGACTATATGTATTTGGGGTTGATATTGGTAAAGTAAATTTTCGGTTCCAACACATTTCTTGATGCATAATTAATTTTTACATTTAACTATCAAATATATAAAAGATCTATGACTAAGAATCAATAGTCGTAACAAGCAAAGGATACAAAACGTTAATAAAATACTCTATTAAGTGAATTATATTCACTAAAGTAAAATAACAACAACAATAACAATACTAAATAATATATGAAATTACAAATAACCTATTGAAATGTATCTAATAGCATGAAATAGTAAAACACATGTATTAAGTTAACTAATTAATCCTATGCAAAATTTTAGGTTGCAATAAATAATCCGAATAAAGATAAAGGAAAAACTATAGAGAATAATGATCACGCTTGTTCTCTTGTATGGTATGAAATATTGGTAAGTATAAATGAACCATTGATAAGTAGTGAGGTACCCCTTATGCCCAACGATACAAATCACAAGTGTTTATGCATGACTTAGTCAAATTCCATGGATGGAACTAGTTGCACATCTAGATTGTTATGTCTTGATTGTAGTTCATTGTCTCCCCACTTACACTAGTAGTAGCTTCATCACCTATGGTTTAGTCCAAAGTGAGGCATATGATAATTGATGTTGTTTAGCCTTATGTTACTCCTAATGATAATGAAGAAATCAATTATTTAAGCTAATTAACAATAGAAAATAAAGTCTAAACTAGCCTATGTGAGATGAGTATCCATTCCTAATCATTTGTACATGCCTTGGACTTCGTGTAACTACTGTAGGGATTACCAAGCATATCATTACCAGGTGTACCAAATGATAACACTACTATGTTACCAAGTAATTACACTTAAGTGCTCATGATTAGTCATACTCATTTTTCTTAATGAAAACAACACTAAAGAGCTATAAATGATGAGCATTAACTAAGGAAAATAGTAAGCATTTATGTAATTAAAAAAACATAAATAAAGCTAAGTGGATGCTACAATGGTGGAAGCAATCTCAAAACATGTAATGTGTCCAAGTATGTCACACTTTAATAAGGATGTCATATAATCTCTTAAAATCACACTATAGGCATGCATTGGAAACAAACTTCTCTATGTCTACCTCTAATATCTATTAAAATCTATCTAAATCTATATCCCAATTATGCACCCAAGTGTTATATTTGTAGGCTAGCATGAAAGGGATGATATTGGATCCCTAACATTAGAGGTTGTGCCCCAATATCAAATAATTGACATCACAGCTCTAATATTAGATATCCAATATTGAAGCCCTACAAACATGACTCATCATACCCCCACAACTAAATGAAAACTCATCCTTGAGTTAAAAAAAATGAGGAACAAGTTCTTTACAAAATATTGGAAAGGCATGGGATTATTGACTAACTTAAATAAACATGCAAATTGATTCTTCTGTGCCATAGTGGTGTGTTAAAAAAATGGACACAATGTGACCAAATAGTAAAAGTGGGGTAGCTCATGTAGTTCCTGGAGGTGGTGGCTCTTCTATTGGCTGCTTTCCTTTGTCATTAGGCTCCTAGAATTTGTAGTGATTTAGGAGTGCATGCAACTTCTCCTCCTCTATTCTTGGATCATGTACCATCTAGGCTAATGAGCCAATGTGTGCTAGAACTAGTACATCCCACAGATGCAACAACTACAACAACATTTGATTTGCTTTCACATACCATGCTATGAACTATCATTGTTCCTTCTCGAAAGCTCTCACCTTTTCTTTTAGTTCATGATAATCTATTAATCTTTTAGCCAAGTCCAAGGCTACATCTCTTTGCCCATGGTAGCAAGCCTTAATTATTTCTAATTTTGAGTTTGACACATGAAGTTTTTGTAGAACATCTTTCCTATTTGCAAACTCTTTTTCATATAGAGCATAAGTGGTTGCTACTTTTTGTTCCAACTCATTTTTGGGCTAACCTATTGTTAACATGGTAAGGTTAGCATAGTGAAGGTTATCCAACACCATGTACTCTTTCAAATCTTCAATCTACAAGTCTTTGTTCTTTACTTCTACCTAGTGGACCAGGGCATAACTATCCAAGATGGGCTACCAATCAGGATTCTGTGCTAACATGGGACTAATGAAGGCCTTTTTCATCTATATTTCATTTCATTAATCTCTTTATACATGCTAATCTTATCTTGGAAGTGATCCTGTAGCTTCTAATGCTTCTTGGCCTCATTTTGCCATGCACTTATCTCAATTGTAGATTTTTGGCATATTGTGCATACCTCTTCCATTGAGAGCATTTGGTTCTCTCTAGCCAATCTACTTATATCTTGGTTGATCCTCATCAATTTCTCCCTCAATTGGTGGATAATTTCTTCCAAAATGTTTTTCTATTTCTCAACAATGATCAACCTTGAATTATTAGTAGCAAGCTACTTACTTTCCTCTTATGTAGTGGTCAATGCCTTTACATGGGCATATGCTTATGCTTTGACGATTGAGGCATTCTAGACCACTTTCTCCTATTCTTGTTTAGTAGCTTTGTTTTGTTCAATTAATCAACCCAATTGCTCTATTTTAAATTGTTCCAATTGGTCAGGTGTAATGAATTGGGAAGAATCCCCTCTTTTAGCTCTCAAGGTGACAAGCTCTTATTATAATCTATGCACTTCTACTTCTACATGCTCTGCCCTAGTCTCTACCATGACCAATTTTCCTTTTGTGGTAATGAGGCCAAATTATACTATAGTGCCATCACTGGGGATGTCAAATAGAGTTATCATAACTTATCTAGCCTTCAATAATTTTTCAAGCACATTCTCATGGACCGCAGGAGTCATTGAAGTTCCAACTAACATTTGTGCATCTCTAGTTCTGCTCAAGTCTACCAAGGGCACAATAGGCACATTAAAGAATTCTTTAATGTGTTCTATGATGACTTCTACTATGCATGCCACATCTTGGTGCTACATGACCATGACTATGGCACCTTCTCCAATTTCAAGCATCACTTGAAAAGATGCAGCATTTCCAAATATCTACTGTTACCACTAGGCTTCTCCTCCTAATTACAAAGAAATCTACCCCCTTAATGGATCAGTAGAAATTGTAGGTTCCATAGCATCATTAATGACTCAAAAAAGGTTTGATTCATTTCTACTTCCCCAACTAAGAGTTTTAACTATTCTCTATAGATGGCTCATTGCAGGCCTATAATCTTGTGACAGTGGCGATGGAACTTGTGGATCTTGTTGTTGTTCTAATTCTTGCTCTAGTTCCTTCTCTAGATCTTGTTTTGACTCATTTCCTAGTTCATCACCAAGGTCTTTCCTTGGTGCTATTGGTTTAAGCAACTCAAACAAAGAAGCATTCTAAGCTCACCTGGGAACATCATTAGTATAACCCAATATTATGACACACTTGTATAGCTTTCTAATTATGACACACTTGGAAATCAAATGGAAGTGTCAACTTCCCTACCATTCTTTCCTCAAACTACCTTTGAATTCGCATGAAGCACAATTGGACAAGATTGACATTGTATCTACCCATCAAGATTACACTTCCTCTAGCCACATAAGTTGATATTTTATTGATCCCTTTAGTTGGGAAGAGGTGGTATGTGCTAATTTTGAAGTAAATCCTCTCTTCTAGAGTTAACTCATTATATATTTTGTTTTCTTTTTTATATGTCTGCTTCAACCACAATTTCCTAGTTTTAGCATTGGACCTCAACCTTGGCCCTCACATTAGGTATGTTCAAAGCTTCTACAATGGCCTTGACTAAAAAAGAGATAGAGACTCTACCAATGTTGAAAGTGGTACCCTCTTCCTTAGTATGCCAAAATTGGTGTGTCCCACAAAGGTACCTTTCCCCACTATCAGGGATGATATGTCATAGAGGTAACACTGGAAGCTAAGTTCTAATTGCCTTAGGGACAAATGCCATTAATGGCCCAAATTTCATTTCCACGATGACCATGGTCAACATGGATTACTCTTGGATGGCTTGGAGAAATTCTTGGGACAACATGAGGTGTTGTCCTTGCATTGGAGTTTATGGTTCTATAGCCTTCACTTGGACCGATTGTCCTATAGTAGGATCCTCTTGATGAATGCTAAATGACTAGGCCTTGTATTCTTCATGCTCAGTTGGTGGGCCTTGTTCTTCTAGTCAGCCTTTGCCACCTCTCGGGCAATTGCTTACACCTTGTGAAGCTCCTTCTTGTCCTTCTCTTTTTAGGGCCATCTACAATCAATCAAAGAATTAGTATTACTAAGGTATTTTCCATTTATCCTCAAAAAGTTTATAGCTTATTTATGACCTTATTTCTATTAAGTTCTTAGATCATGTTATCATAGAGTTAGAAAAATTTCAAGAAAAATATCCAAAAAGTGTTAACTTCTTTTATGATCCTTTGCAAATGGCTTCTTTTCCCTAATTTATGACTTGTAATGATAGTTATGATTCCTTGGATAAGAGAATTAGAGATTTTGACATGTATATGGTTGATTGTTCATCAAGACACTTAAGGTTTTTAACATTCTTACCCTTATAGTACCATTTAGGAGATAGCAAATTTCAAAAAATCAATGCAATTTTTCCACACAAGCACACTCAACTAAATTAAACACTCTAGCATCAAATAGATTCAAAAACCATGAAAATCGGAGTAGTATGAAGCAAGATATCATGTTTGGAAGTTGGTTGCATAGCGCTCTTAGTCGAGAGAGAAAAAATTCAAAAAAAACCCCTAAGATTAAGTAATGATAATGAATTGTTTGAACATCACAAGTGTCTTATTTATAAATATTTTTGGACCCAATATTGGGTACTTGACATCGGGTATTTGATATCGACTCCCACCCAATATCAGGTAGTCAATATCGAGGGTCTTCAAAATTTATATTATGAGGACATTCAGCATGGAAAATGAAGTTCTATGATTGGTTGGAAGGTTTCATTTAAAATAAAAAGTTCTAGAATAAGTGGAAATTTATATTTAGACATTGATAGTGTTAGAAGAAGAAATCACAAGCATTAAAAGCTTTGGAAGATGTAAGAAAATGGATATTTGATTCATGGTGTAGAACGGATAGGTTATATGAAAAGGAAAGGTTTTGAATTTAACATTTACGTTGTTGGAAGGTTCAAGATGATGTAGTTATGTCAGACAAGTACAAGTTACAATAGTTATACAAGTGAGTTCTCCCCAAATCAGGCTCTAATCCTTAATGCCCTTGTATAAACACACGTAAAAATGTTCATAGGCACCAAAGGAGTTGAATGCAATGCATACCTATTGAAAAAAACACACATGTTAAAACCACCAATTTGAGAAAATAACTCTATGTTATAGAAAACCACAATTTATGATCATACAAACAATGAGATGAGATGTATTTAGAAAGGATTATAGAAATTGGGATGTGAGGTGCCTTACCATAGGCATAATGAATCCTTGTATGTTATTAACCTTTAAACTAATCATTAGAACATCTTTCCAAGATTCAAACCAAGTTTAAACCACATTCTAGTGACATCGCATTATTTTATCTCTTAGATTGATAATCATAAGAGTACCACCATTGCAAGAAGTAGCATAACTTGGTGTTTTGTCCAAGGGAGGAGTTTGTTCATGGCACTCTCTCTTTTTCTTTTCTTTTTTCTTTTTGAATTATCAAAAGTTACCAACCTTCAGGCATGGGTAACATGTCTTTCTAGTGAAACCCTTAGAAATTTATTCAGTGTCTTTTTATTTTATTCTTATATGTGTCAACCTTATTGGAGAACTACCTTCAAGCATGGGTAACATGTCTTTCTAGTGACATGGTAAGGTAGCACTTATTTTACTCTTACTTCTATTTTTTTGTTAGATCTACAAGGATATAATTATAACCTTAGCAACATGATAGAACATACAAAAGTGGTCAAAGAGATCCACAAATTCCCTTGATGTCACACCCTTCATGTTCCCACTTGGTTCTTCACTTTTGTGTCTAGGCATAATGATTACAAATTTATTCTTAGTTTGATGATGAAAAAGAATTTCATTATGGCCATGGTAAGAACCTCTTATTAATGCAATGGGTGGATGGATGACATGGCCTGACTTTCCAAATAATCAATCCCTCATGACTTGACAACATAGAGAAAACCTCACCTCAATGGACTACATGATGTCATTTTATTCACAAACGAGATTACTAACAAAGGGAATAAAAAATGTGGAAAAAGTTAAAAAATATATGAAAATTTTGTATCAAGAAATGAAAAAAATGATAAAAAAATGTAAAACAAAAAGATGAAAAACACCTATTAATTCTGAATGCTAGGATGGGGCATTTTCCCCATGACTAAGCATTTAACCATGAAAAGAACTAACAAGTGCATAGGCAAGCTCCATGCATTTATGAAATAGTGTTATACTTTAATTTTCAAGCCACTAAGGTTCTTCTGATTTAGTGATGGATATAAAGATAAGTTGTTTCTCACACTTGGTTTTTAAACATGTGGTGGTTAGAGTATGAGTTGTGTGAAATTTGTAGATGTCTAGCCCACAATTGCACCCTTGATAATCAGTAGTGATGCATGGATTTATTTGTCTTTCCTTACTGCTAGATTCATTACTCCTCTTAGGTGTTGGAGTAATGATGGATGTTGGCCTTTGCATAGGATCAAAGGAAATTATTTGTGAAAGAAAGGTTGTTGCACTCGATTGGCATTGTGCTAGTTTGGATGAGTTAGTAGATCCATAAGTGCTGCACTTAGGCATGGGAAGCATCCTAACGAAAGGGTATTTTAGAGTGTGTGGTGGGAACCTATTGGCATTATCATGTGTATGTATTATTTTAGCACAAGAGACATGTTCTCGTGAATGTCATGGTGCTAAACCTTCATATGTTATTGGCTATGACATGTGATGGAGTGGAGTATGAGAATATTAAGGATATGATGGAAGGTAAGAGGTGTAAGGTGGGGATCCTTCAAAAGATTCCACAGGTCGATGATACTTGGGAGAATGGTAGTAGTGATTTGAAGTAGAGGAAGTAGAACTAGTTGGAGAAACAAGTTGTTGAAAATAGTATATGATAAACCATGATTTGTCAAGCTCCGATATCAGACCCTCAATATCGAGTACATGATATCACAACCTCACTAGCGATATTGGATACATGATATCATGGTACTTGTGTGAGCCTATCAATACACAATTGGATGCACAAAAGAGTCATAGGAAAAGTTAGTATTAGAGTAGGATCTTTTTGTCAGTTTTCAATTCCTCTCAACCCTTTCCCTAGTGCATTCTCACAATGTGATGATTGTAATTGTACAAAACCTTTATTTCAATGTGACATACTTGGACACACACATGACTGGCAATAAAGATCAAGATTACTTCATCATTGTAGCATTCACTTAGTTTTAATTGTTATTTATTGCTTTCTTACTTAATATCTCTTTACCTTCCTCTCCTATCCTTGTTATTAAACATGGAATGAGTACAGCTTAATCACGATCATTTAAGTGTGACTAATTGCTATCCCAGTAGCATACCTAGGACATGCGCTTGGTAATCCTAGTAGTAGTACATGAGGCTATGATTTAGATCTGCAACATCATTTATAAGCCTTCCATGATGCTTGTGTATGGAACAATATTAATAATGGATGGAAAAAACTTAAGCTCTTTCTCTAACCCTCGTTGGCCAAGCAAAATTATGGTATAGGTCCTTATGACCAAAATCAATTCAACATTGGTTGAAAATGGTAGAACTCTTCAATGAAAAATATCAAACTTATGCAAGAGTGTCAGCCTTGAGGAGACAAATCCAAGAGTGGAAACAAGGGCAACATGAACCCTTGGACATGGCCTTAGAAAGATATTATTTGTTGTAAAAAATTTTCCCAAGCCATGGGTTCTTTGAGGAAAGGCTAATGTATCACATCATGGATGGGCTCTGTAATGAAACAAGGGAGACCCTAGGGATGTATGCTCAAGGTCAACTATACAAACTATGAACCCACCAATTTCAAGAGCTTATTAAGTGGGTAGCAAAAGAAGAAGGAGAAATGGCTAAATTGGAGAATGTTGAAAGATCTCAACAGGACCAAAATATCAAATTAGTAAAGGTCCATGATCATGAAGAGGAGAAATCAACTCACCTTAAGGAGGTGGAATCATCTTTGCCAATACTACAATCACTAGATGAAATTGAGGCAAATGTTGATAGATGATGGAATGAATACATGAAAAATGTGGAGAATATGCCAACATTATTAAAGGTAGAACCATGACAAACCAAGAAATAGGATAGAACACCCTTAGAAAATTGGAAAGAAGGGTTGAAGAGAATAATAACTAAACTACTAATCATACATATCAATGTAACATTTTCCTGTACGATCATCCCAATGGTCAATGCCTAATCTTGTCACATTTACATAAGCATTGGGGAAAAATGTTACATTCAAAGTTCGTACAAAAATACTATGTTCAATCACAATGGAAAAAATCCTAGTCATGGAGGAGGCCACCCTCAAATTGGTCACACCCTTCATATCATCCAAACCTAAGTGTTTATCAGGTTCAAAATCCTGTTTCCCCAACTAGGTCAACATCTTCTATCTCACCACATTGTTATTATTCTCTTAAGTACTATTAGCTCGTGTCCTTTCCAACAAGATCACCACCTCATGTTCCTTATACTTCTCCTTACACTCAATATTCTCATCTTTCACCTCCTTCTACATCGCTACCAATAGTACCAAAAGGTTTTGCACTACAACACCAACCCACCAATGTTACTTGTGCTACTACTATCAACCACAGTGGGAATCCTTCACAATGTTGAAAGCATCCTTTCTTTAGGCATGACTATAAAAAGGGACAACATAGTTCCAATACCATTGCATCCTCCCACTCAGCACAAGTTCAACACTATGGTGCATCTTTCTCCATGAACTCAACACCTCATGTTACTTTATCAGGGCCATCAATCCATACTCCAACAACCATGTGATCCAATGAATATAGCAATGTATGAAGACATATCAATCCTCTCGTACCATCTTATGGTCAAGGGTGCCATAGTTGGTCAACTCCGTATCAATTAAACTCATATTCTAACTTGCTCCATTATGTCAACTTCAATCAAGTGTGTGAACCACAATTTGGGTACAGTCCAAACACCACATCAAAAGAAACTCAATGGCTTGGATATGACTAGGTCCCAATATTTCAAAAATGCATGGATCCAATCATTCCATTTATTAATTCTCTCTATGATCAAAAGTTTAGATATGGGGGATATCCCCCATTCTAACAAATAGAATTAATAAATGTTTTTTCTTTTATTTAATTTTACAATTTTTTGTTTTCTAGTTTTTCATGTTTCAATTTGTTGTTTTATCTTTTTATTTATTTATTTTTATTTTTATATTTTTATGAGTAATCTCATCTATAAATAAAACACTCATGTGACTTGTTGGTCAAGGTGTTGTTCTATGCTATCAAGTCTCAGGTGACTAATTATTTGGATAGGGAGTTCACCACATCCACCCAATCATTCTATTAATAAGACATTCTACTCTAGGTACGATGATATTCTTGTCATCATTGAAAACTTAAAAGTAATTTAGTGCTCATTATGCCTAGAGCGAAAAATAATGGACTAAGCGGGAATGGCTAGGGTGTGACATCAAGGGGACTTATGGATTCTCTTTGGTGACATTTGTAGATGTTATCATGCAGCTTGCTTGTACTAAGATCCTTATAGATCTAATGACAAATGGGAGTAAGTGTAATAAAGGCACTTAATAAATAAACCTAATGCTATTCTGGGGGGTCCCACTAGAAAGACATGCACCCATGCCTGAAGGTAGGTCTTCTCTAGATTATGCATAAAAAAAGTATGCCAAAGTGGCTAGATAAAAATAAATATGCTACAAAGAAATTCCAAATCACTCATTCCTTGAAAAAATGCAAAATGATCATACGCCCTACTATCATGATGCTCTTATGATTGTCCATCATTGGATAAAATAATGAAATTTCACTGATCGAAGGAATGGACTTGGTCTTGATTTTGGAGCAATGGGCTGATGACACATTAATCACATCTACACTCAAGATTCATTGTGCCCTGGGTTAGTTACCTCATGTCCCAATCTCTACAATCCCTTCTACAATTCATCCCATCTTATTGTTCATGTATTTGTGACTCATGTCTTGTGTAGAATTGAATTCATATCTCATCATGGTGGTATCTACATGTGTGTGTTTTGTGCAACTGGTGGGGATTACATTTAAACCTTTTAGTGCCTATGGACATTTTTGAGTATAGTTACACAAGGGCATGATAGGTAGGAACCTACTTTGGGGAGGACCCACTTGCGTGACTTTTGTAATTTGTATTTGTTGCACACCAACACATCATTTTATACCCTCCGAGTACTTCATTGCCAAATCTATTATTTCTCTTGTCATCATTTTATCAAAAATTCCTAAAAACCATTACATGTTCTTTTATGTATCACCTAAACAAATTAGGTCTAACATTAAACGTTTAGTGCAACTTCCTTGCAAAAATGTCTAACTCTAAAATCATACTAAGTAAAGAATTCAACATTTAATAAAGGCAATGAGTAAGGTATGAAATAATTGAACTTCTTTCAATAACCTTACTAACAATTGATCTTTGTGTGATTATAGATGGCCCCTAAAAGAGGACAATAAGGAGGACCTTCTCAAGGTGCAACTAAAAACCTAGGGGGAGGTAAAGGCCAAGGACCTCATGTAGAACATGCAAAGTAGGAGGCACAATCATTCAGCATCCATCAAGGAACTCTTATTACTACACAATATGGCCAAGAAAAAGGTGGAGAGGTCATAGCCCAAGCCTATGAAAAGAAATGATGGCTATCTGTGGCATGGCATGTCAAGGCCACTCAAGTGTTCCTGTAGCTACCATGTCCATGGGAAGTGCCAACTCCATCAAACATTGAAACATCAACATGGACAGCTCATAATCCTTGGATAGAAGAGGAGAAAAGTGAGGTGCATCTTTAACGGTATTAATCTTAGAATCCTAGAGCACGAGACAAAGAAAAGGCATCCACGGAAGAGCCACCACCACCTAGAACCACATGAGTTTTAATAAATTTTGTAATTTTGTGTCTGTGTCCCAATTTTTTTGTATGCAATCCTCCACTGTGGCATGAATAAATTTCTAGTCAATCAATAATCCCATAGCTATCCATTGTGTAATTAATGGGGCTTGTTCTCATTTTGTTTGACTCGAGGATGAGTTTTCATTCAGTCGTGGGGGTATGATAAATCATGATTTGTCTGACTCTAATATCATATCATTGATATCAAGTACATGATATTGTAGCCTCACTAACGATATCAGATACATGATATCGTGATTCCTGTGAGCCTATAAATACAAAATTGGATGCACAAGAGAGTCATTGGAAAAGTTAGTATTAGAGTAGAATTTTTTTGTCAGTTTTCAATTCCTCTCAACCCTTTCCCTAGTGCATACCCATAGTGTGATGATTGTAATTGTACGGAACCTTTATTCAAGTGTGACATACTTGGACACACACATGATTGGCAATAGAGATTAAGAATACTTCATCATTATAACATTCACTTAGTTTTAACTATTATTATTGCTTTTTTACTTAATACCTCTTTACCTTCCTCTCCTATCCCTATTATTAAATGTGGAATGAGTACGACTTAATCACAAGCATTGAAGTGTGACTACTTGGTATCCTAGTAGCATACCTAGGACATGCTCTTGGTAATCCTAGTAGTAGTACATGAGGTCAAAGATGTGTACGAATGATTAAGGATGGATGCTCATAGGTACATAGGCTAGCTTAGACTCTCTTCACTCTTTCCCTCTTTGCTTAAAACAAAGTTATTTTCCATTGTCCCTAGGAGTATCATAGTGATAGAAAACACATCATACACCTCACTTTGGACTAAACCATACATGACAAAGCAAATACTAGTCCAGGTGGAAAGATAGTGAATTGCGATCAATAAGTAACTATCTAGATACCACAATTAGCCCATCTGTGGAGTTCAACTGAATCATGTATGAATTCTTGTATTCATATGGTTGAGTGTAGGGGTACCTCACCACTGATTAGTATCCATACAAGTTTGGTTCATAGTAAGGGTGGAACTGGTTTGATGATGGCCTCCCCCACAACTATGGGTTTTTCCACTATGGTTGATAGTAGTTTTAAAGCTAATAAGAAGTCCCACTAGGATAGTATGGTTGGTTTTAGGATTATCTATAATTACCTTATGAGTTATTTTCTAGGCATTTAATTTTGTACAAAATTGAGATTCAATGCAGAACCCCAATACTCATGTAGATGTAACATGACTAGGCAATAGCCCTTCAGATGATCATATATGTAGATGTCACATCCATCATCTTCTTTGGTGGTTGAGTTTATAGCTTCTTATTCTTTAGCCATTTTCCATGTTTTTTGACAAGTGTTCCTAGTTATTTTTTGGTTCTTTTTCCTCCTTTTATTGTGACCACTTGATTTTTTTTTGTGTGATTCTCTCCTGTATGATTTCTATGAAATTTGTAACTTTCTCATTTATCCATTCTAACATCTTATCAAACCTTGGTTCAAGTTCATTAATAAACTTTTGTATTGACAAGGTTTGTTGTGAAATCACCTTATCGAGAGCTATCTCTTTTTCTTAATCATAGATGTGGACCTTTTTCTTTTGAAGAGTTTGATCCTAGTGATATTTCTCAACATTCTCCCATTTACATAGCTCTCCTTCTTCTTTTACCACATGCTTGATTAGCTCTTGGATTTGAAGGGTTCCTAGTTCATATAATTGGCCTTAAGCTTACATCCCAAGGGTCTTTCCCATTTAACTATGAAGCCCATCCATGATGTGAAAAATTTTCTCTTCTTGAGTGAAATCATGGCCTAGGCATCTATTCACTAGAGAATACTATCTATCTAGGGCCATATCCAAGGGTTCATGTTGTTCTTGCTTCCATTCTTGGATTCATTTCCTTAGGTTAGACACCCTCACATAGCTTTTGTATTTCTCGTTGAAAAGTTCCAGCATTGTGGACCACCAACGGATTAAATTTTATCTCAACAATCTATACCACACTTTGGCTTTATCTATTAGTGTTCTAGGATAGAGCTTAAACTTTTACCACCCACTTTCAATGTTTTGTAAGACACAGGCATCATGGAAGGCTTGCAAATGATGTTGTGGTTCAAAATCATAGCCTCCCAAAAATTTAGAAATATTATTCATAGTAAGCCTTTTGATGCAACTTTCCTTGTAATGCCTATTGGGTATTTTAACTACTTCTGCAATCTACATCATGCTCTTAGTGCTCAACAAGGTTTCATCATCATCAGACATATCATGGTGAAAATTCCTATTTTTATTTGTCTGATTGTGAAAATTTTGTCTATGTTCATTTTGATGTCTTTTATTTTTCCTATGGTTTCAATTTTTATTCTTATTTTGTTTCCATAGTAGAGCTTGATCCCTATACCTATGTTCATATTCGTTAGAACTAGATGTTAAAGAGGAAGAGGAAGATGAGGAACTAGGAGGGTTGCCATGGCTTTTATTGTGTTCCCCATGGTCCCTTGATTTATCTTTTCTGGTTTTTGAAGACGTCCTAGGCCTTGAGGCCTCCCCTAGTCTAGGACTTACTTCATCTTCTATAGAATCATCTGCCTTAAGTGAATGTATTCCTTGAGTGTAGTTAGGGTGGTCATGAACATATGAAACTCCTGCATGAGGTTGGTCACACCAATTTTCTTCAATATATATCTCATTAGCCATCTAATGCATGTTTTCTCTATACGATGCATTATCACTTCCTTGTGAAAGAGACATTGTTCTTAGGTAATGATGTTTGTGATTTAATATTTTCTAAAAGATAAGTTCGTTAATGCATTTATAGCAATCATGTATAATTTAACTAATCTAGATACCTAGCACCATCCTAAACAATGGCGCCAATAATGAGCAACAAGGTGCCCCTAACACCCAACCATACGAATCACAAGTTTTCATGCACAATTCGGTCGAATTCCATGGATGGGACTAGTTATGCATCTAGATCATTATGTCTTGATTATAGTTCACTATCTTCCCACTTGGACTAGTGGTAGCCTTGTCATGTATGGTTTAGTTCAAAGTGAAGCATATGATAATTGATGTTGTTTGGCCTTATGCTACTCCTAATGATAATGAAGAAATCAATTATTTAAGCTAATTAACAATGGGAAGTAAAGTCTAAACTAGCCTACTGTAATGAGTATCCATTCCTAATTGTCTTTACATGCCTTGGACTTCATGCAACTACCACTAGGATTACCAAGCGTATCGTTACTGGGCATACCAAATGATAACACTATTGGGTTATCAAGTAACTACACTTAAGCACTCGCGATTAGTTGTACTCATTCCGCTTAGTAACAGTAACAATAAAGAGCAATAAATGATGAGCATTAACTAAGGGAAACAATAAGCATTTAAGTAATTAAAAACAATAATAAAGCTAAGTGGATGTTGTAATGATGGGAGTAATCTCGATCTTTATTGCTGAACATGTAATGTGTCCAAGTATGTCACACTCAAATAAGATGTCATATAATCACTTGACATCACACTGTGGGCATGCACTACAAAAAAACTTCTCTATTTCTACCTCTAAAATCTATCGAAATTTATCTAAATCTATATCCCAACCATGCATCCCAAGTGTTGCATTTATAGACTAGTATAGAAGGGGTGATATCAAATCCTCAACATTGGAGGTTGTGCCCTAATATTGAATACCTAAAATTGTAGCTGCAATATCAGAGCCTCACAAAACATGACTCATCAACCATGAACAACAAATCAACATGGCAATAACCATGAACAAAAAATCAACATGGCAATAATGTGAATGCTTAGATGGATGTTGAATTTTATAAGAAGAGTTAAATTGCACAATATAGACATTAGAAGAAGCCTTAAAGTTGCTTTTATTTTAAATAAGCTATAAAAATCAAAAAAGATTAAATAATGAACCTATTAAAAAAGGTTGCTACATCATTATTCTAGGAAAGCTATCGAAAGGAAGACCAAAAAAGACATGGAAAAAATAATTGAAGATGACTTAAATAAATTGCAAATAAATAAAGACCTAGCTCTTCATAAAGGTGAATGATGAAAGAGAACTCATGTATGGACCTATGTTGTTGGGATAAGGTTAGGATGATGATGATAATAGTTTAAGTATCCAACCCATTAGGATATTGAGTGCTAGATTAGAATTTTCAACCATAATTGAATTATCATGAAGTTTTTTGTAAAAGAGATCTCATATGTAAGTAGCAACATGTATTCATTTAGGAATCTTCTTAAGTTCCTCCTTAAAATCTAAAGGATCTCAATCAATATAAGTAAAATAATTTAGTTTTAAAATCATTAAAATTTTTATAGAGTTTGAAACCATATACAATAGAACTAAGAAAAAAGGCCAAACAATGGTTGGTAATTAAAATCATATTAATTTAATAGTATAGAAAATAAAAAATCATTTTCTAAGGAAGTAAAATTATTTATAAGTATGATTTGATCATCAAAGTTTAATTTGCAAATTTGCAACAAGAATGAAGAATATGAGCCATAGGCCATTTGGTATGCCTTGCACTGGAGGTCTAGGGTTTAGAGGCCATTACATATAGATTTGTGTAACCAAATACCCTTTTAAAAAATTGAAGGTTTTTGTTCTTGTAAAATGCTTCATTGTTATTGTAAAATATGTTAGTCTTTAAATGCCAAAAAGTTTAAGGAAAGAAAAAACCATAGTAGGTTAATTGTTGGAATTGCTATGAAACTATAGTTCTAGTAGGGTATTGGAACTCCAAAATAATTGTAATAGAGGTGCACTTGAGGATATATAGGCAAATTAAAACTTTATAGCTTATCATTGTCCACTAGAATCAAACCCATGAGTTGGAGCTTTCAAATCAAGATTCTTACCCCTAAGCTAACACCACATTATTTAAACTATAATTCTATTAATTAGCTCAATAGTTCATTATACTCACACTTCAAGAATTATTATATTTGTGTGCAATTATATTATGTTAACTACATATTCTTAATATACTTATAACCATTCTTTCAAGTCCCATCTCCTAATATTAAAAAAGATATAACAAGAAAGTTCCTTTTAGACAATTTATGTTTGTTATGGGTTAAAACAGATAAAATATGGTCCTACGGTTTTTATAATATTTTCTGTTACCTCAGCGTGCTACCTGTTTGTAGAGAGAGCGATCGCGAAATCACCCAAAGCAAGTATGGGTCATACGGAAATCAAGTTTTCGACGGGGCGTGCAAGGAAAACATTGCATTTGCATGGATTCGCCTCCCTTTGGGAGCGTCAAAGGTTCCGCCATGACTCGTGTTTGTGTTTATTGTTCATTGCTGGTTTTTGCTCTTTTTCTCATATGTCTGCTTAAAACAGAAAAAACAAAACAGGGTCATCGTCATGGGTCATGAGTCATGAACATGATGACGGATGGATGCTTGTTCAACTATTTTAAAAATCTGACGGATGGATGCTTGTTCAACTATTTTAAAAATCTGTTTGCTTATAAAGCAATGAAGACCACCAGCACATGGCCAATGATCATATGCAAGCTCATGGTGCTGTGTTTTTACTTTCCCCTTCATCATGACTAGTGCCGATTTTTCAATGTCTGAAAGGTCTTCGATCATTGTAGGTGGGGTGAGTTCCTGGCTGTGCCTAGTTTAGTTAAGTTGTCTTCTTTTAATGCGGTCATCTTCAATGTGGTCCTAAGGGGCTATTCACAGGTAAGGTAGTCCCTAGGATGCTACTCACAAGTAGTTGTTGAACAAAAGTATTAGCAGATTTGTTATAAATTTGGTTGAGGCTTGAGGCTTAATTTCATTTTTGAAAATATTGTATTGAGTAACAAAGGGGTTTCATTTTATTGCTGTCATTTTGGTTGTTGCAGAAATTATATGTTTGGCCAGATCATGGCTCTTGAGTAAGGAAATGGATTCAATGCCCTCTGTACATTTGCAAATTTTCTTGCTCCAATTTAATGGTGATATTGCAATCTTCTATGCAATTTTTAAGCACTAACAATATTTTGGATTTACATTGTTCTATATTTTACAATGTATTTTTATGATATATGTGATTTAATTTTTTTAAAAACTAATATATTTAAATTTTCTTTATGAGGTCCCCCGCTACGAACCCGTTCCACTTTTCTTGAGGGACACGTACCGAAACACGTTCAAAATCACGAATCCTCGATTCCTCGCTTCCAAAATAGAATTCTTTTGATGCATAGCTATTAAACTAAATGTCCCATCCGATTTTGAATCAATTTCAATGTTGCATCGTGATATATGGCAGATCTCGCAATTAATCCCAAATTTCTCAAATTATGATATTCATTGATAATAAATGGATCGAAAGAGTAATCCATGATATTCATTGATAATAAACGCCAATGCTAACCAGAGGCGGAGCAGACAGAGAAAGCATGGTGGTAGTCTCGCGAAAGATGCATGCGGGGGTGGGGACAGTGGGACAGTAGAGGTGGAGGTAGAGGGTAGATAGAGCATGGGCAAAGTGACCAAATGATTTGCAAATTAACCGCAGAAGGAGATCCGGTAATTGCCACCGGAGGGGCAGGTGAACGTGGAGGAAGCATCATCCTTGGCGTAGCTGTAAGCCTGGGGGCACTGGGCCTTGAAGAATCGGCTGTAATCGGTGGGAGCACAATTGTCGGTGAAGGAGCCGGTGCAGCAGTACTGAGGCTGCTGGAATATGTTGCAGGCGCTGGTGCATCCGCCGGGGACTCTGAGTTGATCTGGGCAAACGCTGTTGATGTCTTTGTTGCAGTTCACAGTGGTGCAGCCTGCGCTTGATGGGTAGATTGACAAGGGAACGTTGAAGCCATCCACGAGGGAGATGTCGTAGAAGTCGGTGTTCTTGGCATCGTTGCCGTTCAGTGTGATCTCTGCCAGAGAGCTCGGCACGGCACCGGAAGCGGTGCAGCTGAGTTGCCCGGCGCAGTCGCCGGTCTGGCAGGAGCCATGGCCTGAGTCGTCGAAGTTGCAGGCGGTGCGCCCCCATATGCGGGCTGCCTGGCTGCCCACCGGTAGCTCGAAGGTCCATGGCTGTGCCTGCGGCATCAGCTGCTGACCTCCGCCAGGCAGCGCGGCCGCCCACACAGGGTACCCGCATTTGTTCTCCACCGTGATCGTAGCTGCCCTTGTGCCTGTGGCAAAGTGAAACAAGTTGTAAATTTTACCAGAGCGCGATTTATTTCAATGAAATAATTAATTATGTTAGATACTGAAACACTTTTGAAATACTGTTTATGTATGGGCCATGATTACAAACTTGCAAAAATACTTCGCTGAGCTCTGAAAACCTTGGCCACTCGGATGACGCCTGATGCAAAAGAATTGCAAGTACCCAAATAGCGAAAATTGTAGAGAAGGCCGTGAAACCTATAGAAATTTGACGCGCTCCTGCATTTCCTACAATCTATGTTATTCATCGGGAGCTACTTTCTTTATTTGTATTTAGAACTGTGCAACTTTTTAAATGCACAGTAAGCTGGTTGATTACACTGCTGAGATTTTCTCTGATTATTGGTTTTTTTTTCTGGCCTAAATTTTCAAGGTCTTTTAAAAATCAGTTAGAGAAACGATAGATCGGAATTCCCTTGATTCTGGGCGATTATATGACAAAAAATCAAAAAATTCAGGAGAGATTCGCGAGCGACTTCAGCCTGCTTGGACTCAAATTCGAACCGACATTTAATCACCATATCACAGTATTGGTTGATTTTGTGATTTTTTAAGAATAGTTACCCAAACCATATACTCAAATGATAAAATTATAACTTTATAACATTTACTTTTTGATATGTTTTTAATATTCACCAATTTTATGATTAATCTTGTGAGTTTTAAAATAAATATTTTTTTTATAACAAGATCACGTTAGGTCAAGTTTGCCTAGAACAGGCTTAAGCTGACAACATAACACTCATTTTAGGTAAGAAATGACAGCTATGTTGATTATAATTATCGAGAAACCTTGTTTTAATAGTTAAGCTGCTAATTTCATAGTACTTGCAAATCCTTCTAGAAACTTTTATATTTTTAAAATTAAAAATATTCACACTCAAAGGCTTAATGCCTTAACGGTCATTCCACTAGCTGAAGTGAAAGTCTAATCTCTTTCAAATAACTCTGTGCAAGATAATTTCAAAATATCCTAATTAAATAGTAAAAATAATTAACTTTTAAAGATAAATTTGACCATATTAAATGAAAAGCTAAAAAGCCTGGCAAAACAATGATAAAAGAATCATTTAAGAGGGTACATGAAAGCTTTGGGAGAATAATTTCAAAATATATTAATTACAGAATAAGAACAAAAATAGTTAACTTTTAAAAGTAAATATAAGAATATTAAATTAAAAGCCATAACGCCTGGCAAGACAACGATAGAGGTTGAAAACGGTACAGGATAGCTAAAACACAGTTAAAGAAGAATCAGCAAGGTAAGATATATGAAACGATCTCTCATTAATGTGAAATATACAAAATCATGATAGCATAGTTATATGGTGAAAGGAGAGCAACAATTAACCTATTGTTATTAAAAACATTAGTATTATTAAAAAATCATTAAATAACATAATCCATAGAAAAACACCGTACAAAGTTGATAATCTTAAAATTTTAATATTTAGATTAGGAAACTAAAACGTCTCATTCCATGTTGTTGTTACTGTACCACTTTAGTATTCTGCAGAAGATATTAACAAGTATACATGCATATGTGAATACGAACCTTCCAAAGCCCTACACAGCAGCAACGGCAACAGGAGCAGAAGTACCATATTCCTCATGTCTTTGATCTGTATGTTTGGAGAAGATGAAGCTATTAGTAGCGCTTAGCTAATTACCAGTTTGAGGTTAGCAAACAGAGAACAGCCTAAATTTTTCCAAGCAGTGTGGGAAACATTGCACGGTCTGGGCTTCCATTTATAGCGTACTTCCCTGCAAATCAGTCAAGCTAACGAGTCATGGCTTCCGTGATCTGATTGGATGCTGGGTCCGAATTTCGCGGGTTAGGGCGGCCTTACTTTTTGCGTTAATGGCGTTGCAGCGACTTTTTCGTAACAGTTATTTCTGCCAGCACCTCGCCGACGGCATTGACCCTCTATCCCCATTTCTTTTCGGGAACATTTTTAGCTCAGTCTGAAATGTGCTTTTATTGAAATTGAAGCTTCATTATGTGCTATTATTGAAATTGAAGTTTCATTATGTGCGAACACTTATAGAATTTATTAAGCAGTATATTTTTTTGTTCATTGTATTTTTTCTCAGAAAGATATGTTATTACTGAAATTGAAGTTTTATTATTTGTAAAAACTTACAGTTTTTATTATACACTATATATTTTGTTGCTTGTAAGAAAGATAATTAAGCATAATGCTTTTATGCACGTGCTTTATCACTATCCGTTAATCAGTGTGGTAAGGTAGTGGTCAAAAGACTACTTTTATTTACTTTTCGGTGGGGTTCAATTCTATCTTCGCTTTTGCATATTTCTGCTTCAATTCTATCTTTGCTTTTGCATATTTCTGCAGTGGGGTTCAATTCTATCTTTGCTTTTGCATATTTCTGTAGTGGGGTGAAGTCTTCTGGTGGAACACTCTTGTTTAATTCTTCCACAAGAAGCCTTCTTCACCTCCCACCTCAAGGCTCAAGTTATATGTAATGGTTTTTGGATCATAGCATAGCTAATATTTGAAGCAGTCAAATGACTATGATCTATATTATGTCACATGCATTGTTTTTAATAATGTGGTGAGTTTTAATTTAAATTGATGTTATGGGTTTTAGTTTAAACTGATGTGGCATTCACATGAACACTCACAACCCTACCCACAGTTGCAGCTAGCTGGAAACCATGTGCAACTGAATTAATTATCAAAGACCATGGCTTCCCAAAAGAAACAATAATAAATTATGTGGCAATTTCCAGGTATACAACTTGGCCAGTCAAATGGTCATAGTTACCCATACCAAGCAAAAGGCATGACACGTGACTGACCCGTTAAAGGAGAAAGAGCTTTAATAGAGAAATAAATATATTTTACTATTTCTCCTTAATTTTCTAATAGAATTATGCTACAAGCCCTTATAGCTCTTGCTAAAAAATATTTACAGATATACATCTAATCTAATTTCGAATTACAGTGACTTAGAGTTTTATTCAGCTTTATATTAATTTGGGCAATAAATGGAAATGTAAGTTTTAGCTACGTTTTAGATTTACTAAATAGCCATTAAAATCTTCATATGCCTAACTTTGTTCATGCACAGATGTTTTTGCAACTTAGCTAAGACAAAGTATAAGCTGAGCTCTTGTTTATAGCATAATGATAGTTTTATAAAAAAAGATGATTGCAGTTTTGAAAATAAATATTTTCAAAAATAATATTTTAAAATTTCCTTTATTTGCATGATTTTGTAAAATCAAAACATATACAGTATTAAATATTGGACAGACACTAAAAAACAATCCGTAATTGCTAGAGCTCCAAATGGGCTGTAGTTTTACGCCAACTCTTAAATATGACCAGTGTGACTATCACAGATGTCTGTACCAACTCATTTTTAAGGTCATCTGTCTGGCAAATGAATTACTTAATTTTCTAAATTTTATTCACGAAAAAAGGTTCCGATTTTACCCGGCCGATTTGACTCTCCCATCAATGCCCTCTTCCAATTTCAAGGGTCAAAAGGCTCGGCATTAAATGCCATCCTTGGTATGAACAGACCTATGACATATTTCGGGAAGAGGATTTTTGCAGATAAGATACTTTAGAAACTTTAGCTATTTTTTATTTTATTATAATTTAATTACTTAATTGATATGTTTAGCTTTTTGTTTTAGAGAAGCATTGCATTTTGTTTGAAATGGTAATCAAACTTTTGGACCTTTTCAGTATATATCTTTGATTATGTTTCTCATATGACTTTTTTGTGTCCCAACCACTATAGATCTAGGTTTATAGTTCCTCTTAAAATTTTTTTTTCATTTCTTCAAATTTAGTCACAAATAATTAGAGTAAATGTATCACATATAAGAATCAATTAAATTTTTATAATCTAAACTAATGATCTTATAAAAGAAGTGATCTTAACAAAATCTAGATAAAACCAATTAAAGATCCTTCAAATTAGCATCACACAATAACATTACAATGAAACAATGATCAAAAAGAGTCATCCAACAAGAAGAACATTTTTAGAAAGAAACCTTAGCTTGAAAAAAATAGAGGTAAAATAAAATGAAAAATTAAGAAATTTCAAAGTGTAAATACAAAGCCTAAACAATGAAGAAAAATAGTTAAGCAAAGGAAATATTAGTAAAACATAAAAAAGTAAAAAAAATATAAAATATAAAATCATTATCACAAGCATCAATTATTGACATTATGATTTGTTATGTTATGTAGATACTTAGAGCAGAGCATATATAATACACTTGATGCAAACATGGAGGTAGCCAAGTAGAGAATAGACCAAGTATAGAGGTATGAGTAAATCTTTTATACTGTATGTGTTTCATGAATATTGCTAAGAACTACATACACTTGGCATTATCTTCATTTGCCAAAGCTATAATCAATATACACTTAGCATTATCTTCAACTACCCAAAGCTATAACTAGTAAAGTTTACTAAAAATGGCACATACATTAATGCAACCATTTGCACTAGTACACATATCAATGTATTTAATACCATGCCTCAAATTCATGGACACACATATCAACATAGCTTAGTACACTAATCAACATACCTAATAATTAGGTATATACATTAATATAGCACTAAATATTAGTATTATTATCATTTTTATATTGTAACAAAAAAACAACATTCATTACTAATGATAATTTTTTTAAAAAAATGTCTTTTGTTAACTATCAAAAACTTTGGATTGAGCTTTTCCTATAGAGTAAAATTATGAAAAAGATTTGAATTTTTTACACTTATTTTATTTTGTCTCTATCACAATAGATCTTAGTCTTCATTTTCCTTAGTAACTTCGTAAATTAAAAGTGTTCCTACCATAACCATCAAAAAATAGCCAAAATACTCTCTACCATGATCATACTTTCAAGGATAATCATATTTGCATTTTTATTATGTAATCACTAGAAAACTACATGAGGTAACCTTGCTAAGCCCTTGATGAGCAATGGAGTATTTAACACCCAACCATACAAGTGCTCACGCATGATCCCGATCGAATTCTGTAGACAAGGAAATGTGATTATATGAGTAATTGGTTAAAGTTCGAGATCATTGTCTTCCCACATGAGCTAGTAAAGTCAAGGCATATGGTTTAACTCATGATGAGGTATATGATAGATGATGTTTTGTTGGCCATGATTGTCCTAGAAAACATAAGGTAAGAGTAAAGGTTTCTAACTCTAAGTAACAGTAAATGAATCTAATCTAGCCTAGGTGATGAGCATCTAGTCCTAAACTTTTGTTCACACCTTGGACTTCATATAACTACTACTAGGATTACCAAGTACCTCACTACTAGGTGTACTAAGTGATAGTACTACTAGGTTACCAAGTAGTTACACTTAAGTGTTCAAGATCAATTGTACTCATTCTGCTTAACAATGGTAATAGTAAAATGCATTGAAAGTAAATTAGTAACTAATGAAAACAGTAATCATTAAGCTAAGTGAAAATAGGAAAATTATTTCAAGTGTAAATAATAAAGACTAAGTGATGTTGTAATGATGTAGAGTAATCTTGATCTTCATTTTCATGAATGAAATGTGTTCAAGTACATTTCACTAGAATAAAGATTTCATTCAATTACAAAACATCACACTACGAGCATACACTCAGTGCTAAGTGCTAAAATTCAGAAAAAAATTGATATAATTTCACTAAGTGTGAAATGAAATTGTGTGTGGATAATGTGCCTAAGTGTTATATTTATAGGTTTGCAGATGTCTGTGATATCAAATACACGACATTGTATCTTGTGCCCCAATATCATGGATTCGATATCGCAACTCCAATATTATGATTGAGAAAAAAATCAATTTATCATACCCCCAAGCTTGACTGAAAACTCATCCTTGAGTTAAAACAAAATGAGGATGGAGCTCCTTACAAAATTGAGAGGTATATTTATATGACACTAACTCTTTTATACATGACTCTTTAATGTTGCAATGGAGTTTACAAACATGACACATTTCATGACATGATAACTTTACACAAATAACAAAAATTGGTGAAGCTAGATGTAGCTTTAAGTGGTTCCAAGTGGTGGTGGCTCTTCAATTAGTTGCTTCCCCTTATCATTAGGCTTTTGGAATCTATATGAATTTAGAAGTGCCTAAAGCTTTTCTTTTTTCACTCTAGGATCACGAACTGTCCATGTTGATGAACCAAAGTTTGATGGAATTGACATGTCCCATGGACATGGCAACTAATCCAACAAGTGGACAAACTTCATTGCAGTCAGGAGAAGAGGTATGATCACAACAGATCTTTGGAAATGCTACATCATTCCAAGTGATGTTAAAGACTAGTGAAGAAGCCATAGTTGATGTAATGTAGCACCAGGATGCAATGGGAGTAGAAAAGGTGATCACCAATCATACTAAAGAATCCTTCAACATAACTATTATACCACTGGTGGATCTAATTGAAGCTAAAGATGCTCAAATGTTAGCTAGAACCTCAATGATTCTTGTTGATCATGAGGATGTGCTTGATAGGCTACTGTAGATAGGATAAGTAATGGCAACACTTTTTGACATTTCCAGTGATGTCACTACAGTATAATATAAACTCATAGCTACCAAAGAAAAACTAGCCATGGTAAAGACCAAGGTAGAGCATGTAGAAGAAAAAGTTCTAAAACTACAAGAGCTTGTATCCCTGAGAGGTGAAAGGAGAAATCCCAAATAATTTGTTGCACCTGGGCAAATTGAATAATTCAAAATAGAGTAGATCAATATATTGATTGAGCAAAATAAATAATTGACAAATGAAAAGGAGAAAGTAATATGGAATGCCTCTATAGTTGAACCCCAGACATATGCACATGTGAAGGCACTTACCATAGTTCAAGAAGGAAATAAGCAACTTGCTACTGACAACCTAAGGTTGATCACTATGGAGAAGCAAAATAAAAAAAAATTAAAAGGAAGCATCCACTAGTTAAGGGAACAACTGGTGAGGGTCAACCAAGACATGAGTTGTCTCACGAGAGAAAATAGAACCCTATCTATGGAGGAGGTATGCACCATCTAATAAAAATCAGTCATTGAAATCAATGCATGGAAAAACAAGGAAAAGAAACATAAGAGGCCCAAGGAACAATTCTAGGACTAAGTGGGCATGTACAAACAAATCAATGAGAAAGAAATCAAAATGAAAAAGGCCAAAATCAATTTCATATTAGTGCAAAATCCTAATTGGCAACCCATTTTGGATATTATACCCTTGTCCACTAGGCAAAAGTGAAAAATAAAGACCTACAAATTGAGGACTTGAAGGAGTAAATGAGGTTAGCTAATCTTTGTTATGCTAACTTGGCAATGATAATAGTAGGTAGGCTTAGAAATGACATAGAATAGTAAGTAGTAGCCACCTATGCCTTATATGAGAAAGAGTTTGTAGATCAAAAAGATTCTTTGTAGAAACTCCAAGTAGCAAACTCAAAACTAGAAGTAATAAAGGCTAGCTACCATGAGCAGAAAGATGTAGTAGCAAACCTAGGCAGAAGACTATTAGACACAAATTAAGACAAAAGGCCATAGCATTTGAAGAAAAGGAGGAGTAGTTTGTCGCTGGTGAGTTTTGTTGTTGTAACATCTCAATTCGCCTTGTCTACTGTGCTATGTTTAACTCATTTTTTTTACATAGTAGGCACTTCTAATAATAGTGGCGTACCTTTGTCAGCAACCCCAACTCAACATTGGGGTGAGGCTCCTGAAAAATTCACCTTTATGGAAGGCATTGTGAATGATATGATCGGTTGCTTAGAGTGAATCGATCTTGAGATAGATAAGTTACTGTTGTTACGTAGGAATCATTGAAATTGCGACATTACATTATTCTATTACGTTTAATTGTTGTCTTTTTTGTTATAGGATCTTGCCTCAAATGGGATCCCAAAGAGCCTGTTGACGTAGACATTACTAGAGGTGACCGAAGTGCCATGCGGCCTTTATGATGAGATGTGTAAATGTGCATTACACTCAGCCCGTTCTCTATGGGAGTGTCAAAATGTCAACGAAGATCTTTGGAAGAAGTTGTAGAAATCAGAAAAAGAAAAAATGGCCCTAACTGCTAGGGTTGAGGACCTTGAGTCTTGGAACAAATTTCTGCAAGCTCGAGACACCAATGACGAGAATTGGTCGACAACTATGATTGACTATTTCCATTATTGGATGGTCACTAGGAACAATGTTCAAGCCAACCGTGAGCTCATCGAGAAACAGATGCAAATGGATCTCCTAGCCCAGAAGGATCAAGACTAGAAGGATTTCAGCACGAGGGTCCAAGAATGGGGGCAGACACAGAAAGACCATAAGCACATGTATAAACAAGAATGTGCTACCTACCACCAACATTACAGGGATTCTATGGTTTAAGCGCGGTCCCTCTGACTGTTCCTCGATGTCATCAGTGCTTCTAGAGCATATGAAAAGTTTTAGGAGCAAGTGACAGTGAGTGCTTTCCCTAAGAGAGATATAACCCTTCTTGGCAGGGAGACTATTGTCCCTTCCTTCTTTCCTGAACCACGCTGGTGGACTCCTATGGAAAAGGGGAAGGTAAAGGCTGGAGCTAATCTAGGAGATGGCGTTTGGGCTGAGCTCACTAAGGACAAGATCATGCGATGCCTGTTAGTCGACCTAGAATAGATTCCTTTTGCGGCCGATGCAGGACCATCACATGTAAGCTATGTTACAGTTGTATTGTTCTTATGCGTGATTTTGATGGCAATGCTAATGTTTGTTTCATGTCAAATTGTAGGATTGACATGAAGAGGGTCCTCATGAAGAGGAACACCATGGAAATGATGGCCCTCATGAAGAGGAACTTGATGAGGAAGAGCCCCATAGAGATGCTCATCTTCATGAAGAGGATCCTCATGAGGAGGAGCCCCGCAAAGAGAACTCACCCCCATAAAGAGACACTGTGCAAAGAAGATCCTTATGAGGAAGATCCTCATGAGGTGGAGGTGGAGTCAAATGACGTAGATGGAGGTGGTAACGAAAGGGATGTGTAGCGTGGCGATATTGGCCAAACATTTTATTGTAATGAAATGGAATAAAGAGTAACGTTCTTTGGTCAATGTGATCGTAAAACAACATTTTAATTTTTTGATTTTATGAAGGGAAGCGTATCATCAGAAAGGTTACACATTTTAGGCCACTGCAGGCCACTAATAGTTTAAGGCCATTTTAGGCCGATCCATCGTATGCGTAAAAGAATAAATAGAATTGTCAGTTTTAGGCCGTAGTGGGCTATAACTAGTTTAAGGCCATTTCGGGCCAAGGTGCGTATCAAAAAGTGTAACAAGAACAATGCGACCAGAAAGAGCATAAATTGCATAATAGTAAACAATGTGGATTGATATAACATTTGATGCTAATGTGTTCATTTGCTAGCTTTGTAGTTGTTTCCTGATCATTTTTAGGTTTAGCGAAGTGTATGGACGAGGGGGCTTATTACAACATTCCTCTATGCTACCATCTTCTCCCTAGAAGGGTAGTTCAGCCCAAGTCAAGCTTTCATTGGCCATTGTGTCGGCCTGTTCAACTGTTGGAACAGGGGCTTGATCTTCAGAGACTTCAATCTCTAAACCTTGTTCCATTTCCACATTGTTAATCACTTGAGGGATCATCTTATCACCATGGATGATCACTTCCCCTCCTGCATAGGGCAAGTGAATCTCATGATGAATGGGTGATGAGACTGCCCTTAATTGAGCTAACCAAGACCTCCCTAAGATTAGGTTGAAGCTGGGCATCTCCTCAATGATGATGAACACTGAGTTTGTGGGGAATTGGTCCCCTACTATAAAGTTGATGTGCACTGTTCCCTTAACTTGCACTCATGCCCCGTTAAATGATTTCAAACATGACATTGTCGTGGGATTGATCTAGTCAAGCAAACCCAGTTTGTTCACTATAGGGAATGGAATGACATTGGCAGTGGCTCCGTCATCTACATGTACTCTCCGAATTTTGTACTGGCAGACCCGAATAGTGATGAACATGGGCACTGTTGTCACCTGACCCTTTTCTGGGCCATCCTTAATGGTCTCATCATGAAATGTTAGTTGTGGAGATTGTAGTTGTTTAGTAGTGGGGGGAAGCATAATTGAATGGATTGCTTTTTCATATGCTAGCAAGTTTTCATCCATGGGTATGGACGTTTTGAGGGGTTGCCCGAGAGATGTTGATAAAGAATGCGAAACACCATAGGGGTAAAGACACCAACATCATTCTTCGGCCACTGCTCCGATGTTGCACTGCTAAACCTGGAAGTGCGAAGGTTGAGAATGTAAGGGGCGGAAGAAGGAAGGTGAAACACCGTGAAAATTACGGGTCGGCCTCAGGCAAAGAGTCTTAATTTGAGCGAGAACGCGCCTCGAATTTGTCTAAGGACAAGTTTTACGCTCTACCACGCACGGCAGCGTGATGAGCGTAATAGGCTCCAGGACAGTTAAAGGGCGAATTTTGTCTAAGGACAAGTTTACGCTCCACCACGCACGGCAGCGTGATGAGCGTAATAAGCTCCAAAACAGAGGCAAAATCCAGAAAGGTACGACGAGTTGGCACTTTCTCTTACGGCGCATAACATAAGTGGCCTTTACGCTCGTTACGCGGTGGTGCGTACCAGTGCGTGGGTCATGATTCAAGTTGCACGCTCCTTACGCTCCACCACGCTCCACTGCGTGATAAGCGTAAGTTATGCATTATTTACGCTTTATCACGCGCA
>MNCI01011334.1:3562-53137 GCA_015680685.1 Gnetum montanum | reverse complement strand
GAGTTAGAATTTTTGAACTCTTATGTCAATAATGGGAACCTTGGCCAAAACAACCTTGTTTTGGCTTCTAATTGACTTTATATTGCATCTATAACTTCTCCATCCATTACCTAACTCTCCAAAGATTCAGTTCTATCCTACAATCTATAATTTGCTGAAGATCTAAGCTTCTTTTATCAATTCTATCACATTTACAGTTTTTATCTCCCAACATTTGTAGTTTAACCCTCCATAGAAGGCAAACACTTTGACTCATCAATACCACAACTTACTTTTTAGGAAAAGATCTATGAAAATTCTTCCATATCAATGCATTTGTATTTTATTATTTTACGATCATTTTCTCATATGAAATACTTAGATTTTTTTTTCTATCTCTTACATTGTATTTTATATTTAGTTAAAACTTTAGAATTTTACACTTAGCCATTTATTAATGTAAAAATTTGATCATTTGAAGAGTAGACTAGAACCTTTTCTCTCATGTCAAAAATATAATGTTACAATATTTTATGTCCTTCATATATACGTTATACTTCTGAATGGTCATAGCTTCTTATAATCCATACTTAATTACTTTTCTAGTGATTTTACACTTAGTCATTTTTAGTATTTAAAACTTTATTTTTTAATTATTCCCTATCATTCTTGATTCATGTGCAGTAGGCTAAGTCCATATTTGATTAGAGGATTCATGTCTCTTCATTTCATAATTATTGATTTATTGAGGATTATAATAATCTAAAGCTCATTTATGGTTGTGCATAAGATATCTTAACATAGTTTGTAGATGTGTCCTTATAGATATGTAAATAATATTTCTATAAGAATAATAAACATGTGAATTTAAGCTACATGAAATGATATAATGGTGAAGAACAATCTCAATCTTTATTGCCTAGTTATTAGTCATCACATTGAGGATATTCACAACTAACTGTAAAATAACAAAAATAAAACACAAGAATTTTTCTAAGGGCTCAACTAAAAGTTGAGTTTGATAAGATGATAGGCTTGTATTATAAGCATAACCATGATCTAGGACATTACATCTGTGAAATTATAACTTAAGCTATGATATTTTAGATCTTTTAATAAAATTGATTTATCATACTCCTATGACTGACAAGAAACTTATCATTGAGTTAATAAAATAAGGATAAATTTGTTATAGAATTTTTGAATTGTACATAATTAATGATATATTCATATATAATTGATATAACAGATTGAATTTGAGTGTTGCATCTTATTTCAAGTGGGTTACAGAAATATCATGTAGGATATGATTTACAATGTTGCTTACAATTTTAAGATATGAAATAAAAAATAAATATTGATGAAGTATTTAAAAATATTAATGTAGCTCTTTATGCTATTCCTACTAGTGGTAGCTCCTACTACACTAGTAGTTCATAAGATTTCTTTCCTAGTGCAATAAGTTTTTTGAACTAGAATTAGCTTAACAAGGCCCTTTATTTTCCTTCCTTTGTTCTAGGATCATTAGCTAATCATAAAAATATTAGAATATTCTATGGTGTACATACTTTCCAAGGACATGAAAACTAAGGAAAGATTTCATTTTCCTTTGTATATTGTGCTACAAACTATGTGCACTTAACTTTAAAGGTCTTCACTAGTTTTTGCAATTCTTGGTAGTCATTCATTCTCCTAGATAAGATTGCTATAACATCTTTTTTATTGTGATAGGTAGCTTTAACAACTTGGATTTTGGAGGTAGCAATACATAACATTTGTTGAGAATATTCTATGTATAAACTTTTTCTCATATAGTAAATACATGGTAGCCAATTATTATTCTAGTTTAGTCTTGGATCAGCCTATTATTATTATGGCCAAGATAGCATAGTGTAGGTTTACCAACTCCATGTACTCTATTAAATCTTTAATATGAAATTCCTTGACCTTCAATTCTTCTTGATGGACCAAGGTTAGATTTTCCAAAATGAATTACCAATTTGGAAGCTACTATATAGCTAGGTTGATCTTGGTCTTTATCATTTAGATCCCCTTTTAATTTACCTACTTATACATGCCTATCTAGTCTTTGAAATGTTTCTTTAATTTGTGATGTTTCTTGGACTTATTTTTTTAATGTGTTAATTTCTATAATAGAATTTTGACAAATTTTGTAAACTTCTTCCATTAATAGGATTCTATTTTTTTTTTGGGCCAATTGCCTCACTTCCAGGTTAATATGGATAAAATCCTTTCTTAGTTGATGTAGAATTTCCTCTAACATGGTCATATATTTTTCCATATTTATCAACATTTTATTATCTACATCAAGTTATTTTTCTCTAATTCTAGCTTTGTGATTACTTTAGAATGACTGTATCTTTTTATATTTACTACTAATGCATCTTGAGTTTCTTTTTCTCTTTCCATCTTAAGATGATGTTATTTAGCCATTAGTTGCTTTATGTGTTAATTCTTGAAGATGCCAATATGTTTGGGCATGATGTAGTTAGTTAGATCTATTTCATTCTAAATTGGGGTAACTAATCTTGTAGCCTATGAATCTCCAACTCAACATGTTGTAAACTTATATCTACAACAACTAAATTTCATTTTGTAGAGATTTATTTAGAATAAACTATTTTGATATCATTGGGAATGTCAAAAAGGTTCTTCACAACTTAACCTATTTACAACAATCTATCTAGGGCATCTTCATGCTCTTTAGTAGATATTACTTCTTTTCTTTTCTTCTTATCATTGACAAATGGTCCTACAATGGTCTAGGCATTCTTAGCTTTTTCAAAATCTATTAGTAGCATAATAGAAATATGAAAGGATTTTTTGATGTGATTAATTATCAACTCTATTTCTCCTTGTGCATCTTTGTGTTTCATAACCATCATTGTGACTCTTTCTCCTATTTCCAATGTCAGTGAGAATGATGTAGTGGTACCTAAAATTTATTATGTTTTCTCTTCTTCTTTATCTTAAAAGAAAACTTAACCACTGACTAGTCCTGTTGAGATTACAAGATTCCTAGAATTCTTCCTAAGTCTATACATGCTTGATATTTTCCTACTTCCCTAGCTTACAGTGTCAAAAATTTGTTGTAAATGGCTCATAGAAGGTCTATAATCTTTTTATTTTACTGCTGGAACACTAGATCTTACTTATTCTATACATGTGGTTGGTATCTTGGCTGCTAGTGATGATATTTATCTAACATCTATTCTTGGTGCCTTTTTTGCTTGATATTTCTTTGATAACATTAGCTTATAGATTTCATCATAAGATGCACTTGGGGCTTTTCTTGGTATGTCATTGGTATATGCTTAAATGTCTACCTATTTGCATAGTTTTCTTATTAAATAAGGAAATGGAAGTGTCAATTTCCGCAACTTCGTCTTTTCAAATTTTCTTTGAATTTCTAAAAATTGTAATTCTTAGTAGCATACATGAAAATTCTATTTAGCTTATTGGTAAGAAATATGTGGTAGGTACCAATCTTGAAATAGATATTTTTAGCAATGGATAATCCATTGTATTTCTTCTTCATCATTTCATATGCTCTGTATAGCCAAAACATTGTGGCATATATATTTGACCTTGTGGATATCTAGGCTATGTTAACTCTAACATTTATAAGATTCAATGCCTTTTCAATTGTTTCAACTAGATACAACACAATCTTAATTGTGGCATCATCTTATTTGTTATGTCATAAGCAATAGGTCTCTCCCAGATATTAGTTACTATTTGTAGAAAGTTTATGCTAAAATGGTAATGCCTATAATTGGTATTGAACTCTTATGAGTGAAAACTTCATCAATTGGTCAAAATTTAGTTCCATAATAACTATGGATATGATTAATTTATCATTGATTGCTTGAATTTGTTCTTCTACAAGTGTGAGTTGTTGGCCATCTTTGCTTGTGCAGATTACCCTATTGGAAGTATGGGTTATTGGATAGAGAATGATTGAGCCTTTCATTCCTCAATAAGAGTTTAATAATTTTTGAGAATAGAGAACTTAGAAGGGGGGTTGAATAAGTTCCCAAAATTGAGTAACCATGACAACCAAAGCTACATACAAATTTATGTTGTTTCCCAACTTGGATATGTTCACAATCAAAGAGTAGAATCTCTACACACCTTTAGACTTTATTCCTTTAAAAATGTAGTTTATAAGAAACCCAAACCTTTAAAAATTTTGAGCTCTGCATAGAGTTTTTTCATGTAGAAAATAGACTCATCACCACAAGGTCCCAATAAGCTCAAAATGTGGTTTCATGGATCCACAACCATTACAATGATGTGAGCTCTACATGAAGTGTTTTCTCACTAGAAGCACACTTAACCCCACAAGGTCCCAACAAGCTCACAAGATGTCTTCATACAAGAAGATTAACTCCATAGGGCTACAAAGAGAAAATGAATTAAGGAAAGAATGTAACTGCACTTTATAAATTCCTTACACTTAGGCTCACCTAAAAAAATTTACAAATGATGGAGAAATGAGGAACAAACAAATTCACTTGATGTATACAATGGTTGAATATTCCAATGAAAAATGTTTATTATTTTCATGAATATCCCTTCTATTTTATAGCATTTTTCCTTTCCAAATAGCCCTCAAAATTCATCCAATGGCTAGGAAATGGCCAATTGAAACATTCTATTTGAGCTTGGAATGTCTCACTAAAAATTGGCTACTTGTAGGTGGGATGTCCCAATAGAGGAATTCTCATTTGGGAGGTCCTAGCTAGGATGTCTTGATAGCAATTGGAACATCTACTATTTTTGTGGGATGTCCATCTTGATACTAAGCTTTCATCTCTAGGATGTTTGTTGATCTTTTGGAACATATAGGTAGATATTTACACACATTCTTTAACATTTTGCATCCTTAACATATTTAATCTTAGTTGAGACTTTTGTCATCTTAGATTGATAACTTAGCTCTCATCTTGATCTCATCTTTCTTCTTTTCTAGGCATAATGACATTCTTATCTCAATCATGATTTCTTCATCTAAGCTTTTGTCTTAATCTCATAGAGTCCTTGTCTTAACCTTTCTTAGTCCTGTAATATCTTTTCCACACTTTCTATTTTCTAAGGTTTTGACATACCAAACAATCAACAATCCTTCCCTTTTTAGTGATGTCCAAAACTTAAGAAAATGGATTAGCATAATGCCATGATATCATATGGTTAAAGTATATAATCCTATGGTAGTAAGAGAGGAAAGGGAAACAAGATGAAGCAATTAATAGGAACATGTCCATTATCCATAATCACAATAGGACAACATAAGAAAATGGAAACATAAAAAATGATCCAAAGACTTCGTATCTATTCATTGATCCATAATGCATAATGAAAGCAAGCATAAACCATAATCTCACATATAGTTTTTATACATTAAACATATCGTAATCTATCTCCAAGATATATCATATAAAAAGGACACATAACATGTTCTAATATGATCCAAAACATTCAGCCATTAAAGTATCCATATCCATAAAAATACCATTGAAACTCTTTCATTTTTAGATATCAACTAAAGGAGGGGATCATAAAAAGTCGTTATCCACTAACCTCTGTATCATCGTCATCCTCATTAGAGTTGAAAGAATCATGAATAGGCTAGTATGTCTCCTCCTCATCATCATCTCTATTGGTATGGGAGTTGGAGACATGCTACTCATCAGCATCAAAAGTAGATACTATGACAAAGGATCTTTAAGGATGAAGATTCACCTGAAACTGTGATGATGATGGGACATGAGATGAAGCCTAATGGAAATATGAGGAGGTACCCTTCCACTATTATGTTTTGGGAGCTACTTACTTCCAATCAGCTATGGCATCAAAAATGCTCTTCATTTCCTACTACTCAAAAGATTAAGAAACATCCTCATGTACATGTGAACTCAATCTAGGCTGCTTCGTGTAAGGGGAAAACTCCCACTCAACATAAGTTGATGGTGTAGCAAGATCCTCAGAATTTAATGCATTACCAAAATAATATCCTTAGGATGGCCCTACTATTGTAGAGTGTCTAGTAGGATTTGGAATATCCTCACCACTATCAGTCTAATGAGGAGTAGTAATCTCCTTACACTACTGACCATCTAGAGGGGGTGGATGTCCTACTACATCCATTCTCTTATGTAGGTAAGAGAGATTTTTTCCAATCATATTGAATATTTTTCCAAAGGATTTTAGGATCTTTTTTATGGTAGAGTTCACTTGTACACTTATGAACTTATACCTCCTAAGCTAAGGAGAGGTCCTAGGTGGAGAGGTTGCTTACTTCCTTCATGTCTTCTAAGGTAAACAAGCTAGATTCTCAAAATTAACAACTGTTGTCCTTATTTTCTTTAAAAACTCTACAAGAATCCTCTTCCCTTTGAGAAGAGGAATATAAGAAATGGGGAAATTTTCCTTAAAAACAAGTAGGCTAGTGAGTAGAGGGTGTCCATAAACTCTCTCTTTGGTAAACAATCCCAACATAGCCCTACAAATAATGTGTTCCAAATCTAATGGCTATCCAATTAGATGATAATATAGAACAAAGGCTCATAGTAGAAAAAAATAATTGTAGCTTTTCCCTTTTTATAATAATTTTACACATGATAATAACTGAGAGATTGGAAGCATCCTAGTACATTTGATGTCTATACACATTTCCACTTCTCAATGATAGAAAATTACCAGATATAGCATCACAAAATTCATCATGAGAAACTAGAATCATTCCATTGGTAAAAATATCATTCATAGAGTCTTATAGCAATCCTATGCACCTTAGAGCTTAAAATTCCAAGTAAATCATTCACTACTTGAGATGAAGTTTCAATCATCATACACCTAACAATAGATGTAAAAGGCCTCAACAATAGCATTCGTAATTGCAATATTACTATAGAACACTCTAATCAGAATCTTAGGCATATAATAAGTCATTAAGATAATCTAATCCCAATAAATTTCTTTAAAAATACCATTAAATCCTTCTAATGACATTGTTAAATATTGAGATGTCTTTAAAGACAACAGAGATTGAGTGAGTTACCTCAAACTAGTGTTGAACATATGCTGATTAAAATTGGGGCTAATAAGGACTTATCTTGCTCATAGAAGCTCCTTTCATGAATTTTCCATTGCAAAAAGACACCCTTGAAGTTTCAACCATCTTGTGTTCCATGGATTTAAGCAAAAATGAACTAAAACTATAGTAAGGAACAGGCCCTAGTTGACTACACTAAGATGTCTAAGGCTTGAGTGGGATGAAATGAGAAAAAGGAATGATGGATTATATATAGCCAATTCCTTTGAGGGTTTTTACTATAGATTATGATGTCCCAAGAAACATAAAGATGTCTCACTTGAGTCAAGCCTACTCATAGTGGAATATACTAAAATTGGATGGGATGTTTCAGGTGGGACATCTCACAAAATAATGGGATGTCTCAACATAAAGCTAGCTCTTTTCAGGGTATGCAAATCTCATATGAATGAGGATACAAAGGAATACTACCAAGAAAACATTTACTTATAAGAAAAAGCCAAAGACATAATGAAAGTCACGGAAAATACTTACCTATACTTCATTTAAGTTGATTTATAATGAGGTTCTCTCTTCAGAGTTCCTCCTTTGTAATTAGTACAAATCTCATGTATCCATAGTATATGATTATTCCTTGTGAGGTTCCTTGTGGTTGGTTGTAGAGCATGGGTATTTTGCTTATTCTTTGACTATCCACACCTTTTTGACCTACAAAATATTCTTTCTAGGCATCTTTAGGTAAGACTAAGAGGTCATGTTATATGACCAAGGAGTCATATTATAATGTTTTATCCTTAGAAAATAATTTTAATGTTTATTCCCATACCTTTCATAATAATAACAATTCATTTTTCTAATTTAGGTGATATGGTCATACTTGAGAGTATAATCCCATTTAGATGATGTACTTGAAGATGCCTCATTTTTTTGGTGGAATCCAAATCCACTCTTGCCATGTGGATCTCTTACTTGACCTAATACAATTCATAAGTTTTTTTTCCTTTTTTAAGTCTTTTATTTATGAGCTATATACAAGTTCTTTGATAATTTTCTCATTAGAAGATGTTAGTTTATGATTCTAAGCCCTTAGGTCTAAGTTTTCATGTGTGAGATTCAAGCATTTTTTATTTTGTTGAAACAATTCCAAATGTTTATCACTCTTATACATAGACTTTGAAAGGATATAATTTCATTGCATGATAATTCATACCTCTCTTCAATAGTTCCTTCAAGTTCATCAATATCTAATGTTGGGTCTTCATTAATAAGGAACATATAGATAAGATGTGACCTTGTGGAGGTGTCATCCATTTATTCTTCACTTTGTTCATCATCCTAGCTAGTGTAAATATTTTTCTTCTTCATTTTATATTTGAATTGGTCCTTATTTTGAAGCCTATCAACACTTTAACATTCAAAGGCTACATGACCTCTACCAATATAAATCTAGCATTCTATAGAGGATGCATCAAGATTTGAACTTGTAACATTCTTACCTATTTTCTTACCCTTGATGCTGAATTGGTTAAAGTTCTTTCCTTTTAATGTAAGTAATCTTTGAATTTTCCTAGATAAGAGACCCAATTCATCTTTAGTATTCACTTCAAGTTCAAGTGACTCTTCTCCTTTGATGAAATTTTGAGAATAATAGGCTTTTCTTTGATTGCACCTTCACTAATGAGATTCATATCATAAGTAATGAGTGTATCTTAAAGGTCTTCAAATTTTAGGATTGAGAAATCCCTAATCTCTTTCATATTTATAACATTTTTTCTAAACTTAGGCTGCAAATTTCTAATCATTTTAGTAATGACATCACTTTCAGGTAAATCTATTCCCATTGCCTAGATGGCTATAGCTAAATCATTATCTCTAGAAAAAAATCTTTGATTTTCTCTCCTTCTTTCATCTAAAGTTTATCATATTCACTTTGTAACACTAGAAGCTTAGATTATTTAAAAATGGATGTATCTTCATAGGTATCTTCTAGAGTTTTCCAAATTTCTTTCTTAGTTTTACATCCAACTACTCTACTAAATTCAGATTTACTTGAGGCACAATAAAGACAATTTTTGCTTTTGAATCAAACATGAACTTATCTTTGTCAAGATATGTCTATTTTCTTGTTGGCTTTATAAATCTTGTGGTGTTGTTGATGGGTGGTGTGTATCCCTCTAAAATGAATTCCCAGACTCAAACTCCATGGATTTGAAGAATCCTTATGTTATAGCTTGCTAATACATGAAGTTAATCCCATTAAATATTGGTGGCTTTGTGTATGATATCCCTTTCATTATTTACTCTTGTTAAGCTCCAAAGTTAAGAGTACCAAGCTCCAATACCACTTAAGGACCAAGAACGTAGAAGAGGGTTGAATAAGTTGCCTAATTTGAATAACCAAGATAATCAAAACTACACATAAATTTACATGGTTCCCCATTTTGGGTACATTCACACTTAGAGGTTAGAATCCTTACATACCTCTAGACATTGTTCCTTCAAAAATATGATTTAGAGTGCACCACAACCTTTATAAAGATTGAGCTTTGCATGGAGTTTTTTTCTTGTAGGAAACACACTCAACTGTGCAATCTTCCAAGAAGCTCAAAATGTGATTTCAAGGATCCAATCATCTTTACAATGATGTGATCTTTGCACAAATAGTCTTCTCGTTGAAAACACACTCAACCTTGAAAGATCCCAACAAGCTTACAAAATGTCTTCTCACAAGAAGCACATCCATCCCATAGGACTACAAAGAGAAAAATAATCAAGGAGAGAATGTAACTAGATTTTACAAATTTCTTCCATGTAGGCTCATATAAAACAATTCAAAAATGATGGAGAAATGAGAAATAAATAATTTCACTTGATTTATACAATTATTGAATATTCTAATGAATCGTACTTATGATTTTCACAAAGATCCCTTCTATTTTATAGCCTTTTCCCTTCTCAAGTAATCCTTAAAATTCATGAAAGATCTTGAAAATGACTAGTTGAGACATCTCATTCAAGGTTAAAAAATCTTAATAAAAATCAACTACTTGTATGAGGAATGTCCCTCTAGAAATTGAGATGTCTCATTTGGGATGTTCCAGCTGGGATGTCTCAATAATAATTGAGACATTTGCTATTTTTGTGGGATGTCTAGCCTAAGAATGAGCTTTTACCTCTCAAATATTTGCTAATCTTTTGGGATGTCTAGGTAGATACTAGAATATCTTATTTGAATTCATGCATCTTCGACATCTTTCATCTTGGTTAAGACTTTTGTCTTTTTAAATTGGCAACTTAGCTCTTATCTTGGTCTCATCTTACTCCTTGTCTAGGCACCATGAAGCTCTTGTTTTGATCATGATTTTTTCATCTAAACTCTTGTCTCAATCTCATAGAGTCCTTGTCTTGTTCTTTCCTAGTCTTGCAAGGCCATAAACACATTTTTCACATTCTCCATTTTCTAAGTTTTTGACATATCAAAAGGTATTCATTTCTCTCTTCCTATAGGCCATTTTTCACATAGTTGTGATGATTCTCTAGCTTCAGTAACTCTCTTTGGATGAATCTATAATCATTGTTAGGGTTATGATTAGTCTAAATTTTTTTAAAAAATTCCTACTTATTCGTAAACATTCTTCAAAGTTTGGGTTTTCATAAAAAATATTAATGATGATTGATTTTATTTTTAATTATTATTGCAACATTTGAAATTTTTCTAATTATGAAATGCCCCAATTTGAAAATTTTCAACATTAAAGAATGTTTGGAAATTACTACTCCAAACATTTTTTCCTAACTTATTAATTAAGACTTATTCACAATTGTAGAATGTCTCTAAAAGATAAAATTTTTGAATTCAATGATATTATTTAGATTGAAAATCTTAAATATTCATGAAATCAAAAAAATTATTATCTTTGTAATTAAAAAATCAAAGCCTTTATAGAAATTTCCAAAATTACACAACATTCCCCCCAAATAAAGAAGCTTGCTCCAAGAGCTTAAAGAGTCAAGAATGATTGGAATCAAGTGTAGAACATGAGTGATGTGGATCCTACAATCTACTCTGATAGAAAAACAATATGAACTCCTCTTGTGTTTTAGCAGGAAATAAAAAAATTTATGAATGGTTGACATGTATATATAGACTTTTATGGGGATGATGTCATATCTATGGTATTGTAGATGTGATATCATATCTATGGTATCACTTGAGAAAAATTCCAAATTTTTACTTTATTTTGGGAAAAATATAAGCAAAATTGAATGTCTATAATGTCTTAAGGTTGTCTAAATGGATTTTAGCCAAAGAATTATTCTTGAAATTGGCTAACTTACTTGTGGAATATGAAAAATGATGATAGACAATGTTCTTAGGCAAGGTAGAGTATATATGACCAATGATAAATTATGGTAGAAAAGGTTAAGCATATGTATTATTGAAGGATTAATGAATGATATTAAAGGAAATATAATAGCTAGAATTAAAAAAGATAAGGTGAAAATGGTTATCAAGTATGATACTCAAGAGTTATTCAAGTGGGTCCTCCCAAAATCAAGCTCTTATCATTAATGTCCTTGTATAACCACTTTTACAAATGTTTGTAGACACTTAAGGAATTGATTGTAAATCATGCCTATTGTCTAATACATATTTGTTAGAATTAATCTAGTAAGAATATAACACTATGTTATACAATATCATCAAATTATAATTATATACACCAATGAGGTGGAATGATAAAAGAATGGATTAGAGAAAGCATGACATGAAATATCTTACAATTGTAATAATGAATCTTGTGTATGAGATATGATTAAAGTTACTATTATACCTTTCCATCTTGGTTTCAAATAGGGTTCATAAGACTTACCAATGATATCACATTGCATCACCCTAGGCTATCAACCATAAGAATAATCACAGCCATATGGTAATATCATTACTTACATGAAAAACTTTAGAAGCTGAATGTATAATTAATTAATTACAATGTTTTTAATTTTTGGACATCTTGATCATTGGTAAGATGGGAATACTTAGGCATGAGTAATATGTATTTCTAGCCTCATAGCAAATACTAATCCCATCATTAATGTACCTTTAGGCTAGATAACATGTCTTTCTAGTTACATGATAAAAGGTAGTTTAAGAGATCATTAAATTATTGGAAGTAGTCAACCTTTAGGCATGGGTAACATGTATTTATAGTGATACCCTAAGAATTTTTGTTATGTGAAAAATTTAATTACTATGTTGACTTTACCAAGGAACTACCTTTAGGCATGGGTAACATATCTTTCTAGTGTCATAGTAAGGTAAAAACTATTATTTTTAAGAACATCATTCCATTTGAATAAATATTTAAGCAATGATATGACTACATGGAGAACTGGAAATCATAGAATAAGTTTAAAAAATTAATAAATTTCTTTGATATCACATCCTTTTCCCACCCTCTTGGTTGTTTCCCTTTTCTTCAAGGCACAAAGATATCAAGTTAATTTTAAGTTTAACTAATGAGATTTACATTATGTCCATGATAAGAACATCTTATTACTAGAAATGAAAAAAATGGATGATGTGGTATTACTATATATATAATTAGTATTTTAATAATTCATTAACATAGGGTAATATTCTCTCTATGTAGACAACATCATGCTTATTATTGAGGTTTATGAGGACATCACCTAGCCCATTTGTAATTCTTAATGTATTGTATGTGTTTCTTGCATTGATTCTGTTTGTGATGATTCCATGGTATTTTAGCATGTTTGGGAATATTTTGAACCTATTTTGATGAGCTCAAATGGTTATAGGATAAATGGAGACCTTTTTGAAGGTGTATGAAGGTTTGAAACCTCAAAAAAAAAAAACATAAAAACATTTTTTGTTTTTGGCCCATCTAGATAGACATCTCCACTGGGAAATAGATGTCTATCCCAATAGGAAAATGTCTTCACCACTCCAAAGAAATCTATTAAAAGACATTTATGATTTTCCATAGATGTCTCTACCCACTATTAGACATCTCTCACCTCCTCTAGATGTTTTTCCCATGAAATATGTATACTCAAATGAGACATCACTCACATTCCAAAGTCATGTTTCCTAGCCATGAGATGTTATGATATGGATTTTAATGACTCAAAGTTATGAATTTTAAAGCATGAATGATGAAGAGATGGGGAGGGGGAAAAACAAATAAACCTCTTGAGCATTCATTTTGGCAAGAGCCTTGGAATTGAGTAAAGAGTTGAGAGAGAAAGAATCTTGGTCAATTGTCTTGGCCATCATCATTGTTCAAGTGTGATTTATTTTTTGAAAGTGGTGTAAGAATTGTATTGAATCTCTTATCTATCCTTGGAACTGTGTACTTCCTTTATGCTATAATTTCTCCATTTGAGGAAAATAAAATTTTACTTTTCTTTTCTTATTTAATATATATATATATATATCTTGTAATTGAGAGAGCTTGGATTATGGAATTGATTAGAGCTCCTCATCATGTTGATATCAAAATAGCTTGGACTTGAAGACAATTGCATTAAAGTGGATAATTATCATCTCGATAGTAAAGAATCACTCAAAATTCTCAAGCTTAGGGTGAATTCTCTATTGCTAGTTCCAATCATTTTAGGATTTGAAAATTTTCTTTTTAACTCCTAAGTTATCATATCTTTAAAAACTTTAACAATAATTGTAGAATTGGACACCTATTATCTTGCAATAGCTAGGATTTGAAGATATTACACTCATTTATCTTAATATTTAAATATTTCTTATTTCATTCTTTAAAAAATCTCAAAAATTGTATCTTTTCTTGTAGTATTTTGTGAAAATTTCTTTTTAGATATATTTTCATCATATCTCAAAAGAAGACAATAGTTCAAACTTTGTCAAGAGACATGGATGACATGAGAAATGCTCTCAAGATTATTGTTGAGAACTTGAAAATATTGAAGACAAAAAGGGATATGCTACTTCACCAAAAGCATCTAGATGGGGAAAAAACTCAAATGCTTCTTCACCAAGATATTCTTCAAGATATTCCTCTATGCCATCCCTTAAAGATGATCTTCCTTTTGGAAATAAAGCTCTTAGAGAAATGAAGATCAAGATGATTCCTTTCTTCATGATCATAGTGTTGAGAATAAGTCTCAAGGTTTCATTTTTTCTAGGAAAGAGAAAAATGAACTTTCTTATAGGCCTCAAAAAAATTAAGATGAAGGAATTGAAGTCACTCTTGAAAAAGATTTCAAACATGCTTCAAGGATGCCTCAAGTTGAAGTCAATTCCTTTAATGAACTGGAAGAAATTGAATCTCTCCTTTGTTGGCTGAAAATGATTAAAAAATACTTTAAACTTGAATTTTTAAAAAATCATCAAAAGGTATCATATGTTGAAACCAAATTGGAGGCCATGACACTTACATGGTAAGAGAGGGAAAGCCATTTATACAAGAAGAATAATGGTGATCCTATTAAGAATTGGTCATTAATGTAATTAATGTTCAAGTAAAACATTTTAAAGAGTCGTCATAGAAAAGAGGCCATCCAAAAATTGAAATACCTAAGACAAGGTGATAAGAGTGTGATACTTAAGGCCATCCTATTAATGTGACTGTAATTAACTCATACACTTTTATAGAAAATGAATGTTAATAAAGGAAAGGAAAAAGATAAAAGATCTAATGAAGTAGAGATCAATAAGAAAATAAGTCTTCAATTATCACTTATTGAGCAAATAAGTGCTCAATACTCAAAGATTTCAAGAAAGAGAACCAAGAACTTTATCAAAGAGACTAAGATATCTTCAAAGCCCAAGATGGTGTATGTTGCTAAGTAAGGAGAGTTCCTAACTCAATAGTTGTGGGAGGTGAAGGATCAATGTTAAATGAGTGAAAAATATTAAAGAAATTCTTCAAGACAGATCAAAGGTAGCACTAAAACGTATGATACTCATTCTTTTTGCAATTTTTCTATACCTTATGACAAGGGAAATAAAATTATAAGGCATGTTAAGATTATCTCATGTGAAATTGGTGAGTTATCTTGGCAAGGTACATAGAAGAATGATTGCTTTGATGAGGTTTTTGATGAATCTTATATTAAATCCTTGAATAAGAGTTTATCTTTTGAGCTGGTAGCTTCAAAATGGGATGAAGAGCTTATTGATGATTCCTTTAAAGAGGATAAACCATTGGAATTGGGAACTTCTATTGAAGATCTTGAACCTTTAATTTTTTATGAGATTCAACAAACACATGTTAAAGATCATGTTAAACCAAGGTTGAATGGGAGAAATCATGAAGAGGTATGTGTAAGATTTATTTTATTGGTGATAGTAATATCTATCATGTTGAAGCTAGTATGATGGATGATAGTTTTTGACTTACAATTGGTAGAAATTTATTTAATGATAATGATGAGCATCATGATCATTATGGTGATTATGATGAGAGTGAAAGTCATGTTATAACTTTTGATACCATTATTAGTGAGAGGAATACTAATAATGGTAATGTGTTTGATAATGATGGCGATTGGGATAGTCATTGTGAGAAGGTCATTATTGATGTTTGTGAAGAAATTGATAGTGATAAAATTTTCTAGAATTTGAAGATGCTTACTATTGGTTATAGTAATCATGGATTTATTAAATGTATCAATGAATTTGATTATCTTGGCTATGAAATGGATAAGTAGCATGAAGAAAATATACATTATGATGCTAATTGTAGAGGAAGAAGGAGGAAGAATTTTTCAAACACCAAGAAGAAGAAGGTAAAGAAGAGGAAAAAGAAGAAAAGAAAGGATGTTGGGTTAAGGAAGCCTAATCCTTTTTCTTTTTCTTACTCTTCATTTTTTGTAGGTTTGAATCATAATGGGGATGTAAGGGAAGCATTCCAAGGAGATGCTTAGATGAATGAAGCATGCTGGGGCATGAGAACAAGCCTCTATGAGCAAGAGAAGCTCAAAACCAAAATCTCAAATAATATTCATTCTCATGATGCTTTTTATGCATTGTGTTGTGATTAGTATGCTAAGCATATTAGCCTTGAGTCATGGGAGAATGGTGCCTTCTATCTTGTGAAAGATCATTAAGCATGATATTTTTAAGAGTGGAAGAGATGATGAGGCCATCACCCAATCCATTTAATTATCAACGTGTTATGTGTATGTTGTTTAGGTGTGTTTCTTTAATTGGTTTTACTTGTGATGCTTCTAGGGTGTTTTGGAATGTTTGGGAGTGTTTTGCATTTATTTTGATGAGTTTAGGGGGTCTTAGGATCAATGAAGACTTGTTTGAAGATGTTCAATGGTTTCAAACATTAAAAAAAGTATCTTGAATGTTTTGCTTATCTAGATAATCACCTTCATTAGAAGATAGATGTCTATTCCATCACAGAAACATCTTTGAAACAAATTACATAAAATTCATGTTAAGCATAAAAAGTCTTAAAGCCAAATTTACATTGTAATTTGATGGGAATTTAAAAGCAAAAATAATTGTCTTATTTTCCATAAAAAAATCCTACCCTATGACTATGTTCTAGAAAATTTTTAAACATTTTTTGATGTGTAAAATGAAATTTATAGCCCACAAGTTGGAATTTAATTTATGCTAATCTGTGGAGGCCCAAAATTTTAATATGTTGCCAAATTTTCCAACAAAAGCCAAAAACGTTGGTGGCCCATAGGTTGGAATTTGGACCATGAGAATAGCTTAAATATGCCACCAAATTTGGTAGGAAAAGCTTCATATATTGTTGGCCCATATGTTGTAGTTTTGAATGGTAAAAAGTGTCATACACATTGGTATTTCATGTTTAAAAAGTCAAAAATGTTGGTATACCACATCCTACTAATTTTAGTCATTGAAAGACATTAGAAACATTGCGGGGAATGTCACAAATCAGCCAAAATCAAGTTAGCAAGGAATCAGAGAATTCATGATCTAATTAAACCAAAATTTGCATCATTTTGAGGATGTTTTAATTTTTGAAACTCATTCAAACATAAGACATTTGAGAGACGGATATCCAAGAGTCTAGAGCCATCTTCAAGAGAAGATTGCTAGAGCATTAAGATCCTATTATAGTGAATCAAACAAGTTAACCAGGCACATTTTGAAGGAATGAAGAACACACAATAATCACTCATTACCTAGATTTTCATTGGCATTTTCAAGGGGTTGTGGATCAATTGTAGCTCTATAGTTTGTGCTCTTAAAACCTTGTATTTTTCTACAATTAATAAAAAAAAAGTTGTAGTGTTTTACATATTTTCTTCATATTCTCTGCAACTATAATTCAGAGTTGGCTCTGTTCATTACACATTTTCTTACTTGTTTTCCTTGTAATTTCATCTTGGTAATAGATACCCTAAGTTCTCAAGAGATTGGAAAGATTGTTTGAGGTGGTTTGGATCCTTTGGAGATCCATGGATTTCAAAGTTAAACTATTTCACACAGGAATTTTTTGTTCTTCTAGCACTAAATTTTCTAGTCATTACAATTTCTAATGCTAGAAGGAGGGCCTATACCTGAATTCTTCATCAAAACTTGTTTTCATGAACTTTTTTACCTATATCTATTTCCAAAAATTAGTTTAATTTCTTTTAAAACCTAATGTGTGAGCTAAAAGTTAATTTAGCCAAAAATAAAAATTTTTGTCATTGTTTTTACAATGTAGTTTGTAGTGTTGTCCTTATCCCTTATAATTTGCAATTTCAAAAAAAATAATTTTTATTGTAATACTTCATAGAACTACCTCAACTCCTTGCTCTCAATACTTAAAAATTTAATTTTTTATAGTTTTAGTTCTCAATGCTACGTTCATTTACTATTTTAATTTAGAGATTTAATTTTTGTAACTATAATGCATGTTGCCTTATCTATTTTCTATAGTTGTAATTTAAAATTTTTCTCTACCTCACCACATACACTAAAGCCCATTTTCATTTTTCTTAGTGTTGTTACATACATTAGGAAAAATTTTAAAATTTCATTTTTAATTATAGTTGTAGTTGACACATTGAAGCCCCACATGTTGGAGCTTCACACATTATAACTTTCACATGTTAGAGCCTCACAAGTTGAAGCTTTACAAGTTGGAGCTCTTACACATTAGAGCTCCAAAAGTTGCAACTTTCATAAGTTGTACTATCACATGTTGGAAGTTTCACATGTTGGAGCTTCACATGTTAGAGATCTCACATNCATGTTGGAAGTTTCACATGTTGGAGCTTCACATGTTAGAGATCTCACAAAATATAGCTTCATAAGCTATAAATTCCATGTATTGAAGCTTCTCATATTAAAGCCTCATAAGCTAAAGATTCACACACTAAAGCCTCATAACCTAAAGCTTCACAAGCTAAAGCCCCACAAGCTAAAGCCTAACAAGTTAAAGCTTCACATGCCAAAGCCTCACATGCTATGAAGCCTCACCCCCCACAAGCTTATATGGTATAAGCTAAAGCTTGTTCAAAAAGAAAAATAAAATAACAAAAATAGAAAAAAATTTATCATACTTAAATAATTTAATTGGTTTACTACATTTTTTTGCTTTTTGTTTCTAGCATTCTACCACACAACATAGTTGTCATGGCCTCAATCTAGGAATCTGCTTATTTATACAACCTGAAGGACCTAGCCATAGTGGAGCATAGGTAGTTACTTATGTGGTTAGGACTTAATCCAATTCAAGTAAGCATTAATAAGAAATGCTACAACTTCATATGTGCAAAAAAACCAAGCAAGCTTGCACATCTCACACAAAGAGGTTGATTCTAAGCATTACTATGAGTTGACTTGTAAGGATGGAAAGGAATACATCCTTTCACCATATGACAACATTGAATCACCAAAATTTTACATGCACTTACTAGCATAGTTGGTAAATTTAGATGAGGATAATGAAGTAAGTGAAGAGGCCAGATACATTCTTTGGGAACTTTTGCAATGATCTATCTTAGAGATGACCATGTTCAACTCTTTTCCTCTTACTTTGGTAGAGAAAAAAACTTCTCTTATAACCTCCATAAGTTCAAGTTCTTAACCTAATTTATTATTTATTTCATTATTCATCTCAAAACCTTTTGTTATTGTGCCTCAACCTCTACCAACAATTGCCTCCATGTCTAAACCTTTTATAGTTTTGGTTGGTTCTTCTTCTAGAGTACAAACATCATATAACCGCCATAACTCATTTATTCTCAATGCGACTTTCATTCCATATATGCCATTACAAATGTCTATTTCCATGTTTAACCCACCTATAGTGATGATCATGCAATCTTCAATTCATACTAATGCTAATTGCATAGCCGCAAGTCATTCTCCCTCTTCCACAACCATTAGTATAAATGACATAGCCTACAAAGATGTTCCAAGGCCTAGATCAAGTATTCTAAATGATCCAAGATCTCATTGAAGAGATACAAAAGCTTAAAGCTAATACCACTCAAATGGTAAAGGTTATGGACTTCTACCAAGATGATCCCATTAGTCCTACCATCCTCCAAATTACATTACCTATAGATATGCCTATCTCAAACTTCACCAAATACAATGGTGAAGGAGATCCTAACATATATCTAGTTACATTTTAATCTAAGTACCTTTTATTACAAGCTTGGCCTCATATATTAGTACATATTTTCCCTATGTTCCTCAGAGTAAAGACTTTAGATTACTATCAAACCATACCTAGAGGGTCTATTTCCTCTCTTAAAGACTTGATAAACCAATTAGTCAACTACTTTAGATACAACCTAAAGCCCAATATGACATAGGACTAATGTATGAAGGTGAGGTAGGAACCACTTGAACTAGTTCATAGTTTCATGTAGAGGTGAAATTCAATGCTCAATGAGATTCCAAAGCCTATCTCTAAAACCCACCTTTTGGATACCTTCAAAGGAGTTGTAAATAAATTCATCAAGTCAAAGCTCTACTACTTAAAGCCCTAATCACTAAGCCAAGACTTTTTGTAAACTAAGAACATCAAGGAGGCTACCAAGGCTAGTAATGATGAAGCCTACATGGCCTATAAAAACCAACGTGTGAGGAGGGATAAAGAGAAAACTAAGCAAGAAAAAACAACCATAGTTGTAGTAACAAAAGAGTCAAAACAAATGAAAAGGTAGAAATCATTGCCACATAACACATCATCGAACCCATCTCAACTATCCACTTCATATGCTTCCAATCAACTAAGATCAAATTTTGAGTGAAAAGACTAATCAAAGTACATTGAGTTGCTTATGAAGCCCTCTGAGCTTCTAGAATAGTTGCTTAAAGACAACCATATTCAGCTTAAGTAATTATCTGAGGAAGCCTATAAGAGGCATGATCATCATTTTAGATAGCTAGAGACCCAACTGTAGTAACCAAAAATAATCCAAGACTATCAAAGTACTTTAGAATTAATAGGTTTTTCCATTACCATCAATTGGCTAGTCATGAAATTGATTCCTGCATAGCCTTGAAAAATAACCTCTAAAAGATGATTGACCATGAAGAGATGATGTAGAATGAGCCCAACTCTCTAAACACCAATAAAAATTCTTACATCATAGTCTTCTTTAGAATAATCAAATGTCTAACCCTCATACAGAACCATTTGTCATCAAGGTACAACTTTGGCCCCAAAACATAAATCTTAAAATCCCCTTCGTCATCAAGGTACCACCACCTCCAGCTCCTAAGAAGTCTTTTATGATATGTGTCCTACCTTCAGTGACATTAGCATCACAACCCAGACTACAAATTACTAGCCCTTCATTAGGGTTCCTCTTCCATCCACCAACAAACCTATGACAGACCATGATCAAAGCTTTTCTATAGTGACAAATAACTCAATGGTTAATAAGAAATCATCACTGCAACAATTCTGAAAACAACCTATCACTAAACCAATGACTAAGCCCACTAAAGATCACTAATAACAAAAGTCTTGAAATTAAGTTGTTCCCCTAAGACCTATACCAAGATTAGCTAGACCCATGAACAAGGATCCCAAGGCACATATCTTGAAACCTGAGCTAAAAAATCTAGAAAGAAAGAAGAAAATCAAGATCACCAAGGTTGAAAGATAACACACCAAGGGAAAGAATTTCCTTGCATTGATGAAACAAGATAAATGTTCCTTCAAACTAAAGAACATGTCATTGAATCTATATGACCTAGTCATGACTTATCCTACTCATAGAGACATGCTATCTTAAATGTTGACTTTTATTTGTATGAGCAAAAACATGCTTGCCAACAAAGAGTTCATCCACTTTGTCATTAAGTAATCTTGGCTTAGGGAGGCATTAACCCATGTTCAAATTTCATGATGATGAGGTAAAAATTGACTCATAAAATAGAGAAGTGCTATATGCTCCTCTCCTCATTACCATACATATTAGGAGGTATAAGATTCATCATGTTCATATGGATGATGAGGCAATGACCAACATGATATCATTTATCATTGTTAAGAAACTAGGGTTAATCAAAAACATCCAAAAGAACCTCTACCTCTATAATCAAGTCATTCAATAGATCAAAAGTATTGTTTTGAGGTTCTATTTCTTTGGATTTCATAGTGATGGAATAGTTTTGCACATTTATCAACTTTCTAGTAGTTGAAGAGACACTTGGTTTTAACTTAATCCTAGGAAGGTCATGGTTGGCTAAGCTTCAGGCAGTCTCATCTCCTATAAATCATGAAATTCACTTACCATATGAGGGTGGTGAGATTTTGATTCATGGAAACAACATACTTTTACCATTTTTCAACAACGTTAACATTGATCGAGGTTCAAAGGTGGAGTTTCAAGATGAAAACTCCTGATACTCAAGCTAGGGCCAACAATAAAAATGTTAATAATGCCAACTCTAAAATATTAAACAATAAATTAGAACACCTACCAATTGCCATATCAAATGAGAAGCATGATGAGCATAGAATGATACAAAAGAAGCTCCTTGATCTATCAGAGATCAAGCAACAAATACATCATAGCTATCTTATCTCTTCTTTTGTCAATGGTCATTTATTCATCTTCCTAGCTTTATATCATGTTTCATTATTTATCTTATCTTTATATGCTCTTTCAAGGCTATCCCATACTTGCTAGACAAGTATGGCCATGACCCACCAAGGCCTAAAACTAGCAACACAATGGCCTACCCAGGCCTAAAACTAGCAAGACAATGGTCTTTTAGGGCCTAAAACTAGCAATACCATAACTTTTCAAGGCCTAAAACTAGTTAGAAAATGGCCTACTAGGGCCTAAAACTAGTCAATATGTGGCCTCCTATTCTTTTCATTGTTTATACATTATGACTTGTTTACATCATGGTAGTGTTTACAGTATTTACTCTAATGTTTATTCCTTTCTTTTATAATTTTATTGCATCAATTTTACCTCATTAACCTAACTTTCATTTTTTGCCTTAGCTCGTGGCCTTCTCTTACTATTTATGTTTACACAAAAATATAAAACATAGAAAAATATAAAACACAAAAAAATTTAAAATTTTTAAACAAAAACAATTAGACATATTCACACTGTATGATAATAGCAAAAGAAAAAAAATAAATGTCCATAGCCATAGTTGCACTATGCAATATACAACAAAAATAATACATAGTTTGTAAGACTCTGACAACTAAGTACAACTACAATAATATAACAAAAAAAAAATATGATAATTCCATCACTAGGCAAAACTAAGCCATAGAAGAATGAGGAGAACCACCATCAACATCATCACCAAAGCCAACACTATCATAGCGTAGAAACCTATAAGCAAGCAAAACATTGAATCATTAGAACATGTTTTAGCATTAAAATCAATAAAACATAAAAAATTAACAAATTTAATAAGAGAAATCAAGATGCAAGTTAGCCAAAATTCATGAATATGACTACACTTGATATAAAGCTTAAACACTAAAGACAAGGAATACCATCCACATGTTGGAGTTAGATAATAAACCAATAAATTAGCTTCACATGTTTTTTTGCAAATATTTCCATCCTCCTAGCTCCAACACTACTTTTTGGGTAGGTTCTAATGATTTATTAGTCCCATGAAACCTGGTCAAAATCTCCCATAAACTAGCATACAAGTCCCACACATGTTGTGGCAAGGTGTGGACCAAGGTGTGGAGTCTATGATAGCAATTAATAAGTTTTAAATTGTCTAAACTCTACTTAAAGTAATCACTCCTTACTTCAAATGTTCAATAACAAGGGATCCATTAAGCATATTATCAAATTGGTATTGTGGCTTTAGAAATCCCTACAATTTGATGGGAATCGTTGCTCCAGTGGACATGAAGGTTGTCTTGATGTGGAGATCCAATTTGGAGAGAGTAGTCTGCATAGTACCATCTCCAAGAAAATTGGCAACCTCTCACACTTGCACCTTCTCAATCTTACTTAGAGTCAACTTTCAGGAACCATTCTTGCCTTGCTGGGAAGGCTATGCTCCTTGGGATACCCACATCTTTTAGCTCTAGAAGAGATCAATCTTAAGGAAAACCACATCTTGAGGAGAATTTTGGGTGAAATAGGATGCTCCCTCACAAAATTACATGGTCTTAGTCTAGTGGTAAACAAGTTGATAAGAACAATTTGAGCTTCCCTTTGTAGTGCTACTTCTCTAGAAATGATTATCATGAGTGCCAATAAACTCATAGGAAGTATGTCTCTTTGTTTGGAAGGACTTCCAAGATTAGAATAATTAAGAGAAATGGACAATCATCTAGTAAGTGGCACCATCAATTTAGATGAAGTAATCCCCATATTACAGTCTTTTTCCAACAACTTCATCTTTAAGGAACTTGTGTTGGATGGAAATAATCTGTTCAGAATTTTTCCCCATGAATACCTTGAGCCTAGCTTCAAATGTTATTAGTGGTGGAATATCTCAAAGTCTCAAAAATTTATCAATCCTCATAGAAATTAATCTAAGTACAAATATTCTTGGCTCTCAACTCCTTGAAGATTCTTGACTTGCGTCACAATAGATTGGATGAAGAAATGCTTTATTTTAGTAGCACAAACTTATATTCTCTGTGTCTCTCTCATAATTTACTGATCAATAAAATACCTATTGATTAGGGAATAGATGTGAAAGACCTATTGAATTAGGAAACAAATGGAATCTTTCATAGGTTGATTTATCCCACAATAGGATAGTTGGAAATATTATACCTAAGTTTATACCACATAATCTAATTTCCTTGAATTTTTCCTTCAATAATTTGATCAAAATCTTACCAAGATTCATCAGCACAAACATAGAAATATTATATTTATGCTCCAATGAACTCATTGAAGTTCTACCTACATGGGTTTTAAGAGTCCCTTAATTGAATTTGTCTTATAATGACTTTGAAGGCTCCATTCATTGTAGTCTTGAAAAAAACATTTTATATTAAAAAGAAAGAATTTCTACAAGCCATGTAGGCTTTTCTAGGCTATGCATGCCCTATAAGGGATAGCACAAGCCCTAGAAAGGACTGCATGGGCTTCGCAAAGGTGCACATAGATCATAGAGAGGGCCACATAGCCCTCGCAAAAGGTTGCATCATGTGCCATGCCTTCCACTACTACCATGACAAACCCTTGCATAAGCATCCACCACATCAAATCTTCACTTTATACAATAGCACCATGTCAATTATAATTCCAAGGTGGAGCATACTTGCATATTCTATCCACATGAGTCCCACATACTATGCTAATAGTTGGAGTAGCATGTGAAGCAAAATATGTAATTTGCTTATACCAAACTTTCCCACATGCTAGGAAGCCAAATGCCACATACTAGGCTTATGCTTACATGTGGAACAATGTGTGAGGCATATGCCAAATCATCAACTTCCCTCATACCTCACATCAATATAAATTTTTCCCTATAATTTCCTTAATCACATCCTTCTCTTCTCCCTACAATGCCTTGTTGATGCCATCTAACAGATGATCACATTCTCTACTTTGCCATCTGATGACACCTTCTTCATCAAATGGAATGTTAATCCCAACTTGTGCAAGTGTCCCTTAATTGTGGCATGCAAGTTTAGCAGTAGCATCTCCTATGTCCACACAAATTGGAATCATGGCCTCTCCTTAGGTGTCGGATTTGTTTTCACAATCACTATTGTAGCTTCACCCCTAAATAAGTCCTACCCTACTAGGTTGTCCATGTGTTTGTGATCAAGCTTGGGTCCTCTGAACATGATTATGGTGATCTTAGCACAAACAATGAGTAGTCATGTTCTCTTGTTATTCTCTACAATATCCTTTAATACCTCCCCCTACCATGCATCTTTGAAATATTCATTCATATAATATCAAAATCAAATTTCACGAAAATCTTATGATTCTTATCATTTACTATCACATGATAAGCAACACAAATTCTAACCACCAATCCAAGTTGTACAAACGAATAGGTATGGAGCCACACATTGGAAAGATTGGTTCCATATGTTAGGCCAACATGTGAGACCTCAAGGACTCTTAAGATTGACCAAAATACATCATACTTCACCTAAGATGGTTCAAAAGCTACAAATCCTTCTCATAGCCTTAAACATTGACATAGAGACCTAAAAACACAAAAAATACCTAAAACTATTAAGTTTAATCCCACGCATTGGGAATGAAGTCCTATATGTTGGGCAAACATGTGGACCAACATGTGAAGCTTATGCCAAGATATGACATGTTAAAATTTGGTCAAAATTTTTTGGCAAGACCCATAAGATCTAGACTAGAGAATTGAGCTTAATAACCTCCGAAAATTGGTTTTTGACACCACATGTTGAAAACAAAAATTTTTTACTTTTTAAATTATCTCTATAATAAAAGATCACTTTTCTAGTAGGTTACAACTTATTTTCATAAGATTTTTTCTTGTTTTAATAATTTTTGCTAGCTTTTTTACTTATTTTAATAGTTTACAGCATGTTTTCTCTAGATTTTCACTTATTTTAGTATTTACAACTAGTTTGCACTAGATTTTTACTTATTTTGACAACTTATAACTTATTTTCATTAGATTATTATTTACTTTAATAATAAAATAACTAAAAAAACAAATATTATTATTTTCAACCTTATTTTACCTTGTTTCATCTTAATCTATCTTATTTGGCTTTGATTTTCCCTTGTTTTGACCATGTTTTAACCTTGTTTAGCCATATTTTGCCTTGTTGTGGCCTTATTTTACCTTGTTTTGCTTGGTTTTACCTTGGTTTACCTTATAGTGACCTTATTTTAACCTTGTTTACCTTTTTCTTTTTACTATGTTATGGCCTTATGTTGCCTTATTTTAATCTATTATTTCAATATTTAACTTTGTTTAACAATTTTATCATGTAGATGCCACTTAATATGCTTATGTTGACATGCAGGATTGAGCTTGGAAGGTGAGTATGCAATTCAAATAGCCTTGAAGCCTAAGTGGATCCTTGTGATGTTGATTCAACAAATTTGAGCTCAAATTCTTAAACCAAGAGCTTGTAAGCCTTTAAACCATGTAGCCTTAATATCCTGAAGTAGCTTGACTATTCTTGACCTTGAATCTAGAAACATCACAAAGGACTCCTTGGTCAAATTTCCTACTTCAAATCCATAATGATGAGGAGAAAACACCAAAACTAAATTCCTCACCTAAACTTAAGTTTTCCCAATACATCATCAAATCCTTGCATGACAACATGTAAACATTTACATGGCCTTGATTACATCTAACATTAACATGTTTTCTTTTAGTGTTGTTGATCTTTTGTTTATAGGTTTGAATAAGAATGTGACATTGGTGGACTTTATAGCCTATAACAAGAAAGCCTATGTGACCTCTTATTCTTTCTAGCATCTCAAAGCATTGCAAACTTTGTATGAATCTATAAAAAAAAGTATAGATTTCCCATGTTCCAATAGTTGTAACCAAATAGTGGTCTATATTTGTTTGTGATTTCAAGTGGCCTTATGCAATTTCTTATATTAACATGTATTCTTTGACTTTTTTTCTTATCTTCTTAGAGTTGTGCTTGTATAACAAGCCTAGGGCCATCACAACGATATGATTCATCACAATAATGAGTTACCATGTGATCTCAATATATGAGATTTGGTTAGCTTGTTTGACCTTGCCAACAATGCTTGCCTCACATCACTTCCATCACCCATTCTAAGCTATAACTTCTGAATCTAACTATAGCCTTCCTAGCCTTACTAACAATGAAAATATATGTTTAAAATTCATGCACCATGGTCATGTGACATCTCCATTGACATGCTCTACCATTAGGTTTGTTGAATGTAACACATCTCATTTAATGAGAAAACTAAACAAGATTCAACCTTAGCAATGAAACCTAATGAAAGTTTCATCCCTAAAAAAAATAGGAAATTAAATTGCCAAGATAGCCAAGAGGCCAATGTAGCTTGAATAATCAAAACAAATGGCTGTAAAATAAAAATTAAAGAGCCAAGAAACCAAAGAAAGCCTACGATGGAGTGTTGGTTCCTTTAAGACATGATTGAGTAACCAATAGTTCGAGCACAAGCATGAAGATTTTTTTAGCTAGTACACATGTTACCACTATATCATAGCCATGATGTCAACATTTAGAATTGTTTGGCAATCAATGTGACAATTCAAATAGCCAAAGTGAGCATCTCAATAGCTAAATATAATCTTTATCTCATCTTAAACTTTTGACATTCCATTATAACCTTATTTCATCATTGTGACCATCCTGATAGCCCATCATGATAAAATGGCATTATAATGAAATCAAATGTAGAGGGGGAGCATTGATGATGAACTTGTGATGGTGTTTCATATTCTTTGTTGATATCTCTTGGGTTAATCCTCCAAATATCAACAAAGAGGAACCAATGAAACACCTTACAGAAAATTCATGTTAAGCATAAAAAGCCTTAAAGCCAAATTTACATTGTAATTTGATAGGAATTCAAAGGAAGAAATAATTACCTTATTTCCTATTAAAAATCATACCTTGTGGCCTTGTTCTAGTAAAATTTATATATTTTTTAATGTTTAAATTGAAATTTATAGCTCACAAGTTGGAATTTCATTTATGCCAATGTGTGTAGGCTTAAAATGTTAATGCTTTATCAAATTTGACAAAAAAATCCAAAAACATCAAACATCAAAGTATATACAACAAAGTAAAGGTTACAAGTTCCAAAAATCAAAGTATTACATTTTTGTATTTTCTTTATTGTCACATTTACATGTAACACATGTTTCGGAGACTAGATGTTGACCATAACATCTCTTAGGTTGTACATAGAGCCTTTATGAGTTTATATATATGTGATATCTCATTCCTAGATGTCATGGAAAACATAAAATAAACATTTATAGACATTAGACATAAGATGATAATGTAGCAAACATCAAATATATGTAACATTCAACATTACACAAAGAAAATAACAAGAAAAATGGAGAAGGAAAAAGAGAAGAACACTTTATTGATGTGGAATAGTGTATCTGAATCATGCTCTGAGAGTGTTCCTTGGGGTTTTCTTCCTTTGGTATCTATTACTTAGAGGCAATCTAGCACTACCACCATGGTTAGGCCTATCACTACCAAAAGAGATGGTTAGTCCCCTTCTTATCCCACTTCATCTAGCAATTTTTTCTCACCTTTACCAGCTTCGAAACTCCATGGTAATATGACATCTAATGCCTAGGTATAAATACCTTAGGTCAAAGCCCCAAAGGCTACCTCAAGAGACATGTTTGTTATTACAACATGCCCTTTCAGGTCTTAATTACAAATCCCCTTTTGGGTCTTGTTACGATAACGATAACACTTGTTATGAAGAGGCTCCATTTTCGTTATGTAGTAGCATTATTTGGAAATGGGACATCACAATCTACCCCTCTTAGGTTTTGTCCATCCTCAAATGAGTCCATGTTCACTATCTTTTTCTAGCTCCAATGCTTCTTTTATGCTCCAATAATTTGATTTCTCCTTTGAACTTGAAGTTGTTTCTTGCTTATTCTACAAACAAGACATACATGAGAAGAATTTATATAATTATTAAATGTTATTTTATCCAAAGTTACCTAATTTTCTAAGAAAATAATAAAAATTGAAATAAAGATATACCAACCACTAATCACAAGTCTTAACTAGGGACATAAAAAGTGCAACTTATATTTGGTTACCCAAGTGAAGGAAGGGCAAATCTTTTATTCCCAACTTCCATTACCTTAGATATTTTACTTATAGAATTAATATATATATATATATATAATAAAGAAGATTATAAAAATCATAAATAAAAGTAAGGTTAAGATACTTCAATATCTTGATCAACTGTAGAAATTAATGGAAATAGTTGTAATTTTGCCATAAGTGGTATATGATTAGATGGTCTTGTTTGACATGGAAAGGCTTAATCTTGATTCTTCTTAATTTCTTCTTTAGAAATTAATTCTAGTAACCTGGTAACTTGGAAGAATCAAACATCGTACCAAATATAATTCAATCTCTTAATGAAGAACGTTGTTAACTCATTTTCATTGATCATGGTAGAGTAATTATTGAATTGTGGTTCTTGATGAGTACTATCCATTAACATCTTTTGTTTGTGAATTTTGTGATTTGGTTTATCTATTAAAAATTCAAAGTAAGTAGAATATGCACTGGCCAATGGGATTTCATGTTGAATTAATTGGAACATCTTCTTCAATCGGGTTCATCTTCCAAGGATTCCTTTACATATCCATATTTTAAAAATTAATAAATACTACTTCCAACTTTTGCATTAAAGTCTCCACAAAGGACAAATGACACCAGATTAGTATGTCTTAAAAATAACTTATTCTTTAAACTTTTCTCTATTTGCTTAATCAAGTATGCCTCTTGCACAATCTAACATCTAGACATGTTGATATGACAATTAAATGTGTAAAAACTATGCATACATATCTTCCAAATAACTTGATTTTTAGTATCAATGCCAAGGCTATATGGCTCTATGGAGCTTTGACCATTATTTCTTTCTCATGATTTGAAGTTTTAGGATTTTTTAAAATCATAACTTTTGAACTTCATTCAAATATTTGTACCAATTCAAATTTGGCTTCTTTGCAAAAGATTGTGTAACCATCTATGTTGTGATTTAGGGTTTAGGGTAATCTATATGGCTTGAAAGAAGAACTTCTACAAAAACCTTTTTGCTTATTAATACCTCTGTATCCCATTTCCCCATATCTAGTTCAAATTCGTATAGAAATTCCCATTGCAAGACTTTTTGTAGGCACCAAACATTAGCATCTAAATCTTGTAACTCTACTAAGATGGAGGGGTATCGATATTGATGCTAATCCAAGGCCTAAGGTGGACAAAGTAGATGTTGTCTCTCACTGGCTAGGGATCTTGCGAGCACATTATATGTTGCAACTTTCATTTTCATTCTTGGATTCTCTTCTAGGCCATTACTCTTTATGACTATCATACACCTTGTTGGAATAAGATTACGACTCTTCATGTTTTGTAGCATGCTTTCGATTGGAAGACAAATTGATATACATCTTTTTAACCATTCTGGTTCACCAACTAATTCAGTAATTGATTCTGAGTGGGGAGCAGCCATGGCGGCAGAAGAGCGGCGGCAGCGTGGGAGGACGGTGGCGGTGCATACGGATAAAACGGCGGTAGTTTTAGCCATCACGGCGATCACTGACATGGACAGGCGGACCACAACGCTGCGTGGCCTGGCCGGGCCTTGCGATCCTGCCATGCAGGGGTGCGGCTGGCCGGTGCCCTAATAAAATTTATTTTATTTATTTCTTTCCTTTTATTTATTTTATTTTCCGCTTTGGCAGCACCGGCTGAGCGCTTCCACGTCCACATGGAGACTTCAGCCTCCGCCTGCATCGACAATGCCACGCGTCAGATCTCGTGCATCCCCTGCTTCGTGCTGGCGCGCCAACCGAAGCCGCACATGCGGGGGCGCAGACCAGTTGATGGCGGAGCAAGCGACATGGCAACAAGAGCTTTGGCAGGGAAGGCGCAGGCAGAGGAGGGATGTCAGCGAGGTTCAACTACGAAAGAGTTAGGCTAAATAACGAGTCTAGGTTCTCTGTGCTCCAGAGGGGATGCTGGAGGACTACCGGATATTGGAAGAAGAACAGATACAAGAAAATTAAGCACCTCACTCTGAATTGCAGAATGCCATTGTTGAATACATGCCCCTGCTTACCTCTGAACACAATGCCAGGACACAAGAAAATGGTGGCAGCATAAGCACGTCATTCTTTCGTTCCATTGCACTCTGTTCTTTTGTTGTCTTTCTTTTTGGTTTTGACCATTGCGCTTTTTCTTTTCCTTTTCTTAAGGGACGGGTATCCAACGCGGGTGTCCACTTTCCACCATGCATTTCTCATTACATCACTCATAACCATTACATGGGCCTGCACGGCCCCAGGGCTGCACAGCCCTAAACCTATAAGCCCACGCATAATCCGGGGCGGCGTCGCCCTGTGCATGCCCACGCGGCCCCATGCAGGGTCCTTGCAGCCCTCTATAATTNTTTATGTCTTCGGTTCAATTCCAAGCCCCAAAATGCTAATATCAAATTTTTATTTTTATTTTGTAACTTTTTAATATTATTTTATTTTACCTTGTCTTAGCAATTGACATGGTGGTTTGGTTGATGACATGGTGTGAGTTCCATTTGGGTTGGGTAAATGATGATTTTGGGTTTGATTTAGGACCCTAAAAATTTTGACATTTTTTAAATAAATAATTTAATAATTTATTAGTTTTATAATACAAGAAAATTAAAATGATAATATCCTCCAAATCATAAGTTTGATTGGAATGAAATTTGCACGGTTAAAATCATTTTGAAGAGTGCTACGCATTGGACATGGTCTTAGGGTACAAAAATAAAGTTGGAATTTTAAGAATTAAGTGGACCAAAATAACCTATCTTGTTGAATTAACAATACTAGGTTGACATATGAGTAACTAAAGATCTTCTATGATAACTTGGTTTCAATTATAACTAATATATATTGACCCTTAGATAAGCATGTGACAATTATATCATACAATTTTGTAAATGATATAGATCTATCCTTTATACTAGGTACTAAGGAGAAGATAATGACAACATCACTAGCTTCGCTTTAGATCCCATGGTAATAATCCTTATTGGTTAAGTAGAAATGAGATGATCTTATGGCTAGATTGAATCCCTTAAGCTTACCAATGCATATGTCTTAGGTGAGATGAATAATGCCAAGTTACAAGGGTTAGGTGCTTTGGACACTAAGTTCTAAAGGAGATAAGATCAACTTGGGTCATGGTTACCAGCCTTAAACTTGACAATGATATTAATCAATTAATATTTGTAGTATTAAAATGGGTAAGAGTTGCTTGGACTAGTGTATCTTTGTCTTAACACCATTTCTACAATTGATGAATTTGGATGAGATGTAATCACATCTTCCTTAATCAATGATATCAGTTGGTGGGATTTATGTCTATTGTAGATGCCTGATCCATTGTTCATGAAATCAATGGAATGGTATCTTTTGGCTTACATAGATCATCTCAAACATGTGGCACATCTATTAGTGGTCCATGATTCTTCATAGCTCATGGCTCTATGGTTCATCATCAGGTTATAGTCGACCTATGGTCTTGAATGGTCCTTGGATTGTGTTTTTCTCCAAAACCAAAGGTGATATCCCATTCTCAGATGTCATGGCAAACATCAAATATACATTATATTAGACATTAGGCATAAGAAGATAATGTAGCAAACATCAAATATAACATTTGACATTAAGTGTAAAGAAAATAGCAAGAAAAATGCAAAAGAAAAAAAAGAAGAGAAGAATGATTTATTGATGTAGAATAGTGTATTTCGATCATGCTGTGAGAGTGTTCATTTGGTATCTATCCTTTAGAGACAATCCAACACTACAACCATGGTTAGACCTATTAATGGCCAAAATGAATGGCTAGTCCTCTTCTTGTCCCAGTTCATCTAGCACTTGTTACTCACCTTTATTGGCTCTGCAACTCCATGCTGATATGACCTCTAATGCCTAGGTATAAAAACCTTAGTTCAAATCCCCAAAGGTCACCTCAAAAGACATGTCTGTTATTACAACATGCTTTTTTGAGTCTTAATTACAACTTCCCTTTTGGGACTTGTTACAATAATGATAACACTTATTATGAAGAGACTCCATCTTCGTTATGCAGCAACATCATTTGGCAATGGGGTCATTACAATATAGATATGTTATATTAAATTAATAAATTAATAAAAAATATATTAAAATATTAAAAAATATTACTTCTTCTAACTTGGAATTTTTTACAACATTTTTTTCTATCCTCTATGCTCATTTAACTAGATTCTAAAAAAAAAATTTAAGTTAATACATAAACATGTATTTATCAAAAGATTAAAAAAAGATTAATCTTAAGATATTAACCCTAGTGATAAGGCAAAGCTAACCAAAGTGTCTTAATAATAATTTAAATTTAAATTTCTTCCACTAAATGCACTAAGTGACACATGAATTATTAAAATTATTCAAAAAAAGACAAAAAAAAGTCATACTTGTTCTATTTGTTAAAAGAAGGCTATTTTTGACTAGTAATGATAAGACAAACTAATTCTAATGAAAGAGAAGTAACTAAGTAGATTGTATGATTTGACCTTCCTAGAAAATGATATGACCTCTTCTCATAGTATGAATTTGCAAAACATTTTATACATTTGCTTTATTTAAATGTAAAATGAATTCATGATGAATTGCAAAGTAGTCCTTATAGTTAACAGTATGATCTACAAGCATCATGAGAGATTGAGTCATAATCCATGAATGAGACTAGCAAAGTATCCAAATATTTAAATATGATATCATAGGTTTTTATTTTCACAGCTATACTCATGTTGGATCTTCATGCATATGGTTAAGTATAGCTGAGGTGAATGACAATGATGTTGTTAGGACCTTAAACTAAATTGATTAATAATAAAAATGATTTAATGTAATTAATAATAAAATTAAATCCTAGACTAGCCTAAGGCAATAAATGTCTAATTCCCAATCTAATGTATAGGTCTTGAACATACATACCCACTACTGAGATTACCAAACATTATATCACTCGATGAACTAAAATAATAACATTGTTTGGATTATTAAATGAATACATGTTACTATTAGAAATGGGTTACATTCATTTTACCAATGATTAATTTATATGAAAATGTAAATATTAAGCTAAGTGCATTTAAAATTAAATAGCAATGAAAGTAAATTCTATTTTAAATTAGTGTGTTGCAATGAATAGGAATTAATCTTAATTTATTGTCATTCATTAATTGTATCCAAGTACAATTCATTTGAATAAGATGTATAATTAACTTAGATTCATGTTGGAGGTACTTACTAGGTATTATTATACTATGAAAACAAACCATAATTGTTTGACTATACTACTTACTAAATGGTGCAATAAACATGGTAGGTTGAAACTACAAATTCGTATCTATGATATCACATTCAATGATAAGTCAGAGAGTAGTCCCAACACCTAATCAGATAATCTATAAGTGTTATAAGAGACTATGTCATAATCTATGAAATAAAGTAGTTTGATTCGAGATAGTTTTCTCTAATGAATTTCTTCCCAACTATACTTGTAGTGATCCTTAATGTATATGATTAAGTATAGTTAACAGGGATGTCAAACACCAAAAAATAAATAATATTATTAAAATATTTAGAGTACATCATATCATTAAAAAGAGAATCTAAATAAAATTGTCAATGATTTTGGGAATGTCTTTTTAGTTTTTCATCCTCAAAATTAATCCTCAAAAGCCTCTCCTCTAAGGTAGAAAAAGGATTAGAAATTACCCTTATTCAAATACATGCTCATGAGTTTTCACTTCTTACTAAAAGACTCCTTGTAAAAGCAAAGAGAAAACTCTATCTAACGATAAAAGAATACATCCATTAGAAATGAAGAATAAATAGCAACAAAAACTAAAAGCTTTCTATTCTTGAGCCTCCAAAACAAAAAGAAATTAATATTATAGAAAACAAAATGACTGTTTAGCTTTCATTAGGAGCTTTTTTACTTGAAGTTGTATCTAAAGGGTGACATGTTTGAGAATTTGTTATTTGAATCTTGAAGAGAGGTTATAGTTACGTTCTTATTATAGGAAAATAATTGCACATAGAAGCTTTAAAATAGAGTAGATAACAAGTGGTTGAATACATTTTTAAATATGAAAAGAAAAAGTAGACAAAGAAGGCTAATTACTAAGAATGACTTCATTGATGCTTGGTTGAAAGTTGTTATAAATTCTAGATGTCCATTTCCATACATGTTGAGAAATATGACACTAAAAAATATGAAAAAATGAGTCTTCACTTTTACAAAGAGGACATTAAGAAAAAACATTTCTCATATATTTAAAATGATTTCTAATAGGAAAAAATTGATGAATAAGACACCATAAAAAATATGAATTTTTGAAAAAGTAAGATCTCTCCAAATATCTTTTATTATTTTCATTCAAAAGTATGATGATAATTATATTTTCTAAGAATTATTAAATTTGTTATGAATAAATTATTTGTAATAATATTATAAGCAACTTTTGAATTAAAAGAAAAAATAAATCTACCATCCTTCCAAAAAACATCTAGAATAGCCTAATACAAACTATTGTTAAATTTAAATAAATTTTTAAGATTAGCAATTAATTTTTTCAAAATTCTTTTTTCTCTTTCTATTTAAACCATAGAGGCTAGAAGATTCATTCTTTGTAATTGATCTATCATGCATATGTAGATACGAAACTATAATGATACCAAATTTGCTTTAGGTGGTACACAATGTAGATGAATTAGTAGTCCAAGTTCCTTTATTAAAAAGAAGGTACTATAGGCTAATTTACGTAAGGATATCTTCTAAAATTGAATATTATTATAATTTCAATAATTACAAAGCTTTCACCATGTCTTCCAAATTTGTTTGAGAATTGAAGAACCAAAAATAAAAAAAGGCATGAGAAAAAAGAAGATAGTAATGAAAGTTATTAAATGACTAATTATTATCATTCTTAGATTTTTCTTGCATAAGTCTATTTTTTAGAATGAGCATCCAAACATCTTTTTCATTAATGCACTTTGTAATCAATGTTACAATAAGTGAAACGTCCTGGTTATAATAATTAATGAGGCCAAGTCCTCCATGTTTCTTGCTACTTGTGCAAATATCTCAAGTACCTCTAGAAAAACCTTTTCTATGTTGCTTAGAAGATCAAAGTAACTAATGGATAATACAATTAATTTTACCATAAGAAGTTTTAAAGGAGTCTAATAAATTGACTAATAAACATAAATTAATTAAAGTATTTGCTTAATAACTAAAACTTTGTCAACAAAGATGAACTTTTTCTCTTTCTATTTATCAAGCTTTTGAATTTTATCAATTATATAATTATGTAAAATAGTAAGATTAGGCTCAAAAGAAAAAGGTATCTCTAAAATTTTTGAAGACAAAATCTCTTTTCAAGACTTTCTAAGACTCGAGAGTAATCCAATCAATAACATTATCATTACAAGAAATAAAATTTTTTTACGAATTATTCCAAGAGCTAGATAACATGAAGTAATTGTTCACTTTAGCTAAAATAGTATTGATAATAAAAAAGAATCTTTTGCAAAGTGCATGTTATATAATTACATACCTTGATCATTAATTGAAATTCCCTTATAGATATTTCTTTATAGACCATAATGTAGATTATGCAAAAGAAAGTTAGTAATAATAATAATAAGGATAAGAAGTTAGAGGATAACCTTGATAAATTGATTGTTGAAGAGAGAAGTAAGAACTTAAATCAAAATTAGTAGAAACTTGAGCATTAGCACTAGTGAATAGGATATGAATAAGAAAAATAAAATAATCATCAAATTTCAATTTATAGAGATAAGAAATAATGAAATTTCATTCAATCTTGTCCTAAATTTTGACATAATATAACTTAATAAAAGCAATGTCTTGGTTTGTATTAGAAGTCCACTATATTTTCTCCCAATCTATAATAACATTATTAAGAAATTCTTACCTTTAACAAAACTAGTCTACTAAAGTCTAATAATATTTTTGATAACATGTTAAATTTGGCAAGCTATGCATTTAGCTAAGATTTTATAAGTATTGTTTAAAAGAGTAATAGGCCTTCAATTATCAATATGTTAAAGATCTCCATTCTTAGAAAGAATATGAATTATATGTTTATTAATATTTTTACTAAAAGAAACTTTTTTAATAGCTTGTTAAAAACCATGAAAGAGATAATCTCCAATAATGTCCTAATGTTTCTTAAAAAATTCAGGTAGAAAATCATCAAAACCTAGAAATTTAAAATCTACTGAACTAAAGGATGTTACTTTGATTTCTTCTATTATAATTTCTACTTTAAGAATACTTTAATGTAATTTTTTTATAAGATGAGGATATGTGTACTAGAGGCTAGGAAGGATTTCTTCCTAAAATCTTCAAAAGAAAAACTAGAAATAAAATGATTTGCTAAATAGCTATTAATAGTATTAGGATATTTAATTATGTAATCATATATATAAATTGATTCCAATTTAGGTACTTGACCCTTGCCTTTTAAAAACTTTAAAATTTTCTTGCAAGATTTATTTATAATTTTTAACCAATCCATGTAACTTTTAGTGAGAGCATTTTTACCTTTAAAAGCATTCCAACTTTGTTAACATAAGAAAATTTAGTCAAGGATTTCTGAGTTTTAAAATTAAAAGGATTATATTTATATTTTCTTGATAGATTCTATAAGATCTGTTTGAACTTGATGCTTATGCTTGTCCAATTGCTTTCCAAACCATATAGCGTAATGTTTGAGAACTCTTGGTAGATGCAATCTATAAGAAGTTCATTACAATTAGTTAACCTAACTAATATCATCAATAGGGTCTTTTTTTTCTTTTTGCATTTCATAAATACTTTAAAATATTTTTTCCATTGGGTTTTGTAAGCATATTAGCATTTGTATGAAAAATCTTATGTTTTTCAAATGTGAAATAACTAATTCTAGAGAGAAAAATACTAATGAGAAAATGATTTGATAAGGTAGCAGTTATATGCACTTCTACTTTTCTTGTAGACTTTTGAATAGTGCATCCCCAAAGTATTTCCACCATATAGAAGTAAAAAATCATGACATATATTTTTAGAGTAAAATCCATTTGGGAAAATAGGTATTGATCCTATACATCTCTTGTTTCTTAGCAAGTTCTTGGAAAAAATGTAGTGAATTAAAAAATTTGTCATTTCTCTTTTCATAAATTTTGAAGCTTATTTATTGCTTCATTCTTTGTTATGTTTTTAGCACTATTTGTTGAACTAAGTTTGGGAAACATGTTTGGATTCTGATGAAGCATTTTCAAGTTCTTATTCAGAATAATTTTTATAAGTAAATGATCATGATAACATTGATTTGTTCAGCATTTTCAAGGTTGAATTAACATTTTTAGATACTTTTCATAGTTTTTTTCTTCAAAAAAAAACTATAGAAATGTTTCAAATTGATGATCTAGAATCTTATTAAAGACATTATAGACATCTCTTCAATGGAGGATATATCTCTCTTGTCATAAATAACTAGATTTCATCAAGTTAATAACTTGGATAAGATATAGTCTTATATTAATACATACTTTTGATCCCCACTTATGTTGGATACTTATGACACTATGAGTGAAATAACCTTTTACTTCAAGTGAAAAAGTCTTCTCTCACCAAGGAACAAAGAAAACATATTAATATGGATGGATTGAAGATGAAATAGTTGTACATATGTAGGATTCATTTTACTAAGAATCCTTTCCTCTATATAAGAAGGTAATTTGTGTTGGTTTTTTTAGATTAGAAGACAATAATACTTTATTTTAATTATACAATAGAAGCTTATTTTAATAAAATATAGGAAATTATTGAATTGATGGACACTCATAATGTTATTTAGGCCCCAATTGACCCTATGCCCAACCATATGAATCACTAAGTGTTCACGTGCAATTTGGTTGAATTCCATGGACTTATAGCCAATTGGAGTTTCTACAAGCTTCTCCTTAAGCTATTGTAATGTCTTTTCATATTCCTTGGTCCATACGAATGGAGCATCTTCCTTTGTGAGCTCAACCAATGGTTTTAAGATCTTAGAGAATTTTTTTGAAATTGCCAGTAGTATCCAGCATGTCCAAGAAATGACTAAACATATTTAATAGTTTTCGGTTGGTGGGTTATTCCTTGGATGATCCAATTTTTTTTAGGGTCTACCTTAATCCTATTTTGAAAAATTTTTCCAATAGAGCCGATGATTAGTCTCCATGCACCTTTTAAGCACTTGTTCAAGGAACTTGAGGACTTGCTCAAATGTAGTGACATAGGTGGAGAAGTCATTCATAATGACTTCCACCCTGCTACCAATTTACTACTGAAAAATACTCAGGACAAGGCATTGAAAAGTTGTAAGGGCATTGCATAGAACAAGGGCATCTGATGATATGCAAAAGTCCTTGAGGAACTTGTGAATTATGTTTTGGCCTAATCCTTAGGTACAATATGAATTTGGTTATAACCACTATAACCATCTAGGAAGCTGTAATAACAATGCTTAGAAATAGTGTTGAACACTTAGCCCAAAAATGGCAATGATAAATGAACTTTGTATGTTGTCATGTTCAACACCCTAAAATTAGCATAGACCCGCCATTTTCCACCTTTCTTTGGCACAATTACAAGTGGGATAACCCACTTGCTATCCACAATTGGATAGATGAACCTTACCTTGAGAAGCTGTTCAATTTCTTCTTTGATAATTTGTTTCAATTTGGGGTTTAGACACTACTATGGGTGCCTCTTCGGCTTCATGGCTAGATTAGTATAGATGTGATGCTAGCATATCCAAGAATCAATTCTTGTGAGTTTAGGATATGATCAAGCAAAGGCTATTGGCCATTTTTTGACCACCTTCAACAACATCATTTTCTACGTAGGAGCAAGGTTAGCATTAATTATCACCAGCTTGTCATTTTTCAAAAATGCATATTTCATGTTGATAGGTAGAGTTTTCAACTCTAAGGACTCTTGTTTAAAAATATTAGGGATATCTAACTCTTCCTAATTACTATCATCAGGTTCATCATTGGAGAGTTGGTGATGAACTTGCTCGAGTTCATCCATGCCTTCAACATAGGCATAAGTTAAGCTTTTAGTAGGTTCCATGCAAAGTGTGCTACTCTCAAAATGAGTTGTCAGCCATTGGGTACCCTCCTATTTTATGGCTACTACATACAGGTACTTTGAAATTGTGGATTCATCAGCACACTATCTACATGCTTTGATTGATGTGCTTTTAATAGACTAGATTTTCTACACATAGTTACACCCTATATTGCTATACGTGATGCATGGAACTTGTTTCTTCTTGATCTTTTTGAATATATCTTTCTAGAAATCTCTAGGGAGAGATCTCTGATGCCCATTCGTGCATCAATAGTGCTTAACCAAGTCCTTTCCAAAATGATTGGAAAGTCCTTGCAATGATCAAATTTGATTACTAGGAAATCAGTAGGGTATGACCACCCATAGATAGTGATCATAATATCCTTCACTAGTTCCAAAGGAATAATGATGGACTGATCTGCCAATTCTAAATAGACATTACTCTTCTTGAGAGGAGGTAGGTTCCAATAATTGTACATTTCATGGGAAATTAGATTAACTTCAAAACGTATGTTAAGAAGAGCCTTGCATGGCTCATTCCTAATAATCTACAAGTAGATGAAAGGACTTCTAGGATTAGCTCTTTTCCTAAAAATGTTACTAGCCTTGATCTAATCAGATACAGTGTGGGTTAACATGATTGTGTGGATCTTGGGAGGTATTTGATTTGAAGGGCTCTTGAAAGGAATGGATGTAGAGGATAAAGGAGATACAAGGTGACCAGTTGCATAAGTAGGTGAGGGCTTAGTAGGGCTATAGTCTTTTATAAGATATGGGTTTTGAACAACTTGGTTGAGGAGCTAACTATAAGTTAATAGCCCTAGTAGCATTACATTATTGTGGCTACATGGGAATTTCATCCTACATGTATGGAGCAAATGGTAATTAGGTTGAGGATGGAGGAGCATGTGCTAAAGGATGGGGAGGGTGATAGGGATATGGGGTTTCCCCTCTAGTAGATGGAGAATGAGGTTTGTACTAGTAAATCTAAATATACTTAGCATTTTTTTCATTGTTAGTCTTAACTTTAAAATGTTTAAATTTTTCTAGTACTTATGACTTTAGAACCATTTCCTAAAGCCATGTTATTTGATTGAAATCATCAACAAAAATGAAAAAATATTTTTCATTTCTTATTTCTTATAGTGAAAAGGTCTACATACATTTGAATGTATGAATTCAAGTAGGCTTGTAGTCTTTATCTTACAATGCAATGTGAATGGTAGATAGTGCATTTTCTCAAACTTACAAAAATAACAATTAAGTAATTCATTATCATCAAATTTGGGAATTTTATGATAAAATTGATGCATCTTCTTTAAGGTCTTTAAATTTACATGATCAAACCTTAAATTCCATTTTCTAAGAAAATCCTTTTTTTCTTTTGTGTACATTCTTTCAACTTGGTGATCCACTTTTTTTAATATATCATTGTATGCAACACTATAAGCTACAACATCATCATAATGGAGTATCATGCAATAAAATGTGTTTTGATTATTTTTCTTGAATTTAATACATAAACCTTCATTTGTTAATTAATATACTAAGATTAAGGTTATGGAAAATTCCTTATTATAACCAAAATCATTTAACTTTAATACTGAAACCATTAAGTTCCCAATTTTAACAATTTTTATTATATTATTATCTTATATTCTTACATACTATAGATTTGGCATATTCTTTATGTTTTCTAATAATATCAAATTTTCCACTAAATAATGTAAAGCACTAGAATCAATATATATAGAATTATCTAAGGTGTCATTCATGATGAAGGAATTAAAGTCCATAGTGGGAGGTTAAGCCCCCTCCATTACAACTGATGAGTGGTGATTTGATGGGCCCCAATGTCAAATACACGACGTTAGAGTCCTGATGTCATGTATCCAATGTCAAGGCTAATAAGCAAAGTTAGATACCCAACATTGCCTCATCTAGACCTTGCCTATAAATATTGCACTTAGGCTTCCAGATGGGATAGCTTAACTTAGAGCTTACCTTAGATCTTAAAAATAGTTACTTTTTAGTTTCTTTCCTTTTAAGTCTGTTATTCCCAGTGTATGCCTACAGTGTGATGTTTGTAGTCATACGACACCTTTGTTCAAGTGTGATGTACTTGGACACGTTACATGACTGGCAATAAAGATTGAGATTACTTCCATCATTTTAGCATCCACTTAGCTTAATATTGTTGCTTTAATTATTTAATGCTTTCTTTAGTTAAACATTTCCATTTATTATTATTTACTACTCTTGTTGTTAAGCGGAATGTGTATGCCTTAATCATGAACATTTAAGTGTAGATACTTTATCACCCAGAGATGTATCATTTGGCACAACTAGTGATGTACACTTGGTAAACCCAAAAGTAGCTCCATGAAGTCCAAGATGTGTATGGACAATTAAGAGTGAATACCATCATCTTAGGCCAATTTAGACTTTGTTTCCATTATTCATTCGTTAATCAACTTATCTCTTTTCATCACCAGGAGTAACATAGATTTAGGAATTACATCATATGCCTAACTTTGGACTAAAACATATGTGACAAAGCTACCACTAGTCCAAGTGGGAAGACAAAAAATTGTGATCAAGGCATAATGATCTAGGCCTTGCAAAAAGAGTCAAGTACCTAAGCTTGACATGAATAATATTTCTAAATTTGTAGGAGGCTATGATTCAGATCCATAACATCATTTAGAAGCCTTTTAGGATGTCTGTATCTATTACAACATTAAAAGTGAATGGAAAAAGCTTAAGCTCTTTTCTAGGACACTTAGAGCCAAAGTATGGTATTAATCATTGAAACCAAAATCAATTCAACGATGGTCTACAATGCTAGAACTTTTGAATGAAAGATACCAAACTTATAAAAGAGTGTTCAATCTGAGGAGACAAATCCAAGAGTGGAAACAAGCACAATAGGAACCCCTGGACATGGCCTTAGATTGATATTATGCCTTACTAAATTAATGCCTTGGCCATGGTTTCTTCAAGGAAGAGAAAATTTACCATATCATAGATGAGCTTTGTAAGGAAACAAGGGTGACCCTTGGGATGTATGCTCTAGGGCAATTATACGAGCTTCAAGTCCATTAGATCAAAGAGATATTAGAGTGTATGGAAAAAGAAGAAGGAGAAATGTGAAAATGGGAGAATGTCAAGAAATCTCAATGGGACCCAACTCTTTAATCAAGGGAGGTCCAAATTTATGGTAAGGAAAATGAAACTATTGTTGATAAGGTGATTTCACAAGAAACTTTGTCGATAGAGGAGTCTATTGATGATCTAGAAGCAAAATTCAATAGGATGTCTAAATGGATAAACAAAAATGTTAAAATACTTGTTGAAATAGTCATGTAGAAGATTATGAAACACACACAAGGTGAAAAAAATAAATAGAGGACAAAAAACCAAGAAAAAATTAGGAACACTTCTTGGCAGACAAGAAAAGTGGCTAACAAAAGTAAGGCTAAAGACTCCACCATAGACAAAGATGATGGATGTGACCTATGCATATACAATCATCCCAAGGGCCAATGCCTCATATAGTTGCATCTATAGGAGTATTGGGTAGGTGCCTTAAATCCAAAGTTTGTGCAAAAGTACATGCTTGGGAGACTTCCTCTCCCATAAGGTAATTTTAGATAGTCCCACAATTGACCATATCATCCTAGCAAGACTTATTACCAGCCTCAACATTATTAACTATAGTGGAAACAACCATAGTCATGGGGGAGGCCACCATCAAATCAGCCACACCTGCCGAAACCTCATGGATATTATGTTCAACATCATGTTTCTCCAACCAGTTCGGCATCCTCCACTTCAAATCGCCACTACTACTCTCTCGCATACCATCAATACATGACATCCCCTAAAGGATCACCACCGCATGCTTCTTACCATCCAAATCATCCTTGATATTCTCATAATCTACCTTGTTATATGCCACCACCAAGGACACAAGAAGGGGTAGCACCCCAATATCAACAAATGAGTGCCACTTGTATTGCAAATGTGCAAGGACATGCTGACACTAGTGGGCCCCAACCATAACCATGAAAGCATCTATTTTGTAGGAAGGACTATAAGCTGAAGGAACCCATGTGTAAACCCACTACATCATTTGAGCTAGCACAAGGCCAACCTTGTGCACCACCTTCCTTGTCTAAACCAATGTCCTTTGACCATACACAAGGGCCACCATCTATTTGTACTCCAATTCCATATCCAACCAATGAATCTACAAACGTGGGAAGACAAAAAAATCCATGCATACCATCTCCTACTCAAGGGTGCTATCATGGACCAGTCATCCATATTGTTAACACACCTCATATCCTAGCCTAGCCTGCATATAAAAATCAAGTGTGTGACCAACAATTTTTCTACCTAGCCATCACACCCCCAACAGACACCTAGTGGCTAGGGCATGAATGGTTCCCAACATTTCATATATGCTTGGATTTTTTGCATCCACTTGTTAATCCTAACCATGACCAAATTTTTAGTCATGGGGGTTACCCCCCATTCTAATCTTTAGAATTTTTAAGTGCTTTTTATCTTTTTGTTTTACAATTTTTTATTATTTTCCTATTTTTCTATTTTTTCTAGTTATTATTTTAATTTTCCTTGTATGTAATCTTATTGTTGATCATGTTGCCCATGGAGGTCAGGTTTTTTTCTCTATGTTGTCAAATCATAAGGGACTAATTATTTAGATATTAAGACTAGAACATTAATTCACCAATTTCATTAATTAGAGGTTCTTGCTCTAGTCATAATGGTAATATTTTTCATCATCCAAACTCTAAATAACTTCATACCATTATGTCTAGATGGAAGCATGCAGAATCAAGATGGAATGTAAAGGATGTGACATCAAGGGGATTTGTGGATTCCCTTTGGCTAGTTCTATATGTTCTATCATGTTGATGAGGTTGTAACCATATCCTTGTAGATATAATGAAAAATGGGAGTAACAACAACTTTAACTAGCTTTGAATAAACTTTTGTGGGTCCCACTAGAAAGACATGTATCCATGCTTGAAGGTTCAGAACTTCTTAGAACCATAATAATAATAATAATTGTGCCATAATAATGCTCCTTCTTTGGACAAAATGCCAAGTGATGTTGCTCCTTACAAATTTTATAGTCTTATGGTTGTTTGTCGATGGGATGAAACAATGTTGTGTCGCTGAAAGTGGTTTGGACTTGGTTTGAATCTTGGAAAGAAGGAAACATGGTTATCTAACCATTAATAACACATAAGGTTTCATTGTGACCATGGTATGACACCTCATGTACCCATTTTTATGATCCCTTCTTTGGTCCATTCTCTCTCATTGTACGAATGTTCATAACCTGTGGTTTTATGTAACATAGAGTAATTATCTCAATTTTGTGGTTTTAACATGTGTGTTTTGTTTCACAAGTATGCATTGCATTCAACTCCTCTAGTGCCTGTAGACATTTTGGGCAAGATTACACAAGGGCATCATAGGCTAGAGCTTGCTTTGGGAAGGATCCACTTGTGTACCCTTTGTGAATTGTACTTGTTTAACATGACCACATCATTTTTCACCTTCCATGCAGTCCAATTGTTATATTTTACTATTTTCCTTATCATGAACATGCTTTGTCACACAATCAAGCTCTCAATGCCCTTTTTCTTTCTCATTCTCGTACTTTTACCATTGAGACTTCATCCTATCCTACCTTAGGTACCTCCAATCAATTTTTCCACTTACCCAAATTGCAAAATTTAACTTTCAACCTTCTAATCAAACCCAGAGATTCAATTTACATCACCTTTTTTCCCATAAAAATTAGAATTTTTGGACCTCAATGTCTTGTACATGACGTCAGGTATGACCTAACGTTGTGTACACGACATCTTGTACCCAACATTGGGTCTAAAGAAAAGTATATATAGTGGACCCCCACATAATATGAACTTAATTTCTATTATTTGTTACTAGGGGAGTTGTTGAAATTTTTTCTTGCAACCTAGTGCTTTGCACTTCCATCTTCCACTTGCAATATCTAGCTCTCTAACACTCCGATTTTCATACTGCTTGAATCTATCTGAACCCAGAGTGTTCAACTTGGTCATGGGCAAGGGTGGTGTGCATGCATGCACACTTTGCATCAATTTGTTAAAATTTGTGATCACCTAGAAGGTATTCTAAGGGTAAGAATGTTAAAAAATGTAGGACTTATACTGAAAAATCATTAATGATAACACTAGATGTCCAATTTTTCTGACTCTCAAGCCTAAAACCATTATTTTAAGCCACATATAATGAAAAAGGAACTAGTTGCGATGGGTCATAAAAGAGATAGACATTTTTCGGGAATTTTTCTTGAAATTTTCCTAACCCTACAATCATATGCATTATAAGCTTAATGAATCAAGGTTATGAGTAAGGTATGAATTGATTAAGGATAATAAACATGACCTTGGTAACACTTGGTTTTTTTTAATTACAAATGGTTCCAAAAGGAGGTGTTTAGGGTGAAGACTCATAGAGAGCTGTTAAGCGTCCATGTGGTGGCCATGGTCAGCAAAAAGAATAAGTGGAATATGTTGAATAGGAGGCCCAATCTTTTAGTACCCATCAAGAGGTCCCTGCTACTAGGCAATCAGCATAAGGTGAGGTAGTAGAAGTACCAACTCCTAAATAGGGACAAAATCTCATGTGTTTCCTTGACTACTCTGCTACCATCTTGAAAATGTCCACATTGGTCTTGGTCATTGTGGAAATGAACTTCAGTCCATTTTTGGAATTTGCTTCTGAAGTGGTATGGACATAACTCAAAGCATCTCCATTGTGGCCAATCTTGTCTAATAGTGATGAATGGTACTTGGGGGAAGTCTATCAATTTTGGCATAATAAGGATGAGGGTACCACTATGAATATTTGTGGGGTGAATGTCTCTTATGCAGTTAAAGATATAGCTATAGCTCTCAACCTACCTAATGAAGGGGGCAAGGTTGCTCACCTATCCATTGGATCTGACCCCAAAATGAAGATACTGTGGCTAAAGTAGGCGTATGGCAAAGAAGATAAATCATACCATGAGATGTCCTTGGAAGAGAGAACTTACTTCAAGATTGAGACATACCACCTGTTTTCCACCAAAGGGCTCAATTGCATTTCCACTTATGTGGCTAGGGGAAGCACCATTTTAATGGAAAAGTTTTCAATTAACCTTCCTCAGTACTATTTCACAAAAATCCAACGGTAGTTCAAAAAAGAAAAATCAAGGAGAAAAACACTTCTATTTCCTTGTCTAATTAGAAAGTTGTGCAAGCATGTAAGAATCTTAGGATATACTAATGATATCCTTTGGAAGGCTCAACACACCTCTTTTGTAGAGCTCCTCAAAATTACAGCACCGTGAAAAGATTTTGTGAGGAGCAAGATGCTGAAAAAGAAGTAGAACCAAGAACTAAAATGAAATAACAACCTAAATAGCACCTACAAGCACAAGCTCCACCACCACCACCACCACAAGATTATAGGTCATTGATGAGCCACCTACAAAGAATCACTGAGACCATCAACTAGCAGAGTAGGAAAGAGAGAAATCTTTTCTAGGTTATAGACGATGTTGTATGATCCACCATATCAACCAATCCAACAAGGGGAGAGATCTTGACTCAATCAAGAGGAGGTGGATCCCAATGGTTATGCTAGATCTCTGGGAACACTGCATCCTTTCAAGTTACTTTGGAAACTAGAGAAGGCACTATATTCATGGTGATACAACACGAGGATGCAGCAGGTGCAACAGAGGTTATCATTGTTCACATCAAGGAATTGTTCAATGTTTTTATTGTGCCTCCAATTGATCTGGTAGGAACAAGAGATGCACAAATGTTGGCCAAGACTTCAATGACTCCTTCAGCGCATGAGTATTTCAAAATTCCAAAGTCTACCAACAATGACATTAGAACAATCAATTAGAAGCACATCACACCTTATAACATCATGAAAAATTCCAATTTTAAATTTTAAAGTACATTATTCCCTCACCTCTTAGGAAATAATGCACCTTATAAGGTCTTAGATTAGGATTAGATACCAAACCCAATCTAGTAACTACCTTAGAGGAATAACATTTTCTTGGGCTCCCCCATCAATCAAAACATGAATCTATTTCCCACTAAGCAAAGAACTAATCCCAATCTGAAACAACAATTCCTATCAAGATGATCTCCTCTATTCACATTCCCCATGAATGCACAAGAATTTAATTTAGAAACATCCTCAATTTTTAGAGAATTAGGATTACCTCTCTAAAGAGCTTGGCTTGATGTCTCCTCCACCTCTATGATTTGCACATCTTTACCCTGGGCTACCTTGTTAAGCAGACATTCCCATTGCTTATGTCCCCATTATCCACACTTGACGAACTAAAATTTTGATGAGATACTACCTTAACCCTTGCCTTCCTTACTTAGGTCCTTTCTAATTTTATCCTTCTAATCACCTTCTTCAGTATTCTTATCTTGGTTGTCCTCCTTATCTTCAAATTTGGATTTGGATCCTTTCTCAAATCTATATTCCTTCTTCTTACTCTTAGAAGTTTGTTTGCTTCTATTTCCAAATCCACCTAATTTCTTCTCAACCTTGAGTGCTAAATCATAAAACTCATCAAGGGTTTATGACATAGGAAAAGATAACTCTTGTTGGTACATCATTTTTAGACCTCCTAAAAAGATTGAAGCTTTCTCATACTCCTTCCAGTTTACATTAGCTTGATGGAATAGATCATAAAATTTGATGTAGAATTCTTTGACATCCTTTTCACCTTGTCTTAGGAATTTCAACTTCATAATGATTTCTTTTCTTTGATGAGATTGTTCAAATTTCCTTTTCAACCTATTATTGGCGACCGTTTGGGACGCGACCTCCAACGAGTGTCCTCGAACAGGGTTTAGGTGCCTGCTAGTCTCTGGCAACACCAAGGCCCAGATACCTCCAAATAGACTCAGTAGTTAATGTGAGTATGTGTGTGTGCTTTTGTGGCGTGTGGTTGTGTAAAATGTAACAATTGCGTTGTGTGTGAACTACAAATGACTTACTTTAAAGAGATTCAGCCAACTTTGCCAAGTACTGTGA
>MNCI01011333.1:408803-427637 GCA_015680685.1 Gnetum montanum | reverse complement strand
AGACCCCAAGTGTGTCTCCAAGTGAGAGCCCAAGTGCTAACTAGTCTTCCAAAGTGTAATGTATGAGACCTCCCAAAAGTCCCAAATATGATCCTGATGATCCTCCCTCTTTCTTTTCAATGTTCATCCCCCCCTACCTTTTTATAGGGTTCAAAGGTACGTAGGGAAGTTACAATTTCAAAAATATCCCAAAAATATCTCAAAATATCTCACCTAACTTTTCTCACAAGTAATTGGACTAACCAATTAGAAGAATACTTGCCCAACAAGCTAGGAGAAAGTTATGTAGTTATGGAGTTATGAAGTTATGCATAAAATTAGGAGAATTTCATGATAACATTAATACATACTACAAATATTTAAAATATTATAAACATTTTAACATTAATATTACAAATATTTCGTAGGTAGTAACTTATATAATAATATTTAAAAACAATAACGTTTTGAAGTCTTGGGATAATTAAATTAAAAAAAGGTAAGTTTATAACCGGGGCTTCACACTTAGTGTATATGGTATTGTGATTATTTAAAATTTTATTTGATAAACTGCAACTCCGGTTTACTAGCATCGGCCCAAAATATCTCCAGACACCTATCTTGATATGGCTTTGTGTCTTTGTTTCCGCATTCACCGGACTGGTATGCGATACCGAATGCATCAGCGTTGGACATGGCTACTGTTTTGGAAGGTAGGTTGCAGGAGGAGTGAACGACATAGTGCCTAAAAATTTGAAATAATTCCTTTGGAAGAAGAACCCTATTTGGCAAGGAAGTAACCTGCACAAATTCTTGGAAGTTACAGGGACGAGCTAAAAGCGTGCCTGCCGTTGGATCTAACTTCTTTGCAACCTTTGTTTTCTGCCCTTTGTTCTCTGCCCATGGATTTTTGCAGTGTACTCACAGCCAGACCTTTACGTGGGATCATTTTTGCAAATGCGCACAGGTTCAGATTTGAGGGTTTTGGCATCAAAAACCCTGAAGATCAGTGCATCGGTGGGGGACTCACTCTAGACTTAGCAGTACCAGATCGCAGCTACAGCCAGGCAGAGAAGAATTTTTTTTACATGTGGTAGGCATGGACAGGGTCCTTTGATTGTCGCAGTCGCGTGTTGTGTTGGTGCCGCTGTTCATCCGCCCGCTGCTTGTTTCTCTCCCATCGTTGTTCCTCCACCCGCCCTGCTGTAGGCGCTGGCATCAACTCTGCTTCTCTCGGCACGTCAGATCGCACTCAGAACAGTGCTCAGACAGGTGCGCAGACCATCGACAACGGCCTGTTCGTCTCCAGCAATAGCGCTCGTGACGGCAACTGCAGCGGCGTTGATGGCAACAGCAACGGCACTCGAGGAAAACAAATGGTCTTCAGCACAATTTCTCTCCAGCAGCAACAAGGATTTCAGGGCACAAATCCAGGTTTTCTGGGTTCTGCTTGTGTTGCCAGCAACTGTGTGAGTGAGAGTTTTGGCATTTTTCGTAACCATTCTCAACGGCTGTGCCAAAATTGCGTTGAAATATTTTCCAGAATGGTATTCCAACATTTCCACTGAAATCTATTTGACCACCGGTAGCGGATTTTTGCTAATATTTGGAATATCCACAAGCCAGTTTTTGCCCCAAAATTACACCCATAACAATCTCATTCAAACTTTGATTTAAAATCACACCACAAAGTCTTAACAATCTAGAAATTGAACTTTGATATGCCAACAACCTTTGAATATATAAGGTTAGAAGCATGACTTGAATTTTATAAGTTATTGAAAATGAAGCAAGAGGCTTACCAAAATTAAACCCATGAGTTTAGTTTTCAAATCAGGAGTCTTACTGTTCCATGGAATGGCCAAATGTGCGAACAGTATGGTGAAGTAAGTCCGAGGTATATGATTTTTTTGGTCTTTTATGGTTTTATCTCCTATGCTAAAGGGTGAAGTGTTGAGAAACTAACTAACTATAACTAAGGATCAAATTCTAAATTAACTAGCGTCAGCATCCATTCCCACTTACCGTACACACCCTGAACTATGCAATTGTCGCTACCAAACGCTAATTGTTACCGGGATCACCACACGTAATGCACATGCTCGAAGTGGTCATACTGAGACACCTAACTAGCCTAAGCGTGATGAGCAACCAATTCCTTGACTAGCCGTACACATCCGTAGATGCTCGTAATCAAGTCATACTCATCCCGCGTTCTAGTAGACAAGGGTAAGAGAATCTAATCGCGATGAGTAGCTGATTCCTTGGTTAGTTGTACACATTCATCAATGATCATAACCAAGTCGTACTCATGCTGTGCTAATGCATGTAATAAATGACATGTAAGAAATAATAGATAATAAACCTATTCCATGCACTGCAATCTTTATCCACAAAGCTCATCTTTATTGTCGTACACAACTTGCGTTCAAGTACAAAGCTGCTCGAATAAAGAACCGTTTACTTGGGGACTCCTACCGCGGGCACATGGAAAATATTCTATCTCTGGAGTGACTAAACTACTAGAGCTTTGCTACTTCTAGCCTAGGATGAGAAATGAAGGGAGTGCCACCTCTTATTTATTGATTTGGCGGTAGACCGCGATATCGCGTATGCGATATCACAGGGGACGACGCGATATAGCGACGACTGTGATATCACGGTGCATGCGATATCGCGTCTCATCACACAGTAACCCCTAGCATAGGCAGAAAACACTAGGTGGACATCCAAAAACCCCTAAAGCATAGTCCCATAGGGTTGAAACCCTCACACATTGGAGAGGTAGTAGCTAATAAGAAGGTGGAAGCAGCACATGGTAGAGTTTCCCATGAGGGCACCCATAGCCCAAAAAATCCAAAATTGCACCAATGGCGCCAATGACCTTGTGCCTATGGCTTAAAGCAAGGTCCATAGGGCTATCCCTATAAAATTGAAAAAAAAGGGGCTGAAAAGATAGATTCCCACCTTGTCCCTTATTGGCATACTAGGATTAGCCCTCTTGCCATCACCAAACCCTAATGTTAGTGTCAACAGTGGTCTCCTACGACTATATCATAGAGCGTTGTCCCCGAGGCCCCATGCCCTATGTAGACTCAAAAGAAGAAAGAAAAAAGAAACCTATCCCCTACAGCAAGCTTCCCCCTACCCCCCAGGGTTGCACTCCAGAGTGTATTTAGCAAGGATTCCCCAACAAAGGTAGAAAACCCTCCTTGACACCACATCATGCTACAAATAGCACATGGCCATGATAGCCACCACCACGGTAGGGCATGCAGGCAATGCTATGAAACTACACTCCCAAAACCCTTGCAAAATAAAAATAAAGAAATAAAATAGATGTAAGGGGAGAGTGAAGTTGGCATACCTGGTTGATGTAGAAGGCCTCCTCTTTTCAACAAGCACCTGCGGTAGGAGGCTTAGCATCCTCTCCACCTTAGCAACATTCATCAACCCCATGTGAAGTCATGCACTTCGATGCATCATTTTTCTAACCACTACACTCTCAACTAGCATCAATAGTAGAGGCAACATCAAGACTATGCTTCCAACATTGTGGTTAAAGGAAAAAATGATGAGTTATTATGGTAAGACGACATACTCTCTTGGATTCATTAATGATCCACCAACCCAGGATTATGCTCATCACCAAGTGCTTTACTACTGAGCATGCAAAGTGTAGTTTGGTGAGAGTGTATTTAACCATCTTGAGCCTAAAATAAATATTTTTTATCATCTTGCAAACATGCAAGCTAACTTCACTCCCAAGCATGACCAACCCTCCCTGGATTGACATGTTTGGGGCATCTATGGTTTGCTAAGACCTAAAGTTGGAATAAACATTTTTACCTCCCATAGCAACTTACACACATGCTTAAGTTAATTACATTGGATTACTTTTCTCATTTGTGCATATTAACATTTTCAAACATGTTCCACTTAACATTTTTCTAGTTTATTTTGCAGGAACACAACATGGCTATGCAGGAGCAGATCTTCTCACCTTTTATCCTCATAGGGCCTTATGGCAATAGTAAGCGATGCATTGACCCTCATTTCCTAGACCTTGAGCCTAGAACCTAAAATGAGTACATAGCATTCATAGAAGCACCACTATATTGGCTTGACCATTTAGTTAAGGCCCTCAACCTAGGGGTAGGGGATGTCAGAAATGATCCCCTTGTTAAGATTCTTATGGCAATGCATAGTGGTAAGGTAAGAATGATAAAACTACACTCCTCACTAGAACACCAACACATTCATGACACCACTAAAGTACTTAATGATAACATCAAAGCATTTGCATGGTCATATGAGCACATGCTAGGCCTAGATCCCATGCTAGTCTAGCATAACATCATCCTTGATCCCTACATCAAATCAGTTAAGCAGAAAGTGTGCAAGGTTAGACCTAAGGTGGCATTGACAAGCCATAATGAGATCACCAATATTTACAGAATTGCTTTCATCTAGGATGTTCACTATGCAGACTGGGTCTCCAACATCATGGTTGTGCCCAAGAAAAATGGAAGTATATGCATTTACATGGAATTCCAGGACCTAAACAAGGTAACCATCAAAGAAAACTTCCCATTGCCTAGTATCAATGAGCTAATTAATACCATGATTGGATGTGCCTTGTTGTCCTTCATGGAAATATTCTTAGGCTACAACTAGATTAGGATCAACCTTGACCACTAGCTTAGTACAACCTTCATGATCCACTAGGGTATGTTTTGCTATACAATGATGCATTTTGGACTAAAGAATGTAGGAGCAACATACCAACGTGCAATTACATACATCTTTAGTGACTACATGCTAATTTTTCTCAATGACTACGTAGATGATATTGCAGTTAAGTCTAAAGTGGCTCACAACCATGCAAATGACTTAGATAGCTTAGGTTATATCCTAAGGAGTGTGTTTTTAACATTAAAATGGATAGGATGCTAGGATTTGTAGTATCTGAAGCATGTATACATGTAGATCTCAACAAGTTTAAGGCCATAATCAACTTAGCACCATTGGCTAACCTTAAGGAGCTATGAGGGTTGTAGGGTAACACACAATTCATATGAAGGTTTATCACCTAGTTAATCAACAAGCTACAACCAATGCAAGATTTTCTCAAGAAAGGATCCCACTTTGAGTGGATAGCTCAGTGCCAACAAGCATTTGACAACATTAAGCAAGAGCTAGCACAACTACCTATGGTTCATCCTTTGCAAGAAGATAATTCTTTTTACATCTACCTTGAAACTTTTGACATGTCTATCACCTCTCTACTTTTCCAAAAAGAGAGATGATGACATAGAGGTCCCATTCTACTACCTAAGTCATGCATTAGTAGCCCATGAAATGAGATACAATGACATGGAGAAGTATTTCCTTTCCCTAGTCTTATCACTAAAGAAGTGAATGCATTACCTCTTTTGTAGCTAGGTTAACATCATTTGCAAGAACAACATACTTCAAGCTATAATAATGAATATCTATGAAAGCAATCACATTGCATGATAGAAAGAAATAACAACAAAGTTTGATCTACATTATGTCTTACAAGCCTCAATGAATGGTCAAGAAATACCCACATAACTCACGGCTTCACCAGTAGACGATCAAGCTACCATAGACCTTAGGTTCCTGAATGAGCATGTTAGTAGTATTATTAAAGTGCTTGAAAATTATGAGGAACTCTTACATTTGATAGATTTTCAACCTCTCAAGGGGGTAGTGTCACTGTAATTATCACATTCCCCTCTAGTGAGATCTAACTTCACATATTTTTCTACGTTTCCATGCACTAATAATGCAACAGAGTACAAAGGTCTTCTATGAGGCATCCTTGTAGCACGTGACCTAGGGATCCAACACATAGTGATCTAAGGTGATTCACAACTAGTGGTTAATTAGTTAATAGAGGTTTACACCTATAAAGTACAACACTTACAGCCTTACTACAACCTGGCAAAACACTTGCTCCAACACTTTGCAATTGTTGATGTCCAACATGTTTCCTGAAGTGAAAATGTCATTGTTGTTGCACTTGCAACATTAGCCCTTGCATAACACCTAACATGTTCAATGCATTGTCCACCTCAGTGGTGGATTACACTATACCTATCATGCAAATCATCAAAGATGCATCCATAACCATAGTTAGCACCACCCACACAAAATAGTGGTACGATGACATCAAGGCATACCTTCTACAAGGTGAGCCTCCACAAAACTTAACTCTTGCTCAAAAGGATGTAGTATGCAAACATTCACAGTAGTACATCATCGTAGGTGATAAAACATTATGTCGTAGATCCTATGATGGCATACTACTAACCTATATAAGCAAAAAAGAAGCAAAAATAATCATTGAGCAAGTTCATGAAGGACTGTGTAGAGGTCACATAGCACCTAAGGAAATGGCAACAAAAATTAGATAGCTAGGCTACTATTAGGCTTACATGGAGAGCAACTACCTCTAGTAAGTCAAAACATGTGACACTTGTCAACGACATAGCAACTCAATGCACATTCCACCAACTGAATTGCATACAAAACAAATCACATGGCCATTCCAACGTTGGGGCTTGGAGATCACTGGACCCCTAATGCCTAAGTCCTCCACAAGGCATAGCTTCATAATAACTACAACAGAATATTTCACCAAGTGGATTGAAGCTATTCTCCTTAGAAAGATGACATCGCAATAGGTTTGCAAGTTCGTGTTGGAAAACATAGTAACCTGTTTCAGCTTTCCCATGACCACAGTGATGGACAACAGACTATAGTTTAGTAGTATCAAAGCCAAAGCATTTTGTGAGAACTTTGGCATCATGCACTTCTTTTCATTATCATACTACCCTTAGGAAAATGGCCAAGTAGAGGCCACTAATAAGGTCATCCTCAACCTCCTCAAGAAGATGCTAAGGAATAGTAATTGACAATGGCATGAGTAACAAGTGTACACACTTTGTGCCTACTACATGATGCATCAAATGGAAACAGGTATGATTCCTTATAGCCTCATCTATAGATCTGAAGTAGTTTTTCCAATTGAAGTGCGGGTTCCATTTCTCCATGTAATCCTCTTGGACTTCATCAACAAAGTTCAAAGCAATGAGTTGAGAATCATAAACCTTGAATCAATGGAGGAGGAGTGCATACATACACTTTATCACATTGAATGGTATCAAGAAAGGCAATGACAAAAGCATCGTCACAACTAGCATCAATGCCGCTTAGAAAAGGGGACCTAGTCCTCAAGGACATTTGCGAACCCATTGATAAATTCTTAGCCAACTGCAAAGGGCCTTTTCTGGTCACTAGGGCCTATGACAATGGAGCATTCAAGCTTGTTGATCAAGATGAAAACAAGCTTGCCAATCTAGTAAACCATTCGTACTTGAAGCCATACTACATCTATCATGCAGCACTACACATTAATGAAGCAAGGTAAGCATTCATATGCTACAACGTTAAACTAGCATGAATGTCTACTATGACATTAAATTAGGATAACTCACCCTTGGGTCACGATGTTAAACTAGCACAACGTGTTCTCTATGACTTTAAACTAGCATAGTTGTATACTATGACATTAAACTAACATAGAGTAGTCCACTAGGACTATAAGCTAGCATGGCATGGTTTGCCAAGATCTTAAACTGGGCCCAATAGTCTTCTAAGACCTTAAACTAGTAAATCCATGATCTACCAAGACCTTAAAATAGGTTTGTAGTTAGTTATTAATAACCCTCTCTATCCTTCTGTAAACAAGTGAGCAAGCATACTACAACCCTCCTTCTTCATCAAGCAAGCGATCACACTGCAATTCCAAAATAAACACTTGCAATCTATCCAACCTATGTCACTGATGTGGCCTTCTACATTTTTTCATATATTTTCTATTTTCATTTATGTATTATGTGGTTTTCTCATATTCTCAGAGTTGTGTTTGTAGGACGAAGCCCTAAGTGGTCGTGCAAAGATGCATCTCATTGTAGCAATAAGTTATCATATCACTCTGATGTACATGATTAGACTAGCTAAACCTCTCAAGAGTGCATATCCCTATTATCCCATTATAGCCTACTCACATCTACTCCTATATCCTAATACCCTTTCATTCCCTGCATAGCAAAGATTGCAAACCTTTTTGGTGCTCACGTGTTGTGACCACATTGCACCCTCTTCAAGTCAACCTTTAAATCCTAAGGCAAACATAACATAATCTATCCTGTGGAAAGCCTCTGTCATCCAATCAAAGCCCATGTAGATATAACATAAGTCATCCTAGGAAGGAAAAACCTGTTGTATATACACAATGTAGTTTTGCCAATGATAAAGCAAAGCCCATCTAGTGACATGCAACTCACTTGATGGGAGGCACTTCACAACAATCATTCAATAATTTGTAGAGCCCAAAGAAACTTCATCCTACAAAAAAAAGGACAAAGGGAAAATGCACATTGCCAAGAAATCTAGTAGCAAAGCAATTCGACAACTAGCCAAGCCTTGAACCTACACGTTGACTCTCTCACAAGCACTTCAATGAGAGGTCAATGTTTTCAAGGGCAAGCTAGTCTAGTGTCATGGTCACCATCAACCATGACGTCCTCACATCATAACATCTTGTTTCACCTTGTCTTCCCTTTTACCCCAGCACATCGCCTACATCTTTTACTCTCACTTCTCACCTACCATCTAGCATACCACTATCCACAACACTCTTAAGCACGGTGTAGCAACATCTTATCACATACTAAAGAGCAATGTTGGTGCCAAGTCTTCTATGGTGCTTTTCTATTCTTTGTCGATGTCTCCTGGCCCACTCCTCTAGATTTTAATAAAGAGGAGCCAATGAAACACCACCAAATCTAGACTACAGTGTCCTAGTTGAAAATTTTGGCAAAGTGTGGGAACTACACTCAACTTCTCTATAGAGTATAGTCTCCCAAAGCATAGTTAGTTGGAGGGAAAAATCTAGAAATTTTACCTAAGTGTTGGGACTATGCTCTCCCCCAAGCATACCATTCTAGAGTGTAAACAGTAGAGTTAGGGAGAGCATAGTCAGCAAAAGGCTAGTTTTGTAAGTTTTTCCAGGTGTTAAGACTATGCTTGACCTCAGCTAAGAGTGTAGTTAGCCTCTCAGGGAAAGTGTAGTCAAAAGTAGATCAACTTCACAAATTTTTCCAAGTCCCAAGACTACACACATCCTTATCTAGGAGTGTAGTTACCATCTCAAGGAGAGTGTGGTATGCAAAAAAATCATTTTCCTTGTAGATTCCACAAACATCAAGACTACGCTCACCCGTAGCCTAGAACGTAGTCACCTTTCATAAGAGCATAGTCAATAAGGACATTCTCCAATGACCTCCATAGCGTAGCAACAATGCTTAGCTCAGCTCTAGAATGTAGTCAACTCACTTTCGACAAGCATAGTTAGTAAAATACTTCTTTTTTGTATCCTTTTTTGTCATAAAATTGTAGCTATGCTTGACCCCACGCGTAAGCATGGAGAGCATAGTATTTGAATTTCATTTTTCATATATCTCACGGTCCTCTCGGTGCACACACATGTGGTTAGTAGTGTAGTCATAGTCATGTAGATTCCCATAGAGTCTAGTAGAGCACAACAAAGTGCAACACCATCAACCTAATTAGCACACCACATGAATAGTAACTATATTGAGCATAGTCCTAGTTGTCCCATCCACCACATGGCAGCTATCTTGCATTCATTATTAACTCTAAACCTATAAATACCTACATCTTCGATGTTTGCAAAAAAAAAATAGGGGAGATGGAGGCAATGAAAAAAATTCCAATTGGTGATTAGCAAATTTGGTAAATCAAGGGCACATTGGTGAACTAGTGAAGATGTGAAGTTGCAGACCATCGTAGATCCCCGTAGCTTAGCAAAACATTACATCTAGTAGTATAGCATGGTGTCCAACCTAGTAGACATAGACTCCTTACCAAAAGATCAGTCTTCGTGGCTAGATAGCCCAGGGACTATGATTACACTATCCACTTCTTCCTACTATACACCATGTACCTTATATCCTCCTTTTTTGTGTTAACTATACTCAATCCCATTTAGGGTGGTACTTCACTTCATTCTCCCTATTTTGTGATAGTCTCCATATTTTATTTACATTTTTTGTTATTTTACCACATAGCCATGCTCAAAACCCAACTCAGGTGATGATCCTCCCATGTTGACACTATTTTCCTTGCTAAAACCCTAGACTATGCTTGCCCTCTTACGTGCTTGTAACTATGTTCTATCCCACTGACATTGCAAACACTGACTACACCCTTAGCACCATCTCACATTAGCATTGCAACTAACCATGCTACATCCCCATTGCATATGATAAGTTCTTGTTTCATCAACTAGACTATTTAGGGTGCCCCATCTTTGCCTCTAGCAGGCCCCCGCACAGATTTAGGGTTAGACTATGTGCCTATGGACGTCGGTGTTCTAGCCATCAACATTTTTAGTTGTTACAGCTTGTATAGGGTATGATGCCCTTTAATCCACATTTTGAAAGAAACAAAGTCCAGAGGTGTGCAAGTGATGAGCAGCAAGGTACCACCTATAGTCAACCATATGAATCACAAGCGTTCACGCATGATGCAGTCGAATTTTGTGGACTTTATAGTTTCCAGTGCACTAGTCTTCTAGGTAGTGAACCTTGGCCTAAGGTCATTCATTATCTTTCCAATTACACTTGTGAAGCACATGGTAATTTTATAATTTTATGTTTTATAGTCTTGGTGCTTGAATAGAGATAAATACAAGGTAATTTAATGGCTAATTCAATGTCACTAACCTATTGGCCTCTAGTTGATCCTAACATAAGTATTTAGTTCCACTTTTCATACAGGTCCTAAACCAACGTATCCATTGCTGGGTTACCAAGCGCTACACTACTATGCATACCAAGCAACAACACTATTGGGATTACCAAGTGAATACATGTTATGCTCAAAGTAGTCCTACTTATGTATTTAATCTATTTAGCTTATCTTGCTTAATTATCTTAATTATCTTGATTACTAGAAAAACTTAAATAAGTAATTGAAAACATTAAATGCATAAATGAAATATGTGATCTATCCAAAATACTACAAGGTTTATCAAAAATCTCATCTTTATTGTCACACATACTATTGTGCTCAGGTACAACAATGCTTGAATAAAGATCCGTACACTCAATGACTCTTCTTGCAGGCACTCTAGAAAAACTATTCTAACTTTTGAATAGACAAACTACAAGAGCTTGCTACTACTGTGAGAATTGACTACCATAAATGCAATTGGTGGCCCATATTTATAGACTAGGATAGACCCCTATGTTGACAGGGCCATGTCAACATAATTGCCTACATTGAAGGGGCCTCGTCTATGAGGCCTAGTTGACAAGGCCTCATTAATGCAGTAGACTATGTCAACAAGGCCTAGTCAATGTGACAAATTAAAACTCATCATACCCCCATGACTAAATGAAAACTCATCCTTGAGTTCTTTACAAAATTGGGAAGGTATGAAATTATTAACTAACTTTGACATAACAAAAAAAACAAGATAAAATGGACATAACAATTGAGTGCCTAGTGTATGAATAAACACATTACAAAAATTTCCGTGTTCACAACAAAACATTAAACACCATGACATTATTCTTCAAAACTGGATAGCATGTTCGTTGATGGTTTGAAGTTGATGGAGAAGGTTAGATAGTCCTAGGCGGTGGTGGCTTTTGAGATTCTAAGGAATTTTCACTGACTTCAGGCATGTGTGGTGGCTGAGGTGGCTATGGTTGTCTTGATACTGCTACTACTTTAGGTGGATAGTGAAAAGCATCCAATAATGCCTTCCTTTTCTCTTCTTTACTCCTAGGATTGTTCATGGTCCACACAGCTTCATTGATGTGGACCAGGGTTGGAACATCCCAAGGATAATGCAAAATAGGAAAGAGCTCCTTCACATTGATAAACTAGACCATGAATTACTTGTGCTCAATGTTGAATGCTCAAAGTATGTCCTACAGCACCTGGTAGTCATTCATTCTTTTGGCCAAGTTCCTTATGACTGATCTTTGGTTGGGGAATTTTTCCTTGAGAACCTCAAGTTTATCCTTTGTAACTACAAGCTTCTACTTGATGTCTTTATGGGTCTTGAACTCAAGCTCATACAACAAGTACAAGCTAGCCACTTGCTTTTCAAGTTCAAACCACAACCGTTTGGCAGTTAGCATCACCAAGTTTACATTATAAAGATTGGACAGCTCCATGTACTCCATCATCTCTTTAATCTACAACTCCTTTATGCAAATTTCTACCCTTTTGTAGGTATCAATCCCATCAATGATGGGTTGCCATAATTCTCTACCTTGTTGAAGTTGCTGGAGGGTCTCATTAACTTTTTCCTTTTTTAGTTGGATATTCTTTTCATTCATCTTCTTTTGTAGGCCAACCTAGTCTTTGTAATGATTTTTAACTTTTTTGAATTTCAGAGCCTCATTCTTCTAGGTAGTAATCTCAATAGCTAACTTCTAGCATAAGGTGCATACCTCCTCCATGAAGAGGTTATGATTTTCCACTACCAATCTTCTCAGTTCAGTGTTTGCCCTAACAAGCTACTCTTGCTATTGATGGATAAATTCTTCTAACGATTTTTTTTTTGCACATCAATGTTCCATAGGTGATGGTTTTCTGCAGTCAAGGTCTCATTTTCTTGGCAATTTTGCATCAAGTCCTTCCATACTACATGAGTTTCACATTCTGTTATTGATTGACTAAAGATTGCGATTACCATTTCTCCATCAATCCACTTAAGTTGTTCCTGAAGCTGTTGAAAAGCTTCATCTCGTGTCAATGCAAGGTTGATAAGAGTAGGGTCAACAATTTGTGCATGAAATTTGGCAACTTCTACAACTAAGCATTGATTATGTGCTTGAGTTGTTTCAAGTTACCCTTTCAATATGAGGCACTTGCCCTTTGCCTCTAGCTGCTTTCACTAGGCTACAGTGATGGTATTCAAAAAATAAAAGATATTTGAAATTGATGAGCTGGTTCCCACTAGTCGATCCAGTAGCTCTTCATGCTAGGATGCACTTAATATTCTACTGATTATCCCTATAAGAACTTACACATCTCTTAGTGCAGAAAAATTTGGTTCAGGTGCCTTAGGTGCATTTAATGCCTCAACAACTAGATTAGCAATGATCTCTATAGTTGTCTCTTGCCCCTAGTGCTACATCACCAATATGGTTGCCTCCTCACCCTTCTCCAAGCACACCAAAAAGGAAGAAACATTCCTAGATATTTCTGAGAATAGATGGTGTTAAGAGAGAAACATCATTACCTCTCAGGAACTTGGATTCAACCTCATAGGCAACTACATTCGTTGGGTAGAAAGCATTGATCCACCTTCCTCCATTTGGTTGACTGTATGAGCCACTTCTCTAAGATGACTCATGACTAGTCTGTACACAAATGGATCTCCATCACTAGTTCCTGCCTACTACTCTTATTGTTGCAAGAGCTACTCTCAGAATTTCCACATGCATTCAACTGCAATGTGGGCCTCTAATGTTTGCTCATGAGTAGGTGGTGGAGATAGATGTTGTTTCACCTCTTTTGTGGTCATGGTAGAAATATTATCCTTCATCATCTTACCCCATGAAGCACTAGACGCATACCTGAGTATATCATTTATGTAGCTAATTATCCTTGTCCTTTTACATAGTTTTTTGATCAAGTAGGGAAAGGGAAAGGTCTTTCTTTCATGTTCATTCTCCCTGAAATACTTCTCTATCTCTAAATAGATTAGATCTGGAAGATTTACTAGAAATTTTCCACTTAAAGTAGCACATGCTTGAGTGGAGAAGGCTATCATCTTACTGGGCCTCACTGTTGGATTAAGGTGGTGGGCCACTATCTTAAAATAGACTTGCTCTTCCAGTGTGAGTGCACCAAACTCCTTACGATTAACCCCATAACATTATTTTGTCCACTTCTTCTTTGCTTTAGGATCACCTTGTGTTGACAAATTTTCCAATTGTGTTCTTATGTCTAGTAGCCCAAGAACTTGTGCAATGGCCTCCACTGAGTAGAACACTTGGATGTTCTTGATTTTCATAGTAGATCCTACTTTCCTATTGTTCCAAAAGAGATATGTTTCTTTCATGTACCACTTCCCATTGGAAGTGATGATTGGCCACATGGGAGAGACTTGTAGTTGAGTTATAACATCTTTTGGAGCTCGTTCAAGGAATGGTCCAAAATGTAGTTCTTGGAGAATTGAGTGTTAGACCTCATGGCTTCCAATTATGTCAAGATAGGCTTGTGTAAATGTGACTTCCATTCTAGTTATAGGGTCTGGCACTTCAACTTCTTGTGAATGTTCAGGTCTAGCTGCCTCTTTGGGAATCTATTAAATAGATTCCACCTCGACCTTGTCTCTGAGAGGTCCTATTGCATGGGTTACCTTAGCCTGTTCTTGTCCATGTTCTTGTTGGCCTCTTCCTCCTCTAGGTCACTTCTCCCATGGTTATGATGGTCCCTCCTCTTGGAGTATCTTTGATCTTGGTGCAATCTATAATCACACATAACAATGGATTAGTAATTATTATGTAACTTAGAATGATTGGAATACCTTGTCTCATGAGGGGGTTACACTTGGCTAAGGTGTGATTATGGTTGGATAAATTAAGTAGTCAATTAATAATTTAATCATTGGTTTACCAAATTTTTTAGAATGGTTAAATTCTCAAAAATTAATGATTGAATAGCATTTATCACTTAATCCTTTAGGGGAGTTAGAAATTTTTTTCAAAAAATCATCATTAAAACCTTGGGGTTTGCTACCCCCATGACTAAGAGCTTACCTCTAATAATTGCAATATCAAAGAATGGGGTGATTTGGATAAATATTTTGAGAGTTATAAGCTTGGGAAGGTTTTGGGCTTTGAAAATTGTAAAAACTCCTTGAGTGTTATGGACAAAATGTGAAAAATTCCTTAGTGTTCACTAGTATTTGTAATATTTTTGTACTATGTTGATGGAGCCTTGTCGACAAGGCCTAGTCGACATGGTCTGCTATGTCGACAACGTTGATAGGGCCTTGTTGATGTAGTTGTTGACCACCATTGACTTCCTTCACTTCGTCAAAACTTGAAAATTAAAAAGAAATTTTGAATGAAATAAGGGTCAAATGGAAGCCCAAATAGCCATGAACATGATGAAAATATGAGAAGAGGATGCTAAAGTCCCAAACATTAAGAAAAAGTAGGAAAAATGGTAAAATGGAATGGAAAATGAAAGTTCAAGAAGCACAGAGTGGTGTGCACAATGGAATATGTGAAAGATAGGATTGTAACGATGCCAAAGGTAAGGAACCTAACTAACCAAACCAAGAGATATGCAAGTGGGTCCTTCCCATTGTAGGCTCATGCCCTTGTTATTCTTACATAATGATGCCATAGTCATTAGACATTAGAATTCAAAAATAAAAACCAAGCGTCAACAATCATAACATTAAGAACAAACCATCATTAGTAAACAACAATAGTGACATTGTGTCTTATAGTAATAAAGCACTTTTATTAGAAAAAATAAAAAGAAGTCACATTAAACAAAATAAAACAAAGTAAAATATATAAGAAAGTGTAAAATAATCAAGAAAATTTCAAAGGTACTAATGATGGTGTAAAATTGAAAAAAATATTTGAAATCAAAAATTTATAAAATAAATAACTTGTAAAATGAAAAATGTGGAAAACAAAAAAAATAAAATGTAGAAAAAATGAGAAGCCATATGAATCGTTAGCATGGATGGGCATCTTCCCCATGACTGAGTTGGAAGAAGGATATTCAAAAAATGGAACATGATTATCCATCCATCGAGGTGGTAGTTGCACTAGNTATTTTCATCTAGCACATTTAGGTTGATCATTCTTTCTTTCTATGCTAGACTTAAGCCAAGATTCAGATCATAGGCTGTTGAGAGTGTACAGAGCTCAGATTGAATTGGGAACATTAGAAGTTTTCTATACACTAACTCATAGGGAGAATAGCCAATAGGAAGATTCCATGTTGAATGTTAGGCCAATAGGGAATCATTCAGTTTTGTGCTCCAATCTCTCCTATATTTTCTTATGGTTCTTATTAAGATCTTTGTGATCTCTTAGTTAGTTACCTCTACTTGATCATTGGCTTAGGGATGGTAGGGTGTTGTTAATTTATGTTTAACCCCTAAGCATTGCATCAATTTTCTAAAATTGGCACCTATGAAATGAGTTCCATTGTTAGAAATTAGTGCACATGGCACCCCAAACCTATTTACAATATTTTGTTGTATAAATCTAGCAGCAATGGATGATTACAATCAATAACGACTACTTCTTCTACCATTTTGTATAGTAGTTGACTGCTACAATGATATATTCCCTTTCATTGGACATGGATGTGATGGGACCCATGAAGTCAATGTCCCATATGTCAAAAGGCTCTAGTGGTTGAATCCATTGTTGAGAACCTTCCATTCAAGTATTCATCCCATCATCTTCTTAATAACATTCATAAGATCAAACAAACTAGTGGGAATTCCTAAAGATTATAGGCCAATAGTATCCTGCCATCAGGATTATTATGGTTATGCATCTCCCTATATAGTGGCCTCTGCAAGGCCCTTTGTGAGCATCCTAGAGAACATGTAGTTGATCTTCATTAGGGACACACCAACGAATCAATCCATCGATGCACACCTTGTAGAGGTGTTCATTGATTTCTATGAAGTATTTGACCTAATCAAGAAATTGTTGCTTCTTTATGAAGTCAAGATCTTGTGGCATCTCTTGAGTGAGAATATAGCTGAGGATGTCATTGTACCATGTTATTTCTATAGGTGTTTGGTCATTTATTTCTTCTATAAAGAGGAGTTTGTCTAGAAACTAATCAAAGAGTAGGCTCTCCTCCTCTTTATTATCCCATATTAAGTGAGAGAGGTGGTCAGTGAGCACATTCTTGGTCCCTTTTTGATCTACCATTATGAGATCAAATTCGTGCAAGATCATAAGCCACTGTATGATACGAGGGCTCATCGTTGGCTTATTTGTGAGGAAGAAAATTGCACTATGGTCCATGTGCATAAATACTTTGTAGCCAAGCACATAGTACCTAAACATTTCAAGAGCATACACCACTATCATTTATTCTTTCTTTGTAGTGGTGTAATTTAATTATGCTCCTACAATGCTTTGGCTTGTACAGTAAATGTAGTATGGATGTTTCTTATCATCCAACTGCATGATCATAGCTCCCAGGGCATAGTTAGATGCATTCATCATGATGTGGAATGGTCTAGACTAGTCTGGTGCCCATAGAATTGGTGTGTCTATGAGTTTCTTCTTTAACTGTTAGAATTATTGTTCACATTCCCTAGTCTAGATGAAAGATGCATCTTTCTTTGTAAGCTCTACAAACAATTTTGCAATCTTATAGAAATTCTCTATGAATATTTGGTAGTAGCCAATGTTTCCAAGGAATGACTAAATGTTTTTAATGATTTCTAGTTGGTGGGCTATTCCTTGGATGATCCTTATTTTCTCAGGGTCTACCTCAATCCATTTTTAAGTGATTTTATGTCCCAGTACAATGCCTTCTTGGACCATGAAGTGGCTCTTTTACTAATTGAGTCACAAATTTGTTTCCACACATCTTTTCCATACATGCTTAAAGTGGTCCAAGGCATACTCAAATGTAGCTCCATAGGTGGAGAAGTCATCCATGAAGACTTCCACACCACTACTGATCTATTGTTGAAAGATGCTAAGGACCAGGCATTGAAATGTTGCAGGGGCATTGCATAGACCAAATATCATCTTACAATATGTAAAATTCCCCTAAGGACTTGTGAATGTTACCTTGGCTTGATCTGCTAGTGCAATTTGTATTTGGTTATAGCCACTATAACCATCCAAGAAGCTATAATAGCAATGCCTAGAGATAGTGTTTAACATTTGGTCCACAAATGGCAATGGAAAATGATCTTTAAATGTTGCTATGTTCAATAGCCTAAAGTTGATGTAGACCTGCCACTTGCCACCTTTCTTTGGCATGATTACTAGTGGGCTAACCCACTCACTATTTGCAATGGGATAGATAAACCCCACCTTGAGGAGTTGCTCTGTAACGACAGAAAACGTCGGCAGCTGGAAATACCGATCGAGATTCCGGCGTACACAGTTTTAGCCACGGATCCGCCGAGGGCTATGCTGGAAAAATGAATCCGCGGCGCCCTGAACGGTCTTGTCGATCAGATAGGGACTTACGGGTCGGTAAAAACGATGAAAATTACGTGGAGGGAAAGCGATCTGTTTCGACGAGTGGTAAAACGAGGGGAAAATGATGTAGTTGGATTGCAACGGCGATAATGCTAAACACGATAAAAAGAGGTTGACATAAGAGAAGCTCAAAGCTTCAAGATCTGCGCTTTGACTTACAAATGTATATTTCATATGAGAAATTACACTGGGAATCCCCGATTACAGGATGTGAAACAAGCACAGAACAACAAGAAAACTGGTCTAAACAGAAGTCTGATCTACCTCGTGGGCTAAAGCTGAGATGCAAGGCAGGCCAAGATTTGACGTCTACCGATCAATTGTTTCTGATTGATAGAGTCCTTTCAGCAGAAAGATTGCTCCTATCACCGGTGCTCAAATCGAACTGTACTCTGCTTCGGCTGTAAGGTGATGATGTCCACGATTGCCAAAGCGTTGTTCTCTATGTCTCTGCTCCAAAGTGCTAAGTGCTCTGGTGCTCAGAAATATGCTTTTT